>WBMY01008916.1:115536-126082 GCA_013397315.1 Donacobius atricapilla
TGGGGGGGGGGGGGGGTGGAAAGAGGATCAGTAATAAGTTTTCTGTCTTGTATTATAAAATAAAGCCTTGTATTATTTAATACAAATGTTTATACTATATAGAAGATTCATATAGTGGGACCCAAGCTAAAGTCAGTAACAATCTTGTTACAGAAAAGTAAAAATATACCTGTAACTTGAGTAAATATACACCTCCTTCATAACATGAAATGCAATTACTGTGTATACATTTCTTCTCATCACCAATGCTACCTGCCTAAGACAAAGTCAACAGCTAAGAGAGAAAAATAAGAACAACTTTTGGGTTGTTCTTACAAGTATCAATAAAGTGCAGAAGGATATATAAAAATGAAGGTTTTCTGATAAAGTGAATTAGGTTCCCTACCAAAAACAACAAACATAAAACTCTGACTCTACCTCCTTTGCCTCAAATTAAAGTGTGTAAGACTATTGAAAGGATTAACAGCAAGAGTTTCCGCACATCACTTCACAATAAACCTGCCTTTTCCTGAGTGCGTTGTCCCTGACACAGTGATGTCAAAGCAGACATCCACCCATGCCAGGCAGTGGCAGGTCCCATGGCAGACAGCAGCCTTGTCTCCTACCTGTTTGCACAGCTTAGAGCTCTCAAGGCTGAACAAAAGCAACAGACAGTTGATTTCTTTAGACTATTTTTACAGCTGGAAAGTAAACTTCAAGGCTGCATAACGTTAAATATTTGCAGACTGATGCAACAACTCATAACATTCCCTGCCTGTCTCTGCTCTTTCAGTCTGGAAACAAAGTCCAACCACCGTTTCCACATAAGGAAAATCCAAGTTTCTACACGGTGTATTCTGTAAAATAATTTCTCACAGTCATTCAATAACATGAAATTTCAGCTATTCTTTATTTCTCAAGGTTTCTTCTTTCTATTCAACAGGGAACCAAAATTTTTTTTGTTTAATCTTAAACATGAACAGATAGGAGGAAAAGTTAAAGTTTCAATCAACCTTGATGTCCTTGACCAGTACCTAGTTGACAGTGTAGTACTGAATTCCACCTCCAACCATTTGAGATAAAAATCTGTGCAAAAGCAAAACTAGGCCAATAAGGAATTAGTTCTCCATTTTCTCCTGGTATTCCAATGAGACCTTCCACCAACATTAAAGATGTATCTGTAGTCAGACCTGTGCAATGCTAATGGGAATTCACAATAAAACCATTCTCCCTCTATAATTAAATCCCAAGAAAAAGAATTCCCAAATGCATTTCATAGGAGTAAAAAATAAAGCTGTGCCTGGTGTCTGCTTCTGGTTTTCAACTACCTCACATGTGCAGTAATGTTCATCTTATACATGGGGCAAAACTGATGGTGTAAACACCTCCTGCAAACCCAGAGATCCAGGCAAGGGAACTCAGAGAGCTACTGAACAGATCAGGTGCAGATATTGTCTACAGCTGAAGAAGAATGCAAAGATAAAAGCCAAGCTCCAATATATGAATAAAACTATCTTTTTAACATACCAGGCAGTATTCTTCCAATAAGAGCATCTAGCAACCAAAAGGACTCCTCTTCATTCTTTGTAATAAGAATCAGGTATCCAGCTATGAAGTTCATGCCCTGAAATAGAAAGAAGGGTTTTGAGATGCATACACTTACCTTAAGAGCTTCTAGCTTACTTCTTTTTATTAAAGGCTAAATTACTACAGTTCTACAAAGTGTGCATATTAAATCAATTCTAGTAATGAAAGCCACTGGTTGAGTAAACTGCTAAACCTGCATGACAACAGCTAACAAGAATTATTAACAAAGCTCAAGGAGAGAAAAATTAAAAGAAAAAGCTTAGCAGTCTATACTTTCAATTTTGCTTTTTTTTAAATTCCAAAGCCCAATGCAACTGAAAGCTGCTTTGATCAGAACCTAAACACATCTATATTAGATGAGCACTACTAACACAACAAACCTGCAGGTAGACAGTGAGGCTGCAGGAGCAGAATGTCTGACCCAAACACACTAAGTAAAATGTTGCAGTTAAGCAGCTTTTGCTGCTTAACTCATCCAAAGGCTGTGTACAAACTGTTTTCTTCCATAATGTCTCCAGTGCTCCATATATACATATAATAGCACTGATCCTGTGAGGAGGCCAGGTGTGCAAAGATTCCACAAAAGGGTTTTTTAAGTGCTCTTGTTTCATCAGCCCACTGAACAGCAAAGGTACCAAAATAGCTTATTAACAATTGGACATATAGAAGCTACTATGCTTTAGAAATTTTCTGATATGTTGAGTATAACCACCTCTATAAAGAAACCTGACACTTGCAAAAGTGAGTATTCGTAATTCTACCCTTGTTATTATCAAAATATTAAAATTATATTTTAATAAATACATATTACTGAAAATAATGGAAATCACTCATCTTTTGAAGAATGAGAGTAAATAATTTCTGTACTAAAACTATTTTTTTAATTTAAAATTTTTTTTAAAATTCTTTTTTAAGACTTCAGTGTAGGTTTAAGTCCCTCTAAGTCTTCTCCTTTCATGATTTAAAAAAATACTGTTCATATTCTTTCAACTATACAGTAGGTGTATTTCCTACACTAACTTTCTCAACTAAAATGAGCTATGCATTAGCACACACATTCTTGCTCATGAAGTGGAGGACACAGGTGGGAACTTAATAAGTGAACTTAGTAAATTAATAAGAAAACATATTTTGCTCATGACAGTACCTGCTTCTTTAAGCTTCTTAAAGACAGACGCTTTTTTTCTTGACTGTCAGACTATCATGGATCAACTTACCTTCTTTGTGTCCCACAGGAAAATTTACAGTACTTGACAATGACAACAGAAATTTTCGTGAGCTGCCCTCAAAGCAGTAGCATGTTGAATTTCAAAGAATTTTTCCTCCTACTTGTGTTACCTATATTGGGAGATGGCACTAAATAAATGCTACCAGCCCCCAAGTACATGATGTCACATTAATGCTGGTCTTTCCATAATTTGAAAAATGTGACAGTGAAAACAAAGGAAACTGAGATCTCATGATGCCTTGTACATACCAAGGACTGCTTGGGGGAAGATTACAGGAGGAGGGAAAGGCAAGCTCGCTTCCTCTTGCTCTCCAAAGCAGCTACTCTTCATACACCCATGTGTGATAAAATTCTTATGTTGCAGCTAACAAATAGAACCAAATTGATCAAGCTGGCTACAAGAACAGCCACTGAGAAATTCAGGAGGACATTTGAATTTGCCTGAAGCTATTCATACCCCGTGGCTCCCCCCCTAGCCCCCAACCTCCCAGGGCCAGTTTATAAACAGAAATTGTTTGTAGGTGTGCTTCTAAGAACACACATTCAAATGGACAAGAACAGTTACCACCGGTGACATGCAGCATTGTTTACAAAACAATTATTACCTACCTGACAATACCCTACTGCTTTATTATGATGCCCGTATGCTACCAATACATTGTAGAGTGTGTGTTGCAAACACGGATCAGCGGTTTTGCGGAATTTTACATTATCTGGAAATGTTCTGTTCATGTCTAGACAAAAGAGAAAAAGACCCAAATTAAGAGCTGCTTCTTGTCACTTTCCAAAAAAACTTTTACCAGTCTTCTGAAGTACAACTGAAGCTTCACTATGGCTCACTGAACTGTTTTGGTGGATTACTTTTTAAGAAACAGCTTTACTTCCATTTTGGCTAAAAGGGCATTGGCATTCAAGGATAATCTATTCCTAGAAACAGTAAACCTATTAGTGTAGAAAAAACAATTTCAAGCAGGCCTAAAGAAATTTTCCTGAAGATTGGACTTTCTCCATGCCTGACTGCAAAGGCTTAATGAAAGCAAACCAGGTATTTAGACTGATAGACACAAGACATGCCAAATGTATTAAATCAAGTGGCATGAAATGAGTTGTGGCTCTAAGAGAGCATAATTCTTGTAACAAATCAGATGAACTTTCAATTGACTTGTTCAGTGAACTTCCACCAAACAGTAGCAGCCAAAAACCCCTAGACCCGTTCCTGCAGCTGCTGACTTCCACTTCACTTTTAAAAATGTAACTTTCTCCATGATGTGATCATGAGAAGAATTGTCTCTTCACTGGCACAAGATCATCGAGAATGGGAGTGGTTTCTGATAACCAAGCAGCTGAGCACATTCCCACATGCTTCAAGCTCAATGCTTAACCAAGTAAGGAGTATCCAATTACTGACATTTACAACCATTAATTTCTTTCAGACCAAACATTAATAGTAGGACTCACCTCTCCTTACAAAGGTCTAAAAATTAGACCTGCAAATTTGAGCTATTCACCCCAAAACACCCCTTAGCTGTTGGAAAGAAACAGGCAGCGTTATTTTTTGGCCTGCTTCACTCCATAAAGGGAGAACCCAAGGTCACATGCACAGACTTGTGCATCTGATCTTTAAATAGAATTTTTCTCTCCAACTAAAAAGTCCAAAGTAACTTTGCAGATTTTCAAAACCCAAGAGTTGTTCATAAAATATGAGTAATTGTTTGGGTTACATTTAACAACAACAAATTGGGTTAAAATAATTAACAAACTTCAGTAACAGCACCTCTGTACAGATCTTCATGTCCTAAGAATTAGCACATTTTATCTGCCTTTTCCGGCATAAAGGACAAAGTCTGTTACAGCTTTGACACAAAGTTCAGCTGTAAGCAACCAAAGGAAGAAAGCTCCCCAAAATCATGAGTAGTGTAGTGGAAGTCACATGCATGAAGTTATCACACTAATCACTGTTTCTTCCTCTTAAAGGGACCAAATCATTTGCAGGAAAATATTTCACTTCACCTCTCATGTGAATGAGAAGAAAAACAAGAAAAAAGACAATTTTTGAGAGGACCTAAACAACAGACAGTTACAGGATAAATAAATTTCTTTTGTTTCTTCTTGGTAGGAAGATTATGCAGCATAGTATTTGCATACTCAAAATTTATTCTTTATTAAAGTATATGCTGAATGTTACAGAAAAGATTAATGCTGAATTTTAGCCATGGCTCTTCTCCTCATCTATGCAGAGAAAGGATGAGAGTAAGATAAGTCCATCACATACAAAGCAGGGACTACTCAAACTGAACTCATCTGTAATTTCACAACCTGCAATTGAGAGGATCAGCTGCAACTTGTTTTCTGATTACAGAGCATGTTTTTCCCACAAGGACTGGGGAAAGCCTTCCCTAGTTTTATGAAGGATTTAAAACTTTCCTTTATATTTAGTAACAATATTTTAGTTTAGGGCGAGTGGATGGAGAGAAAAAAACAAGATACGTGAGCCAAAAGGCTTTACCATTAATAGAAGATATGGAGCATGGTCTCACAGGATTCCTTGTGCCAGATTACTACTCTGAGCATAAGAGCAGAAGGTCCCATTCCCTCTCCATCCTGCCCTTTCTGCTCCATTTGCATGATCTCCTTCCTCCTCCAGTTCTGAGGCTCCTCTGACTTAAAGCAAGGGAACTCAACCCACCCCACAGGCACACGCGAGCCATTATGTTTTGCCATGCTACAAGATGAGGGTCAGAGATGACTTGGGGCAAATGGCAGAAGCAGGCAAGGGCTGTTCATCTGGCTTCACCATTTATATCCACTTTAATACATCTGTTCCAGGGGAGGCATCCAAACACCTCATTCTCATGCTGTGCACAGCCTACCCTCTGACCTACTGTCCACTGATCTGCTCTGCTCTTAATAGACATAACTGTCCAAAGGAACATTGCCTCAAACTAGTCCAGTTTTGGGAAAAAAAGAAAAATCAGGGTTCTTTTCAAGCAGCAAAATGAACACTAGATTCTTACGCTGTTAGATAAATCCCAAAACTATGACAATCTTGTCATTATGTGCAGGTCTGCTGCTTATAAATAAACTAAGTATGGGAGCACAGAACCAGTAAGAAGGTCACAATGAAAAGACTAGCTACTCTTTTATAGTAAATTCAGACTAAATCCCAATACCATTTTTTTGGCAATCCTTCAGCTCTCTGAGCTGGCAGTTTTATCCTGCTATGAAACAAAACCAACCACCAGCTTTCCTGCTGATTTATCTCTGTGTGGCAACCATGAGACCATTGGCTTCTTTCTTCATTCTCATGGGTCTGCAGTATTTCTACCTTGTTCAGCAACACAAACAGGCAGAACACATTAGCCTCAGTTTATAAAACAGATGTCTATTTCAGTAGCAAGAACCACAGTCACTGATGCTATTTCTGGAGCAAAGAGATTTGAAAGCACAGTCCAGAAAACCAATGCTTTTGAAACCAGTGCTTTTCCTACTTAGGGTACTTCAAAAGTCAGGCATCTACAAGACAACCTTCTTCACTTTGCTCTCTCATCCTTCCTTTTTGTCCTGATTCCATCCAGGACAGAGTTAATTTCTGCAGTAGTTGGGAGGGGGTATGGCTATGGGGCCTGGGGGTTGTTCTACACCACCTCATCATTGCCAGGGGCCTGGGAAAGGGACTGTCTTCCAGGGAGAAGGGGTTCCATCCAGTGGCAGAGGAAGCTTCAGTAAATTACACAAGTATTTTTATAACTAACATATCCTACTCCACTTAGGGTCATTTCTTTGCCACTGCTACATCTGTGATGTGCATCTGCTCTGAAGAGCTTCCAGGCAGGTAAATTTTTTTGTTTGTTTTTTACACAGTAGAGAGCAGAGCAAAAATTCACTTCAACTGCCAACCACAAGGACTCAAAAACTCCACTGCAAATCCAGAATAATGAGGTTAGGCTATAAACTGCAACTTGTAAAAACAGTATACTTAAAGCGTATTTTAGATTTGTTGTAACTGGGTATTTAGCAGTCATCTGCAAGCTTTTCCCTGTAACACCTGGAACTATAAATTGTTTTGGAGGCTTGGGGGGTTTGTTTGTTTTAAGTTAAGGCCAAGTTTGTTATTAATTAAAGTCAGAAAAATTGCACCTCACAATCCCCACTACCAAGTAACAGTTCAAGAGCTTTCAGCAATCAAGAAAGCCAACAGGGTTAGGATTTCCTACAAAAGAACAATATTGCCACTGTATAAATATGTGGCAGAGAAGCATATGCATAAACTCCAGTCTCCTTCATCTCCAAAAGATGATACCAGAATTAGAGAAATTACAGAAAAGAATAGCAACAGGGAAGACCAAAGATATAAAATGGCTAACATATATGTCATAAACCCAGGTGGATAAAAGCTCCTTAGTTTAGAGGGAGATGATTAACAGCATTGAGACAGCACAAATCTGCAAAATCATGAGCATGGTAAACAACATGAAAAAGGAGCAACCAGAGGGTTTTTGTGAATTTTTTCCCATCCAGCATTATTAGGTACAAACATGCAGCAAATGTCTTGGCAACTCTCCAAACAGCAGATAACTGGTGACTAGGAAAAAAAATTCTGAGAAAGTGTCACTGCACACTTTACTCCTCCATTTCTCCCTTCTGCTGTTCTGGTAGACCAAAGACCAGATGAGGCAGCTGTTTGGATATGACCTGATAGGGCTCCTCTTACAGAGAGCCACAAGAGCTGACAATGTCCTTCCCCTTCCTCTGGCATGGTTAAATGCTTTAAACTCACCTAAAAATTCCCAGCTTCCACTCACAGTTTCAGAGAAACTTCAGAGAAGTTTCTTAGTGCTTTGATAGTAAAATATTCCCCATCTTCAGTGAAATGGCAATGACCATTGTTTGAATTACTTTTCTGAACCCATCATAAACTCAATTAACATCCTCAACTATCACCCAGTCCACAGTCAGATCCTTATGCCAGCTGTCACACAGCTCAGCTCAGGCTCTGGGACTGACTGGTAAGTATCAAATCGTAGGTTATACAGCACCTACAATTCGTCCTCATGAAATGCAAGAGAGGAAACATAGATTAGCTGCATGTAGCACTTGCAAACACAGACACACTTCTGTCCAAAAATGTGTTTTTTCAATGGAGAGAAAAGATAGAAGAGCTAAAATGCAAAATGGCCCAGCCTAAGGGGAGCTTACTCCAAGGAAGCTACAGCTTTCACTCCAGTCTTTTTGCATCCAGCATGTAGCCTCTGCATTAGAACGACAGCCACTTTTTATCTTACAGCATCATTTGTCCTACTAAACTTTCCTATAATAGAGCATGAAAAACAAAGTGTTGTTGGAATGCATGCCCTTCTAAATGTGTACATAAACTAAGACACAAAAATTTAGACACCTGCATACTTTAAGCTCTTTTTAAATGGTTAGAGTAAGAAGCCTGTTCCCTCCTACATTTTTCTGAAAAAAAATCTCAAAATGTTTGAACAGCAAATACCATATAAAACAAAGTAGCAATAAAGCTCATCAGTTCAGAATCAAGAAGTTAAAGGGCAAAAATGGTGAAAGAACAGATTACTGATTTAATTAGCTGAAAGACTTCCGTTGCTATTACTAATCAGATTTTTCTTTAAAGATTAGACCATTTCTTCACAAGGTCTACCTGCCCTTTTTAACCTGATTATACCACATTAAAGACTTTCCCATATGAAAACTAGTTTCAAGCCTATATGAAAATTGTTTGCAGCTTCTGGGCATATAAAAGAAAGAGGACACACTGGCTCTTATGCATTTTAAATTTAATTTGAAATAAAGTCTTTGGTTGGCCTTGTCCTCCTGCCCCTCCCCCAGGAAAAAAGAAAAAAGTGTGACTGCTGTTCTCTGGTTTATAAACCCGAGCACTGTGCTGGGCTGTAACTTTACAGCTGTGGGAATAAATACCACACAGTTGCCTGAAAAGTCTGGAAACTGCAAACATGAAAGTGAACAGCACATGATTCCACATCTTATCGTGCTTTATTATTAAAAACTACTGTAATGGGAAAACAACACTTGAAGAAACAAAATTAAAGTCAGGCAACAATTCACGCTGAAAGGGTCCTCAGCCAAAGCCCACTACAAAATGTGTTACAGGACACTACACTCAGTCAACAGGAGCACAAGTTCATTTAACACACTAACCACAAAGTTTACATTCACCGTAAGTACTTTGCTCCTTTCATCCCTCCTTTGTCCACATTGGTTCTTCCTTTCTGAAGGAGGAGTGTCTGAGGTTATTATATTTTTTCCCCTCCAATAAAGTCTTCCAAGCCATTTTTATTTTTCCCCTCACTTCCTCCATGTTACGCAGTAGCTCTTCTGAAACTTTATTTCCTCCATAGTTCACGAATAGATCTTTATCATCTCCCAGTATTTTTCCTCTCCCACAAAAATACTTTTATTTCATTTTAACCTGTGTGGAAAGCCACCTACTGACCCTTCATGTCTTTGTCTAATACTGGAAAAAAGTTGTTTTGAACTCTCTCTTGCAGCAATTTTACCCCAATTGAATAGTTTGATGCTTCTCCAGACCCTTACCAAGGTGGGCTTTAGAAAGTCATCTTACTAGCTCCCTCTTTTTTCATAGTAAGAGCTCTACTGTTTCTAGTTCTGAGGAGGATATAAGCCTGCAGATTTTTGGCTAGTGTCCACATTCATAGAAGCATGAAGTTTATGCTCCAAAATACCTTACTAAGGCATGTAGTCCCAAAAGCCCAAAGTACTGCAGTTGCAGGGAAAGGCAGAGAAGAAACTCTGCATAAACCAAACGTGTTTGGAGGCTTATCAAAGTCGAAAAAAATCCATAAAGCCCAAACTTTAAGTTTCCTGGTTTTTGCAAGAGGAAAAAGACAACCTGCCTTTCTAACCAAATAACTTCAGCATTGTTCCAGAGCAGAGCCCAACCTCTTGACATTTTAATTGGGCAATTCAGCCCATATCAGCTTCGCCACAAAGGCTCTGCGGTAGCAGGTTTCAGGACAAGAATCAGTTACATCAAACTACTACTTGTTTGTCCTCACCTACTGCCTTTTTCCTCCCAATGGGCCGGCCTAAGGTCTCATTGCCCTTATCCTCTGCCATCAGTATTGGCTACTGATCAGTGTTCACAGAAAGCACACATGAAAACAGATCAGTAGATTTCTCCCAGAGACTTACATTTAGTGTTTAATATTTCATATATCAAGTGGATTCCCCCACCTCTCAATTTCTCAAATTCTTTTTCAAACCAGTTCACACTTTGTAATGGGTTAAAATTCAACAACCAGGCAGAAACACCAAAAATATGTAGTGGTTATCACATTCGCCTAATTTTCATTTTAGTGGAATAGGATTAAAAGAAAAGCAAAACAGGTTCAATTCAAAAATAGAAACAGTTAGATTTATTAACATACAGTAAAGGTAAACAAACAAAAACCAACTACGAAACCCTCTCAAAAACAACCCCTCTTCCTCCCTAGCAACAATCTACTTTTCCACGAAAAAACAATGCAAAGGGACAAAACATCAGAACTCTTAAGTCAGCATCACTTAATAAAATAGTCTTTCATTCAGTCTTTTGAGAGAGACAAGTCCCTCCTGATTCTTCTGGTAACTTTCCACAAGAGACACAGTCTGTTTGTGGCTCCCAGCTCTTATAAACACAGCCCGCCCGACACTGTATCTGTGAGCTTCCCAAAATGTAGCTTTTTATATGACTACATAAGGGCTTGTGGATTT
>WBMY01008916.1:126359-152786 GCA_013397315.1 Donacobius atricapilla
CTCCCGGGGACTCCCGGGGCCTCCCGGGGCCCTGGGGCCCGGGCCCCCTCCCGGCCCGGCCGCGATGTTACCTCATGGCGCGGAGTCCCGGAAAGAGGGCGGGTCTCCCAAGATTCCTGTTTTTAAGCGGTGTCCCAGGGGGTGTACACCTTTTACCTGATTGGCCAGCTTAGCTGTTAGTTCCAAAATGGATTAACAATTGGTTTTTCCTACCATTTATGCTAAACCAATACACACTTCCAACCTCTGCAACACAGCAACAAATGCCACAACTCCTCTAAACCTGCAGCATGGCAAATTAGAGTCAGTGTCCTTGGTTCTTGTGTTACAAGAAACAAACAACAATTGCTCCTCATTCACCCTCTTTGCACCATTTATAATTCATATAAACCTATCAACAGCTTTTTCTTATCAGTCTTCTTACTCAACCTGAAATCCTAGCATACTTCACCTGCCTCATGTGGGCCTCTGTACCACATCTTCAACTATCCCTGCTGCTTCTCCAGTGTCCTATGGGACACAATTAGAGAAACAGACTCAAAGGCAGGTGTCATGGCTCGAAGTTACAACTCTTCAATCACTAACATGACACTGTAATGTTTTCTAGTTTATTCCTTCTCAAATAACTTCTAATCTTCCTTAAAAGCATTCCTTAATGCTTTTAACCACGTGATGAACCTGGAAAGATCTGTGCTGTTAAAGAGCTTATGGCTAATCTAATTTAAGTGTTAATTCAGCACTTAAACCACTACTACAGAAACATTAAGTTTTCCATGACATAACTTGATCTCTAACACTTAAGGACATAGGATGGATAAATACAGATAAACAGCATTAGCAAGAGAATAACCTGTTTTGATTGCTTCAAGCAGCTTGGCATTCTTCTCTCCTTCAAGCAGTCTGTGGTAGTACCCAGGGTTTTGTTCCATGTTGGCTTGGGCCCCACTCACAATCATCCAGACCAATGCACGGTGTTCATTGGGGATGCCTTTCCTGATATATCTCTTCACTGCAAGACAAGAAGTTTGGTTTTGTTTGTTAATTTTAAATAAATAAGCAATTTTTAAATTCCACCTGTATTATTCTTTTTTTAAATGGGCAGCCTGACGTTAAGAAGTCATAGGAAAACTCTTAATTGGAGATTATATTTTCTCTCCTATGCTACCATTTTAGGATAAGCATTTACTTCTTAGCTGCATAGTATATTTTAGATTCATTCCTAAGTTCTTGTCACTCAGACTCCCTGCTCTGATCTTCAAACTCATGTTTTCCTCCCTCCTCTCTTCCCTTGTTAGAATTTTGAATCTTTTCCTCTTCTTTTCTGGAAGGAGATAAAAGCAGCAATGTTCCCCCTTGATCTTTATCCTTTTTCATTCAGAAAAGCACTGACTTGAGTTTTCCTATATCACCGGTGGCCTCTGACATGATGGTCCTGCCCATTCAGCTCTAACATCAATGGCCATAACCCTAACATCAACGTTACCATAACCCTAAGGGTCAGCTTAGCACCTGGCCACGGAAATACAGCAGAAACTGAGGAATATATGTGCTGTCTAAATGAGCCCTGGAAGAATTGGAGATGTGAGTGAGCAGCAGATGACTTTCCTAGAATAACTGTGGAAGTCTTTTCAAATCTAAAGTAGCTCTTATCTCCTGCATCATTTTCATCACAAGAGTGTGCTTCAGGGGTTTTTTTAAGCAGATGATTCAGTCTAAATAACTATGATGCAAGACTACAGGAAGAAGCATCAGGCTAATGACAACGAAAGCAGCTTCCTCCTGGGAATGGTATGAAAAATATTGATAAGGAGTCAATGCTGCTTATGAGTACATAATCCTAAGTCAGCGTTACCTTCTCTGACCCAAAAAGACAGCTGAATGTTTGAGATTCTTCTCCTTTTTTCAGGGAGAAGAAAATGACAAAAGAAACAGACATTTCATACTAAATCAATCATGTTGTATCAATAAAAGCATCAACTTCTCCTCTCTAAATTTTATGGGACTCAAATCTGCGTGGGGATTTTTATTCCACCCACACACAATATCACTACCTAGCCAGGTTTTATTGAATCACACAGTTCTGTAATAAATACTGCCTAAATTAAAGGTCTTAAAAACAGCAGAGTGAAGCAAGGTTGTACAACTCAGCCAGACACCTTCTAAATACATTCCACCTAATTACAGATGCCTATCTTTTAGGACCCAAAGCTGTTTCCCCCATGTCACCCAACATAAACATGCCCATATAATGAGCATTTCACCCACCTAAAATCTGGTGTTTTCTCTCAAAGAAACAGATTGTCACAAATGCCTGGTCTTCAGAGTACGGTTTTTGCTTAGCTTTTCAATGAGGATTTATATTACGGGTTACAGACTCTATAGAGTTCTAGCTGTAAAGTTACATTAACTACAACCTTCTTTTACATTGGAAATAATTTGTTTCCATGGTGGTTTAATGATCCCCACTTCATCTTTTTTACAAGATTTTGAACTCTAATGCTCAAGAAATCCTACAAATTGACATAGCAAATACAGAAATGACTATCAAGAACCAGTCCCATTTGGGTTAACAAGAGATGTTCAGACGAGCCTAGAAACAAACTTACTAGTTAAAATATTGGATTATCACATTTTAACATGTAATCCCAATGGTATATTCTTCTGGAAGAATTGTAAATTCTGGAAGCATAGCCAACACTGATATCCAACAACACACATTAAATTCAAGAGAAGCATGGACAAGCCTTTGACAGCGGCACAAGGGGAAAGCAGCCTGCAGCACAGCACACGTTCATTATTCCTCAGTGTCATCGTTCTCATGGCAATAGAAGCCAGGGGCTTGTATCACCCCAAGAGACTACTGACCCAGCTCCCTCACTCCCTGAGGAGTGCAAAAGCCCTCTGCATTGTGCTATTTTTCCTCACACCATTATAATACTTGCTAGGATCTGAAAACTGGCATTCAGAAGCAGCCAAGTAGTTTTGAAAAGAAGGACAGCTGCAGTTTAATATACATCATTTGTATACCTAGATAGACATAGATGTATTCTATATATAGAACTGTGTTTATGCAAATACATATATAGGCTCTCTTCCGCATTATCCTTGGGAACTAAGAAGTCCATAACAACAGCTCACACTGCAGAATATCCTCCCACTGTAACATCTGAGAAGCTTTCCCAGATGAAGCCAGATCATACATGTCTCTCCACCTACACATCCAATGCCAGCTGTAAACCAAGGACTCGATCTCAAAAGTGGCACTGTTGGATAGCCCCAAGCCCCAAGTACTACACATAGAATCACTCCCAGGACAATCATAGTTATGTGGTCTAAATTCTAGAACATACATAAGTAAGAAATATCTTTAGGTAAAATCTTTGCCTCTGTTCATTGACAAAATATGAAACATCAATTTTTAAGAAACCCTCCCCCCCTCTTAATAATTCAAATTGCCTCTGACACTTAGCCAGTTTCACAAGTTTACAGTCTCACTTAATGAATGTGGTTTCCTTTTTACAATACAAAACAGCTACCTGATAGGCTAGCAGTCTAACAGTGATGATAAATACTCAAAGTAACTTCAGGACAAAAATATGCAGGAAATAACATTTTTTCTAATACTGTATACTACTTATAGTAACAAGATACAAAAATAAGTAATTTCAACCTACCCGTCCTTGTTTGATGAGAATTTTGAAGACTTCTGCTTCAAGGTAAGTGTTGCATTGCCCTTTTCCCCCATTAAAATTCTTTCACTCTACAGCATAGACTCAGTTTAGGTAGCAAAACCCCCCAAACATTCAAAACCAAGAAAGTATCTCATCTTAAAAATATTAGAAGAGTGTGATTTTGAGAAGCATCGGCACTTTTACTTTTTCAGGTACTAACAACTACTCTTGAATGTTGAGGAAATAAACCTGGGCCCTAGAAGAAAAATTCTATAAAAGAGCTGGAAGCACCATACAAGGAACTGAAAGCTTTATTTCATGAATACATAACAGAAGAAACAGAGGACATAAGTGCTGTAAATGTTAAAGTTCCAGTCAAACTGACTTTCGCTCCACCAAGCCCTGGGCTGGAACAGAAGTGCTTGTGTTATAACCACTGTTTAATACATTCAGTTTTCCCTTTCACTCTATTTTATCAAAGATCAGAAAGTGTCATCTGCTACTGGTCACTTTTGACTAGTACACTAACAGCCAAATTCTTTTGTGCAGCATGACTTTGGTCAGAAATAGGATAGCTTGAGCAATTAAGTCAGTTTTTTGCCCATCTGTAAACAAAACAGAGCAGAAAGCTGTATTTTGGTCCCATAAAGATAGAGCTGAATGACACAAGGAAAAAAATTAGGAGGATCTCAGTAGTGGCAGAGGGAGAGAGAGACAGAAAGACGGCAAGTGACAGACAATGATTATGAATTCTCATGTGCAGTGGAAACAGGATGAAGATAAATGGGGAAGGGGGGGAATACCAGAAAAAATAACAAAAAGGAAGAGACTGGAGAATGAGTGAAAGGAACTGTCAGGCAAATTTCCATGACCCACCCTACCAGCAGACTGCAATACAGAACAACAGAATGCACTGCTTAATTACCATTGTTAAAACATAGTCTAATTATTTTTCTTTATAGTGGAACAGAATTATATACATACAAACCACCCTGGATATGAGGCAAACTCAGTGGCATGTGAACATGTCACATTTCCAAACTGGAAAATTAACACAAGTCATCAGTTCTTCCTGTTCACCTGGGCAGAAATTATGAGCTTCTCTGTGTGTAGACAAATGGGTGTGGAACTACTAAGATACCACACATACACTGTCTCTCTCATATCTACTCACAGCAGGACACACAACATTGGCTCACTGCTACTGTGTTTGGGGAGGGAAGTGGCAAATCAAATATTCCTCTAGTTCTAGCTTATGGCAGACCCGGTAGCTCTGAGCAAAGCTTCATAGCAACGAAGTCAGGTCCTGAGGGAGGAGGGAAATTCAGGGGATAACCAGCAGAGCTTCTGCTATTTGCCTGCAAGGAAATCACTGCATAATCATCTTGCACGATAGAGGACACACCTGCTTACACAATTCTATGTGCATGTCACAGACTTCAATCTTAATACTGAAAGGAGAAACAAAGTATTTAAAAATCAGTAATTGCCCAGGTCAACCTTTCACTCTCCTCCTCTGAGGTATCAGATAAGGCTAATGCAGAAAGCTTTTTGTAACAGCTCTGGATCTACACTCAGACTACATTTCCTCAATATCACTTATTCCTGTCACTCTCCCTGGATCACATGTATATGTCAGAACCCATGGCCTCCAAACCCAAGTATCTTTAGCAAAAGCCAGTAACATCAAAGATGATGCACCAGCCCACAAGGACTTGCGACAGCCCAGAGCCATGGCCTGTGCCCCCTCAGAGGATTTACAGAATCCCAGTTTCCACAGAGCAGCCTGTGGAGACAATCGAAGCCACATTAAAGGCTGCTGCCATTATGTGCCCAGTGGGGCAGCATGACCATTTTTTCTGAAGCCTGGTGGACAAGTTGAGAGTTTTGGTCAAAGTTTTGGCTCCAAAATAAGACCAAAGGCATTCCCACTGTCTGTATCACAGTAACATTCTGTTTCTAAAATGCTAGAACTGGGAACACAAAGAGAGAGAAGTGAAATGAACTAACAAAAATTGCTAAAAGCTGCCACTGTTACCACTCCCACATTAAGGGTATGAATCAAAACAGGTTATTTCTCCACAACTAGAAGTTCTGCAGAATCTCAAAATCCTCACTAATTCAAAATGGCACAAAGTTATCACTACATTCAAACTTGACACCCCAAACAAAAGCGTCTTTACATTTGTAAGAAAAATAAGACAGTAGAAGTAGACACTTTCTGCTTAGCAGCCTATGATCTAGCAGCTATAGCTCAAACCTACATTTTCTGGAATTTCACACCCTTAAAACAGACATCTGTACACAAAATACACTGTTACATTTAAAATGTCTCACTAGTTTTCATCCCATTCCTGGTGCCAAGGGAAAAAAACAACCCCAAAACAACAAAACCATCAGAATCACCAGCCAAAGGCTGCACCTGGAGCACAGCTCTAAATACTTTACCTATGTTAAGATGTCTGAATAATCTTTGCTTAGTTTTACTCAATCTTTCCTTAACATACTTACAGGAACTCTGCCCAACTCTAGAAGACACCCAAAGAGAATGCAACCTGATTAGCACCATTTAGAGCAAACAGGAAAATTTAAATGCTTATACAAAAACATAACCCAGAGAGAGAGTGGGAGGAAACTCCACCCTTTCATTTCAGAGGATTCCCTTACACCTTCTGACACTCTCCATTTATTTCTACCTTTATCTCTTGTTAGATAAAACATTACTAGAGATTTTCATGCTCTTTGAAGCAGACATTAACACTTCCATCAGCATTTTATCCAATGTTGCATTAGTCCCTGCTTTAATCTTACTTTTTTCACTTTGTAAGGCATTTATCGTCAGTTCTTAGTACACACCTTTTTAGATGCACGGTGAACATCACTTTACAAAAGGAGGATAAGGAGAGCTAGAAAATCCCAGCAGCATAAAGAACTGTTAAAGAGGCAGTAACTGAGAGCCCTAACATCCTAATCCCTGGGGTTCAAGACAGCATCTTCTGCATAATCGCATGTCTTTTTAAAGACAGCACAGAGTACAATACAGCTAAGAGCTGCAAAACAGCATCTTGGAGTGCCTGTGGCCACAATAGCTGTGTTACAGATAGAACAAGATATTTGTTTGCTCAAGAGGGATTACTCCTTTGGAAGGTTTTAATGAAATCCCTCTAACAACTAATAATAATAAGCATACTTGCTTATGCATTATTACTGTTTACACTACTGGTTTCCATTTGAAGACAGAACTAGTATTCAACACTCAAAAACACAAACCTATTGAATCCTAACATAGTGCACTTTTATATCTATAGACATGAAGCTCACCTTTTAAACTCTTCTGTATACTGTTATTCCCCTTTAGGAGCTTGGACCATTTTATTGCTCTTCTAGTGAGTACCACTAGGTATCTGGAAAAGAATGCCTCATAGGATGCATAATCAAAGTCTTCTGGCCTTTCAAACCCATATGGATCAACCCTACAAAATAAAATAAAAATAATGTTTCTACATACCTACAGCTGAAGGAAAAAAAAAAAAGGCAAGTATGCTTTAAATAACTTCCAGTTGCTATTTCTAAAAGCAGCTTAAGACTCCCTCCTCCCAGCAAAAACCTACTTTACACAAACTGTTACACTCCATTTAGCATATCAAAGCTGTTTAAGTAAATTAATTTAAACAGGCACTGTTCAGTCAGTTTCACAGATTTCACTGATTTTTTTAAGTAAGGTGTTTTTGGAGCAAAGGACACATTGTGGGCAAAACTGACACAAAATTAAGGCCACATAAAAGTTGGGGAGGTATTTTTCTCCACAACACAAGTGAACTGTTGAAAAGTACGAGGTATAGCACAACAGCTCCAACATGGCCTGAATTCTCTTTCCAGACAGCTCTGTGCAGAAAAATGACAACAGAAAGAGTAAGTGTAACAAGTTACAAAGGTTATTTTTTAAATGGGTAATTTCTGAAATTATCTTCATGAAAATATATAATGTGGAATAAGACAAATCCTTGCGTTAATCTACCTTCTTCATATGTAGTACCAAAATGCTTATTTTATTATCTTTTACAATTGTTCAGTGTTATAGCACATTATCTCAGGCAGCAAAATAATGACAGACTACCAGAACTGCATGGTTGATTCTGTTCTGACATATCAATTTACCTTGCTAAATTAGCTTTATAGCAACTTCCCAGGGTGCTGCATACCTGCAGTATCCCACCTGAGTACAGGACATTAATGGGTTTCACAGAAGTTAAGCAGGCAGAGGGATCTGTCCAGTCAGACAAGGTTTTCAAGACAGACTTCAGGATTTAACTTCCCCAGACACTGCCTGTTTCATTCATGGAGAAGGAATTTGGCCATGGAGTAGCACTGGCACAGCCTTGGGAAAACTGGCTCACGGGAGCGTCACAGGTAGTAAAGCATGAATCAGAGGGGGAACAATTAAATATTCCGACCTCAAATTGTTATTACATTGCTGGCTGTTTGGGAGAATCGCCTTAGTATTCATGTACTCCTCAAATCCGACACAAAAACTACAGGTGTAAAAGGCAACGACACGTCCGACACAGGTTTCTCCGAAGACACGGAACGTGAAAACACACACGCACAAAACCCCCTCACACGTCCATGAACACACATCTCTCATTTACGGCTGCGACTGCCCAGGCAGCAAGTACTGATTAATTTCATACTCCACTCCATTCCTAAGGCTGAAAGGGAAAAAACCAAAGAGGGAGCGCGCAGGGTTTTAGGGAGGCCACCTTCCCCGGCTGCCCTCGGGCAGGGAAGGTTGCGGCGGGCGCTCCGCTGCCCTCAGCCGCGCCCGGGCCGGTCTGTGGGGGCTTCCCCCGGCCGCAGCCCCCGGCAGGGCCGGCTCCGAGCGCTCGGGGCNGTACAGCTCTTCAAAACCCAAGGAATTTCCCTATAACCAGGAAGAAGGGGTGGTTGCATTATTATTTAAGTTCGATTGGTTGGGTTGGGTTTTTTTTTTTTTTCCCTCAAATCGCCACAACTTTCTTTTTAATTTCCCCAAATTCTTCATTACAGTCATAATCACGGAATCACAGAATATTCTGAGTTGAAAGATGGACCCGCAAGGATCATAAAAAGCCCAGCTCCTGACTCTGCAGAGGACACCCCAAGAGTCACACCATGTGTGTGAGAGCATTGCTCAAATGCTTCTTGAACTCTGTCGGGCTCGGTGCTGCCACCACTTCCCTGGGGAATCTGTTCCAGCGCCCAATCACCCTCTGGGAGAACCTTTTCTCAATACACCGAAATATTGCAACTTCAGCTTCTGCTGATTATTTTCCACCATAAACTAATATTCATTTAGATATGATTTAAATAACAAATGGCAGATTGTAAAAAATGTGGAGTAAAAATACAGAAAATTATACGAAAAAAATTGGCTTCCCCATTTCCAGAATCCACCTTTAAAATTAGCACACTGTTCATCAGCTTTAGAGGTCTCAGATAAAGCCTGAAGCCCACAAGGACTCAGCCCCACCTGACCGCCAGTAGCTAATTCATAGCACACCACAAAACAGAAGGGAGAGGGCAAAATTATATACCTGCTCGTCCTTTTTTGACTCAAGCTCTGACTTTGCACCCAGCAAAGTGCTTGGAAAATTACAGCTACTGCTGGGGAAACATTATCTTGTTCAGCCAGCAAGTAAGAGTTGCTGCAGACAACAGATGGGATTTCACAAGGGAGATCAACAGTTGTTCCAGCACACTCCTCAGGAAAGCAACCTTCCCTCTGCGGGATCACAGGCAATCACCCACACAAAGATGTAAAAGTAGTTCGGCTCCAATGGCAAGAAAAAGAAAATAAAGGGCTTTATACTTGGTTTAACTACCATCGCAGCGCTGTGAAAATTTGTGATTATTCGGCAAAACATACTTATTACGTTTTTTTCGCGGGGGCTGGGAGGGAATTCAGTGCCTCAGCGGGCACAGGGCTGCTCCTGCAGGGGGGTGGTCCTGCTCGAGTTACTGTGCGGCACCAGGGCCTGGCTGGGGCTCCGGCAGCCCAGGCCGGGGAGAGCCGCCCGGGGCCGCTGCCAAGCCGGCCTGGGCTCGCCGCCCGCGCTGCCTTGGCGGGGCGTAGGCAGAGGCACGCTCAGCAAACAGCTCTGCCCCACAGAAAATCCTTGGCAGAGCCCTGAATAGGAGGCAACGGTGTCCCGCGGAAGAAAAGAAGGAAGCCTCAGTTAAGCAGAATATCCTTTTCTCCTCTAAATCCTGAAATTATAGGCTTGTTTGGTTAATGGGATTCTACTTCATCTGTCGACATCAGGCCCTTTGGTGTGTATGCCCTTTAAGATGGATGCATCAAAAGTTCCCTGCAAACAGTAGATTGTTTCTGTGATTAATTAAGGTACATCTGCTGAGCATCAAGGGTAGCCTTGACTATAGCACAGTGTACTTTTACTCAACCCTCAAATGTTATGAGCAGTTTCTCTTGCTCTAACACAAACACAGCTATGTGGCTGACTCAGAATTATGCCTGTTACACACAAAAGCTCCCACTAAGAATGCTTAGGTTATTAATTGACTAATAGAAAGAATTCCTAAATTTCAGCACAATAATTGGTTCCCCATATTTTGTCAGATAATATGAGCCAGCCCACTGTCTGGCAAGAGAGAATACCTTGGTTGTCCTTCTTGGGGTATCAATGCTGCTCTTTTCTGGGTAGATGATATCATGTTGCTCTTAAAGGCGTTCAAAGAAACTAATACCTAAACCCTGGAATCTGGAAACTGCTTTGGGGGTGTGATCAGCAGAAAAGGATACAATTTACTTTTGATCCTTTACTTCTGAAGGTGCTGGTGACTGTGGCAGAGTGTGAAAGGGTAAGTTTAGCTGGCATTCAGACAGTGAAGCTCACAGCCTTCCTATCTTGCCACCTGGTGCAAAAGGAAATATACTTTATATAACTTCTTCCCCACCCCCTTTCTGCGTCTGAACCTTATCCCTGAAGTCTTTATGTTATGGTGAGCGTGTTTAGTAGAAATTCTCATCATTCTGCTTCCACAGTAAAATAGTGACTTTCTTAAAATAGTGACTTCTCTTTAAGGGTATGCATTTAAATCCATTCCCTGCAAAGGCAGATGAAGACAGCAGATGAGTGTTTCACTGGCTCTGAGGCATTCAGAGCCAGTGAAACACTCATCTCATACCCTGCATTTTAGTGAGCAAGGCTTCCCTTCTTGTGTTTGTAGAGCAGTTGCTAAATAACGATAGCAGGATGATTCTCAGCCTTATCAGGAATTATTCTGGAGTGGCTTTATGCTTTCTAACGCTGTGACGTGTGCTACGTCACCCATGTTTGATGTATCAGCAGTGCTGAAATGTGATCCAGCTCCTCATATACCACCCCACAGCCATTGTTACTCGTAAGGCCAGAAGCGGAGAAGGAGCATGAGGAGAAATTCCTTAATAATATTTGTGCTGGAAGTATTTCTTTGACTGCTTGTGGGAACCATAAGAATTCTTGATCCCTTCAAGAATGGAAAAAATATATTTATTATTTTGAATATTAGATATGTGTCTGGGCTTTTTTCTCCCTGAGGTTCTTTTTTGCTGGCTTCAGGAAGGCCAAAGAATAGAAATTGTTAGGGGAAAGAAATGCACTATAGGACTGAGAAAAAATAAGGTGTGTGTGCCTATAGATGTACATGGATATTGTGTGCCTAATATTTTTAAAACAGCATGGCCAAATCTGTTCATAAGAAATACCAGTGAGAAACACCACTTCCAGAAAAGGTAGCAGCTTTGCTTTTTCAGATTCAGACAGGAATTTAAACTTAAAAAAAAACTTTAACTGCTTATAACTGTTTAAAAAATATGAATGCAGCAGCATTGCAGAAGAGATAAAAAGATAATTCTCACTGCTGACTGGGTGCTGTAGTATCCTAAGTAAGGGATGAAATTCCCACAGCATACGTGGCTTTCCTAGCTCATGTGATTTTCCTTACAGCCACTCATCTTTGTGTCTGTACTTAGTTAACCACACCACACAAGTACACCCTGCTTCCTTGGA
Source organism: Donacobius atricapilla (assembly GCA_013397315.1). Classification (NCBI taxonomy): domain Eukaryota; kingdom Metazoa; phylum Chordata; class Aves; order Passeriformes; family Mimidae; genus Donacobius; species Donacobius atricapilla. The sequence continues at coordinate 138,079 of WBMY01008916.1, forward strand.
GCTCTGCTCTTTGGCTGGAGCTACTTTCCCATGACCTGAAATAAATCTGCTGCTCCATACTTCAGGAAAACGGTTATGGTTAAGTAGATTTGGCAGTATAGAATATCCAGTAAGAAGTAAACGTGTGTGTGTGTGTATGTCACTGCTTGTCTATATTCTAGCATAGACATAATGTGCTCCAGGACTAGACAGTTCATCCAGCTAATAAGGTTAAAGAATGCAACATCCAGACACCTCTAGTTTCTGTTACAACCAGCTACCTACCAAGTTTAGTCAATCCTCACCTACTTATGGCTCTCAAGCCATAACGAAATATAATGAAATGCTGAACTTGCTCCATGTTTTTGTCCCAGCAAATTGCATCATGCTTGCATAATTGCAGTCTGCCTGATTAAACCCGTTCACGTGAATTGTTCCATCAGCATTCACTGAACTTTAGAACAGACTGCATAGCAGGGATAGAAATGCATTTTTAAAAGTTAATTTCCACTATTCCCTAAAGGCTTCACAGCTTCATGTCTATGAAGGTTACTAGCTGTTAGGACAAGTTACATCCACGTGTAGTCTGGGAACTGCCAGTATTTTGATTATTCTCAGTATGACTGTGGCCCTGGGAGTCAAAGCATACTGATAAGAGCATCTATAAAAAGGAGCTCTAAAGCTTGCTGCATAGCACTGCAGCTGCCTGGAGAATCAACATCACCCATGGAAACCTCTGCAGAAAGGTTTCTGCACTCAGCTGCCATCCTCCAGCTGCATCAGAAAAGAAGGCACAAGGCTGTAAGTGACAATACTGGAAACAGCAGGGGAAGAGAAATTATATGATAATGCCTTTGGTGTGAAAAATACAGCAAAATTATATGTTAAAACTGATACGGGAAAGACACATAAACATTATTAGCAGGAAGCATTCCTAAGGCAGGGACAAGGGTGTCCTTAGGAAAAAGGTCAGTAGCTATCACAGGTCAGTAAACCAACAGTGTGGAACTGAGTAGAGCAGGAGAGAAATTAATGAATCTACCTTAGGTCAAGCTGCAACTCTGTAAAACATGTTTGTTATTCAACTGACAAAGTGAATATTTTTGAGATTTTTTTCTTCTGTTCATCCTTATCCACTTGAATGATCATGAGGGTGTGCTGAAAACCCTTTAAATGACAGTGGTGATGTTTACCTTCCTGGCTGCATGAGTACAAGGCTTACAACTGAACTTTGAAATTTCATAGGGAGAGATGATAGGCAAGATTGGAGATTATTAACTCCTTACTTGTCCTATCCTCTTTTCTTTTTTATCCCCGGTTGTGAAGGTACCCTGCCTAGCAAATGTGGTAGATCAAATATCTACCGATTAGGGATGGGGATTAATTTGGATGTTCTCTGTCTACTATAATTTTACATTTGGTCCTAGTTGAGAAAAGTTAAGGCAAACCTTCTCCTGGCCTTTGATGGCTTCTGCATTAGGATTCCTAAGCAAGGACTCTCATCTCAGTTGTCTCCAGTTGTATCCCAGTCATCCTGTAAGAAACAGGAAGGGTTATCATTATAGATCTTTAAATACAGCATTTGCATGTAAATACACAGTCTTAGCTGCGAAAAACATTAGCTATTTCACTTAGTTGTCTCTATGCAGTAGGGGGTTTCTCTAAGAATAATGAATTAAATAATAAAAGAAAGAATCCTTAAAGTAACAACATGATTTGGTGTAAAGAGAAGAAAGTATATCTATCCACTCAGGAACAGACATCAATTTCACACATGGAATAAAGATAAGTTTTGTAGGAGCACAGATGTGAAGTTTCTGTAATTAAATACTATTTTATAATGCATACATACAGGGGTATTTAGTTTAAGTTAGATCAGCAAATTCCCTTTCTGTGAGTTCCAAGCTTTGAAGTGCTGAACTCTGCAAAAGGTAATGTGCTCCCAAGGAGGTTGTTCTTCACCATAGTTTTCCATGTTTATCCCCTACCCATTTTTCAAATTCACAGCCTGAAAGAAAAAGAAGTTTTGTGAAAACCTAAAACTGGGTTTGACAGCAAGAGCCAGTGAAGCCTCTTGGAACTGCAAGGTTATAGCAACAACCATCAGTACAGACATGCCTCAGTATTTACATGGGATCAGGATATCAGCTGAAGTATCATGTTTTTAAATTCCTTTGGAAGGGAAGAAACTGTGATTGCAACATCTAGGATCAAATTATTACTTTCTTCTGGTTTATTTTGTCAGGTTACAAATTACATCATATGACTAATGCTGGAGGAAAAATGCCATTCTCATTTTGTGTTTATTTGCAGATAAGTGTTCCTAGTACTATGACAACCTTGAAATAATTTAATTTTTCTTTTTGTATTTCAGGTATTTCTGACAATGTTCTTTCCCATCTTAGAGTAACACATATATTATTATTAACATATCTTCTGCTCGTTAAATATATTACATGTGGCTGCTCTGTCTCTCACATGGCATTTCTTTGCTTGTGTTACAAAAAGTAGAGGCAGGGGCTATACATTAAAGCAGGCCAGATCATAAATTTGAAGGTATAGTCACAGTTATACTTCATATCTGAGTATTCAGGGAAAGTAAACATGAAGGAGTTGCAAGTAGAACAAAAGCAAGTTCAGCCTTCCATCTGGTAGAAAAAAAATCTGCTGGTGCATTGGATATTGTGCAGAACAATGCAGAATTTCCCCTGCAAATTACAGGATCAATTATTGCTCACAGCCAAGTCGCAAATCTAGCATCCCTATGCAAGCTGAGAATTAAATGGTCAGATACTAGGAAGATGGATGCCTTGCTGAGAACTCCCTCAGATTCACCCAGTGCTTCAGAAAAAAAAAAAAGAAGAAAAAATTTAAAAAAGAGGAAAAAAAAAAGGCAAAAAGGAAGAGGGGACTCTTGGAAGTCCTCTTCTAGGGAGGACTCAGCTTTCAGTGTGACCACAGTATACATGAGCATGACTGGGACTTATTCTGTGTGGAATAAGTTCTGCAGTTCTTTTGATTCACTGGTTATATTTTAAAGTACTGCTGAGTGGTTACTACAAGGGTTGGTCAGAGATCACGGTGTAGGTTCTACATGAAACAAATGCAGGATTAGCAAGGTGTTGTATTTCCCACAGCAATGATAATATGTCCCTGAAAATACCTTTCATATTCCCAGGAGAGCAAGCTAATGCTGGTCCTTGCAGTGAAGCTTATGCAGTGATAATAAACAGTACTCAAAAACCTCACAGTTGCTGTCAAGGGTCCCCAGAAAGGGTCATTTATAATGAAACAAAAGATAGCTCTGGTGGACTGATTCCCAGGAAGAAGTAACAATTAGGTAACAATTACATAAGAATCAATGTAAGAATTTTAATTTAGTTAAAAAATTTAAATCAAGTTAAAAAACTTTAACTTTTCAGCGGTCTGATTTGCTGCTCCAGCACCCTTCAGTACCATTTGTAAATACATCCTCTTGTGCTCTTACTGGCAACTTGTACTCCCCTGACCCACAGAGCTACTTTCAGGTGTCTGGGTCCAGCCTGTGTTACTGTTGGACACACAGTCACACACACATACACGCTGTCTGGTGAAAAGGCATGAACTATTTATTACAACATCTGACTCCATTTGGATAGCATTTCTACGCAGACCAGGGATTGGAGGAGAAGGTTGACACCTCTCCCATCCCATTGGTCAAGACAACTGTCCGTCAGCTGTCCATTCTTCCAAGAGAAAGAATGTCAACTAACTTTAACAAAAGCATTGCTTCTATTTATAACACCCGTGTGTAAGAAAACTAAGAACTATGAAAAACATCCAAAGCTGTGAAACATCAGAAAGCTGAAGAAATCGGGGCAACAAGCCTGCATTTAACATTTCTTGCTAAACAATTTTAAATACCAGTAGAGTAACATCAAATAATATTTGAGAAATTTGCAGCAGATGATTGCAAGGAGCAAAGCTGTGAACGCTGAAATATTGACAATAAGGACATGCAAGATGCTTATCTTTCTATTTTACCACTTACCTTTAATTAAACTAAAAAACAAAGGCATCTTGGATCTCCTCCCTGAACATACATACTGCAATACAGTAATTGTGTTGATAATCTGTACTATTAAAGATGGGTAAAAATGTTTAGAAGAGACAGATTCTGTCTTTGACAAATGTGAGGAGAGATGAGGCAGGACACCCAGAGAACCACTGCATCAGGGTTTTTGCAGCTCTGATTTGAACATGACTATTTTTAGAAGACCTGTTGTACCAACAACATTAATGACTGCCAGACAAGACAACCGTGTTCCTAAAGCCAGTGACATCATGTGCAGCTCTCAGGATTCAACTAAGCATGTGTTTGGCAAAAAGTAATTAATTCTTTCTGTTTCCATCAAATTGAATTATGCTTTTATTTTACCTCTCTTTTCCTTTCAGTAATTGGTTCTGAGAGTAATTTTACAGCCTTAGTTCTTGCTATCTAATGGAGTTAATGACTTTTCATGTTTTGTGTGTGCTATGGACAGAAACAATGATTTCCTGTTGCCTTCACCTTATTGCTGTTCTGTGATCCTTCTAAGATTTTGGGAAGCAGGTTATCCCTAGAATGAAACCTGTCTCCCCCATTACTAAACGGTGAGAAAAGCAGAGAAGAAGACTCTGCAACCTCTGACAGGAGACCTGCAAAGACATTTGCCATATAGACCCACATTTGTAAGAGGGGCATCCTGAGCTGGCCCAGAACAAGGGAGCAATTGCATGGCAAAATTCAGTCTGCCCTTGCCAAGGGCATCTTTCTTATCGCTGTTTACTACTAGCAAGCTGTTCACTCACAGATCCACCCACAGTCCTGAATGGTAATGTTCATAAGTGATAAAGCAGCCTCATTAGAAGAGTTTCCGACTGGTTGTGGTGGCTGGGGAATGCAAGCTGAGTGACAAGCAGAGGGGAGTCAGAGAGAGCACATTTATCTATGCCTGCAGCAGAGTAACACCCAAAGAAATCACTGTGCAGACACTATCTATGAATGTCAAAAGGGCCTTGAAGTAAATTGTGGAGGATTTGATTGTTGATCTTAGTAAAATACCATCCAGACCTTGGCAGCTGTGGAAAATGGAAAAAAGAGTCAGAATCTACAAAATGCAAGAGCTCCAATTAGGCAAAGCCACTAAGCTGTTGGTTCATGCTCAGTGCAAATACCGAGCCCACTGCAGGCACAACATAGAATCAGAGAATCTTAGTGTCACCAAAACTCTGGGAATCCAAGAAACTCTCCAACACCATATCTTAAGTATTAGAGAATCAGGCATTACTTTATTCTGGCCAAGGTGTGCAATGGAAGTCCTTCCATCCACACATGACAATAGTATCAGAGCATCATTTCTGTTGGCAATGACCTTTAAGATCATTGAGTCCAACTATTAACCCAGCACTGCCAAATCCACCTTTTTCCCTGAAGTGACAGAACATTGTAGAAACTGAGGGGGAGGGAGGGGCTCCAAAAAGGGCTTGTGTGAGGCGAAGGAGCCACTGCTCTTCTTAGAGAGAGATTGCCAGTGTTGCAGTCTTTCTTTCAGTCCTGCACAACCACATCATCTAAATGGCAACAAACCCTGGGATTATTTTTGTCCACAGTAATCTGGAAAAGCAGTTGAAGGATTTCCATCCTATAAAATATAAAAGCACACTCTGTGCCAAGTGGTAATAGGGCTTTAAGATCTCCATCATCTGGTACTCGTAAGTCCCTGTGGCAACTTCACTTTCAACTGAGCCTGGAAGCCCTGTGTGTCTTGGGAAAGGCAGAGGTAAAGACATAAAACATCTTACAGTAGAGAAAGGAGATTTAGTCAGCCAAAAATGCTGTGTTTTATCAGCCAAGAGGTACTGTCTGTGCAAAGGGAATGCCCCCAGGCTGGCAAAATATGCTATGGAGGTATTGCCTCTGCTCCCCATAGCTTTGCCCATATGACTCACAAACTGTTGTGGGGTCAAAGAAAAGCTATTAAAATCTAGGAATGAAAGAGAATGTCTGGATTGCTGGAGGGAGGAGTTACCAAATGCTGCTCTTTGCCAGCAACATGCTCTTCTGGCCATAAATCAAGGTTTCCTCCTTGTTACCACAGCCTTTGCTGTGCATTACCCCTTCCCTGGTACTGTAGGAAGCCTCTACACCCTTCTGTGCTGCACAGCTGCTCATTGTCATGAAGAGCAGCCCTGAAGCAGTCCCAAGACAGCTCCTGTCATGGTAGCAGCCCTGCAGCACTGGGAGTTGGACGAGCAGAGGGAAAGCCATGGGCAAATACACTCATGGATGTGTCCAGGTTCTTGAAAACCCGCTCATTCCCATGGACAAGTGGGGGATACTGGTGGCAGTGGAAGAGCAAGAGGAGGTTGGTGTCTATGAGGTTTTGGATGAGGCTGCATTACACAACACAGCTCTCGTGGTCTTGTGGCTCAAAGACAATGGCAGAATGCCCTGGTGCAAATATAACAGGCCTGACTTTTTTGCTGTGCATTTGTGGTCTGATAGCTGAGCGTCAGATACCCTTCTGCCATGCTGGAAATGTTGGAAGGGATGCTGCTACCTGCTTTGTAGCAGTATTGTAGTTTCAGTCCTTAGCACAAATTTACTCTAAATCATATATTACATGAAATGAAACATTTTCTGCAATCCTGCTTGTCCCTTGTGCTACCCAGGGCTCCAAGGTGCAGAGGACTTGGCCTTCCTTACCAGGTTCCTCCTGCAGCTAGGGTGGTGGCAGAGGGAAAATCCTAAGGTATCCAAGGATGAGTGGGTACTGCCCTAGAGCACAGGAGGGATGGAAACGCATTCTCTGCTCCCTCCAGTATTTTAGTTATTTGAACACCCAGTTGTCCAAATTTGAAATCTGCTGCCAGAGTGCAGTATATGTGTGCATGTGTGTAGCTGATCAAAATAGCATGTTCAAAACTATGGAGTTTTTTAAACTCCATAGTTAAAAATGTCTATGTGTGCTTTCTTTAAAAAAATAGCAGTGAAACTTCAGAATGGAAAGATGTTATGAAAACTATGTTACTGAAAACTCTGTTTTCAGGGTTTTCCCAGGAATTAATGAGCAGCTGCATGTTGGAAAGAAATTCTTTCTCGTGAGGCTCTTGGGAGGGCTCAGGAGTCTTTATTGAACAATAACTGGAAAATTTGACCCAGAGAGCAAATTCTCTATGTTTCTTGGAAACACATGATTCATGTTCCAGTCTCATTTTGTAGCCCCTGAACAAGACAGAAATGTAAGGGGAAAAGTAGGAAAATGTAAAGGAAGAGAGGGAAGCCAGCAATAGGAAAAGCATATGTCACAAGATGAGCTTAGCACAGTTTCCATGTGAGCAGTGAAGGAAAAACATATATTCTTTTGTCTATTAAAAGTACTCTTTGCAATATTTTGTTTTTACTTCTGTGAAGCATTCATAATTTTTCTTTTGTGAATTGATGAAGGAATCCAGATGAGTTTTAAACACAAACATGGATTTTGAAAAAGTAGATATGAAAAACATATTTTCCTAGAAAGACATCATGATTCAGTGGGGCCCAGACTCAAAATTTTGAACTCTGGAGAATTTAACTCATTGTGGCACAGAGATCAGTAATGCTGCAAGTCACTGCTTAAGTCTTAATCTTGGACCTTGCTGTGAGATCTTTGGAGTCAGTCAATATGGGTATCTTTTAATTCATGTCTGTGTATTACTAAAGACTGTGGGGGGGACCAGAAAATGATCAGATGATCATCATGTAATGTTCCTTCACCTCCTGAAAGAGCAGTCTTAGTGGTTTTGTGCTGTGGACTGTGGCTGCTGAGGTAGGTAGCAAAGATCCCTCTTTCCACTACAAAGAGTAATGTTTAATGATCAGCTGAAGTATTGATGTTGCTGTCTTCCCTCATGCCTGGCAAACAGCTGGTCAGGCACAACAAATGAAGCATTGTGGGAGAACTGTTGGGCAGGGCGAAGAGTTAAGTCTTAGCTATCATCTTCAGGCAGAATTTGTTTTCCACACTCCCTTAAGGATGCAGGGCTTTTCCTTGTCAGCAAAAATCTCCACATGGCAAACTCGCCATCTGCAGGCCAGTGAGACAACTCGCCAGGGACGGGGAAGAAACAGTCCCACAAGCTCAGGGACACCTTGCTTCTGGTGGTCTTACGAGTTCCTCCTCCTTTGGGCCCCGTTTAACAAAAGGAAATTGCTCTCGGGGTGTTATCCCAAACAAGTCTAGAGTGTCTGTCTCTAGAGCTTAATCCTATTCCAGTAGATTGCTAAAACTGTAGAAAAAAATTAGACTTTATGTTCTTCTGCAGCAGGCTTCTCCTACCCTTTCTAACTCATGTCTGGTCTCAGCTGCAAGGAGAGAGCATGGCTTCCCAGCCCAGGCCTTAACACCCTCCCACACCAACTACAAACCAGCACTGTTTTGTCCCATGAAACAGAGTTTTAATTAGAACACAATGTTTCATCAGCATATTTTTGCCATGAGAGCATGTTTTATTTTTAAAGATACTAAAACATCACATTTCAGAAAGTTTGAGGTTTCTTTCTCAGGCTGGAAGAATATTATTGGAATGCATTTTTCTATTTGAAATAAATAATAAGGAGGATATTTACCTTATTTCAGTGGTTATTTTGTAGTGCTCTTGAATGTCAGTTGCATCCAATTAACCATAGAAAGTCCTAAAGAAAATGTTTCATTTTATGTAATATATGATTGAGAGTAAATTTGTGCTAAGGACTGAAACTACAGTATCTTTTAATGGAAACCAAGTAATGGGGAAGAGCAGATATGCACCAGGCGATAGGAGAAAAGGTATTCGCTACCAGAGATGAATTTTTGTCTCAAAGGGGGGTATTCCGGAGGATTATTTTGTCTGGCGGAATCCCAGCATTATGCATTAAAACGATAAGATAAATATTCATTGCCAGAAAAAGATATTCAAGAGGATTATCGTCTAACAAGATTCCAGCGATAGGTGTATTCCGAGAAACTCTTTATCAGAAGCAGCCACAAGAAAGAACATGCATTAATATGTGAAAAAGGACAAGGTCAGCAGAGGAAGCAGGAATACCCCCTGGTATCCCGCGAAGTATGAAAATAGTATAAAAAAGACGCTGTGAGGACAGTATTTCATGAACTACAGGGGTACAGAGCAGTCTGAACCCGGTTCACCCAGCACAAATCCCCCAGCTCGGTGCTGTTTTGCTTGCGGCTTTTTCAAATTTTACTTTGATTGTTTAATAAATTGTTTTAATCATTAAATTGGCTGATTCATTTATCACAAGGTACTAAATGTGATTTTTCACACGCAAGCTTTAAAATCTCAGGTTCAAAATCCACTTGCCAAAGGTATTGTTCTTGTNAGCAACCTCTGTTTCCCCCCATTTTGTATAAAAAACCTATCTCTAAGATGAGATGATTTTTCATTTAAACCTGGGTTTCTAAAGAAGAAAGCATAAAGAAAGACCTGATTTTGCATTTCTGTTTGCCTAGTGTTGGGGACTGGTGGTATGCATTGGAGAGCAGTGTCCACTTATTTTTAAAAAATATTTAAAGAAGACTGAACCAAATTTTTAATTCAAAACCAAGCCTCAGTGTTAGCTTGTTTGAAAGGGAAAGCACTTGCCATGACCCAAAGAACTTAAGAGTATAGAGACATGGTGAGGGGAAGAGTCATTCATTGCCCTTACACAAGGGGAGAAGCAAGGCATAGACCAAGGCTGATTCTTTTGACATCAGAATGCCTTACTGCACTGGGGGGGAAAAATCAAGACTTAACTGTATTTTCATTATATTTCCTTAGGACCCCATTGGGCTTAAGTGTTTGGTTTCATGGGGTATTTACACAAGTCTGTTTCTTTTAATTCTTAGTGACGTTCAGCTTCATACATGCTCCTTCTGGAAATTGTGTTCCCACAGGGTTTACACACACCCTTTGTACCTTTTTCAAACATGGGTTGTATAATCTGTGAAGAAAAACACTAGAGGACATCAGAAGTAGCTGAGCAACTGCTGGCTTTGGTTTGGGTAAAAACAGGGCAGTTGTAACTCATCAAAACCTAAAGCTGAAAAAGTGCTGCCTTTGTAGGGGGTTGGTTGCTCTGATGACCTGTGTGCTCATATGGGCTGTACCCTCCCTCCATAACTCTCCGCCACACTTGTCCCACTCAGTGTCACCTGTGTATGTCTCCTGAAGAAATAGCCCTGGAAAAGCCAAAGGGGAGGTGAGGATCAGTGGTGGGGATTTTGGGAAAGGAGTCAGATGCACAATGGTGAATGGCCTGGTTTCCCTGTGCTGTTTGCATCCAGGCAATGCCTCCAGGCTGGATGGCTGCTGGAGCCTGCCCACAGCTGTTGCCTCAGCTCCCTGCTGCCTGTGAAGTACATCTTCTGTTTTGCAGGCAGGATGCATGGATGGATTAATTATCAGTGATTTCACAGACAGTTTGTGACAAGAGAGAACAGAACTGAATTTGGCTCCTCCAAAATATCTTCAGATGGGGCAGGGTGAACCCTCAGCAAGATCCATCTCTTCCCTTCACTGGCTTTTGTGGGGGCAGAACAAAGGCCCAGAGCAAGTGTCGGGGCTCTCCCCAGGGTTTGCTCCTCACAGACGTGTCCCAGGTTTGTCCAAATGCTCCAGCTGAGCAGCAGGCAGGGCTGGAATGCTTGCTGGTCACACTGGGCTACTCAGTGGGTAACTGCATGTCCATGTTCAAAGGTTCAGTTTTGCTGGAGTTTCCTGTTCTGAGGAGAACAGCATCTGGCAATCTCAGCAGAAAAAGCTGCTTTCCTCAAAGGTTATATGCGAAGGAGTAGCTGCCTGAGGCCTTTCCACAGTTCCTACATGCTGATTTGGTCACCAGATTACTGACTTCTTCTGTCAGCCTTGAACCACTGGCAGCAAAACCTGATCCAGCCCTGCCACAGCACCAGGTTTGTTTCAGGTATGCGTTTAAAACTGCCCTCACAAGCAAAGGCAAGGCAGGCAGTCACGTCAGGTCATGAGCCCTGGCCAGCCACCCCCCCTCTATGGGCAGCATAGGAGGAAGTTGGTCCAACCAACCTGGTCCTTAGCCTGTTACTGACCCTGTTTCAGTGGCCAGAGTCACTTCACTGACACACAGTTTTCCCATTGCCCATGTCTGAAGAGCCAGCAGGGAAAAAGCTGCAGAAAATGTAGTTTGCTGAGTTCTTTTCAAAGCCGTGTCATTTGTGTAATTAATGTTCCATATTTTCTACCTATTCCCAGCTGTCACATGAAACTTGGCATGTGTCAGCTCTCTTGGGCATAAGTAAAACAGTTTGTATGCTGATGAGATATTTACAGGTGCTGTTTGTCTTTATTTCTCATGCTCCTTCCCTGATAATGACAGAATGAATACAAGGTTGTTATTTTATATGCTTTTACTATTTTAATCTTTTCAACACACAAATAAGACTCAGTGGTACAAATAAGGAGCCCTTTGAGGAGAAAAACAGTTTTATTGAGAAATCTGTATGGCATGACAATGGTACAGACTGTCTTGTCATATGATGCGTGTAATTTAAATGAGGCAATAAAGAAGATGTCTTTTGGGGATTTCTGGTCTTCTGGAGCTTGGAGACAATTAGAGTTGAGATACCTTTGTTGGGACCTTATTTGGATGTTTGGATCACTGCTGTCTGCACTGCTCTCATTCCTGAGAGGAATGATCTCAGTAACTGGGTTAGCAATCCAGAGCTGCCTTCTGATAGTCCATTGTATTGGTACGAATCCCAAGGGGCACAAGGATTTCACTCTGATGGTGTAATTTGACTTCCCAGTTGTTTCTTAGGAAGGATGGACTGGCTCCAAAGTGTCCAAAAGGCTCCTTTCTTTGATTCCTTCCAGAAGTCTTGGGAAGTACAGTGATGGGAAGGACTCACCTACTATTTAGACTGCACCTCAACCAGCAACTGCAGCACGTGGTGTTGTGCAGGTCAAAATGGTGTGCAGCTGGCAGAAAGCAGTTTAAATTCTTTGTGGTAAAAGCAAGACACTGGCTGCATTCACCTACAGGGCTGCAGGGAGCTGGCCATCTCTGCACACCAGTTCTTTTGCTTATATGCTTTACTTTTTTAGGTGCAGGGGCAAGTAGATGCCCATGAAACTCTCCTGTATTTCCAGAATCTGGGGCACTTTGTTTAGAAGGGGCTTTGGTTGCCTAACATGACGCATCTTATGAAGGAATCTTGATTTTCAGAGAGCAAATGCTGAGCACTTTCCCCAGAAATCAGATCTGTGACAAGCTGCCCCTTTTTGGATATTTGTGGTCACTATCAAATTTTTAAAAGAGAGCCCATGTCAGCTACTTGCTGGCTTTTTGAGGATAACCAGTTCTGTCCATTATAGATTTTTATGGTTTTATTTCCCAGTGATTTTTCCCTCTGCCAGTACATTTCTGTTGTTGCATGACAAGCGCCATTGAGAGCCTGCTGTAGTGCATGTTTGCCAAATGAAAATCCCACCATCTTACACAGTTGTTTTTGCACCTGCAGCTGAGGATACATTGAGGTTACTACCAAGTGCAGTAACAGGAGGTGTGTAGCAATTCCCTAAACTGTTTCAGGTCCTTCAGGTCATAAGAGATAAAATACTGACCTGCTGATTCTTTGATTATTCAGTATACAAAAAGTCTTTTAGTTGGCAGGAAAGTAGATACCAAACAAGCTTTTTTCCCCCCCTATTTTTCCTAAATTCTCATCAAGGAGTGAAAAATGTTTCAATTCAATAAAAAGATGTTAATGGAAACGAAAAGGGGAAATAAAGCTCACAGGACCTCATATATTTTGGAAACCACACTGTGAATGCAATAGTTACAACTAGTTAGCTGATAATACGTATCCCTGTGCTCATTTCTCAGGTAACAGAGATTTACTTTAGTGTTCCAGAGAAACCCCCTGCCCCAAAATCTGTAAGGATCCCAGATATTACTTGTCAGGTATCTCTGATCAACCAGACAAACTTCTTTTGGATGGTGTCCATAGTGGCACAGGAATAAGAGAAGAAATGTTTCCCTAAATTTTCCTACTATTCCTGGCACTTTTTTTCCTCTGCTTTCACCACTGCTTGCCTGCATCCTGCTTTCCAAGTTCAACCATTAGGTGGGGCATTTCTACTGTCAGCAGCCCAGATTTCGTCTGCAGCATCTTGTGCCTGGGACAGATGCTGAATAGTGCCGTGTGCTGGGATATGAGGTCTCTTCTGTTATCTTGAGTGCTTTCTTCTTTTATCAGCTCCATTGACATCCAAAATAGTACAAAGGGGGAAACCTGAGTCAAATGATACACTTTAAGGTCTTGGTTTCTATCTTTTTTGTCATGTGTGATATGATAAATGTTATCCAACTGCAGAAGATGCTGATCAATTACTAAGTTATACAGTTCACAGTCAAAAGTGTGCACTCATTAATTTTCATTTCATTTGAGCAATTTGGAATCAGACAGCATTACCAGGACAACCATTTCTTCCTGGTTTCAAAGTCTGGGTAAAGCAGTGAAATATTTCCTGACACTGCAGTGGACCAGCCCGTCTCATGATACAGCACTGGCCTCTGTTCTTCCATGGGGTAAACCTTCACAAGGTTTAATAGGCTGAGGATCTAATTCCTCCAGTGACCTTGAAAGATGCTTGCCTGGAGAACTGTATATTAGTAAAACAGAGGGCTGTAGTATGGAAAAGGAACAGAACTGCACAGAATTACACTCATTGTCCAGAGTCACAAAAGCAAAGAGATGTGCTAGCAGATGCCTCAAAAGTTTCTGTTATTAGGTCAGACAAACTGAAACAGCTGCTGGGAGGGTTCCATTCACTGCCTCTCCTGTGATGGAGTGGGAGATATGCTTAAAGAATAGCAGGGGCAGAAGGCCTCTGCTCCTGGAGGTAAAAAATTCGTGAAGGACTACTGGACACTGGGAATGAAACTGTTTTCTGTTGTGTCAGAAAGGGTCTCATCAGAGTTCAAGCCATCAGTTCAGGCCATTTGCACACCTGGCACCATTTGCGTAGACAAATATATCATGCTTCAAACTCTTTTTCTTTCTGTATGTAGTGGTTATCACATTCGCCGAATTTGTTTTGTGAAACATAGTGTGGGGATCTCACTTTCATTTTAGTGGAATAGGATTAAAAGAAAAACAAAACAGACTCAACTTAAAAATAGAACCAGTTAGATTTATTAACATACACTAAAGGGCAAACAAAAAAAACAACCACCAGGAAACCTTTTTAGAGACACCCCCCTCCTCCTTAGTAACAATCTACTTTTCTACGAAACAATGTAAAGAGACAAAACATCAGAACTCTTAAGTCAGTAGCACTTATAAAAATAGTCTTTCATTCAGTCTTTTGAGAGAGACAAGTCCCTCCTGATTCTTCTGGTAACTTTCCACAAGAGACACAGTCTGTTTGTGGCTTCCAGTTCCCACAAATGCAGCCCGCCCGACACTGCATCCGTGAGGTTCCCAAATGTAGCCGCTCCTATGGCTGCATAAGGGCTGTGGACTTAAAAACATGGGGTTTCACCTTTTAAAGATGCACAGCTCCACAACAAAGGACTTCTTATTCTTCACTGGTGACATGGCTTCAAGACATCTCATAGGACCACTGCATCAATTTCTAATTCAATATCCATTTCAGTAAAATTCAAATATTATAGTTTCTAATTCAAATGTCCACTCAGTAAAAATCAG
>WBMY01008916.1:152791-171927 GCA_013397315.1 Donacobius atricapilla
ACTCCCAGGGCCGGCGGGGCCCTGGGCCCGGCCCCCCCCTCCCCGGCCCGGGCCGCGATGTTACCTCGTGGCCAGGGTCCGTCCAAAGAGCCAAATCTCTCAAAATTCCTGTATTTAAGCTGTGTCCCCAGGGGTGTACACTTTTTACCTGAATGGCCAACTTGGCTGTCAGTTCCAAAACAGATCGATTGTTTTTTTTACCATTCATGCCAAACCAATACACTGAAATACTAATTTCTGGCATTTCTTTGCTTATCACCAGTGCTAAATTTCCTGCCCACATGGTCTGGAGTGACTTGTTTACCGCAAGACACACTAGTCGTCTACTGCTCCATCATCACTGGAATTTTTATAGTTTTACTCTCTTCTTTCCTGAAGGATTAAGAGTGCTAACTCCTGGAATGAAGTGATTTCCTTAAGTGAGGCTTTACCCATAAGGATGCATTTCATGCAAATCTATGTCAGGTTTTAAGTGTACTTTGGGGAGGGTCATTTGATTTGGATGGATGTTTTATTTTATCAGCGATTAAGGCATGCAACAACCTAAAAGGTGACCCCCACAAGATGACTCTGCCTGGCTTACCCTGAAGACAGGAGGATGTATTTTAGTCTGCGAATGTTGCATCTCTATTGAGAAAAGCAACAAGGCAGGTGTAAACTGAAAGACTTAAGGGCCTCCTGGTTCCCAAGGACATGCTCTGCTGGGAAGCACCTGCTTAATATTTGTCTACTGGCAGAGAAAAGAACTCTTCCAATTAGTTACAGAGTAGTGACATTTCCAAGTGTGAATAAGGGGCAACATTCCCCCCCAGTTTCTTTTAAAATGTTAGCAAAATAGTAATTGAGATGGCTTCTAGTTAGAATAATTAAATTCTAATAAGATTAATTAAAACTCCCTCTATAAGAAGGTGACCTGTCTAGTGGATAAGGGAAAGGCCGTGTATGTTGTCTAACTAGACCTTAATAAAGCCTTTGACAAAGTTTTCCATAGCATTGACCATTGAAGGAATTTGCTGCTCATGGCTAGGATGGATTAACAGTTTGCTGGGTGAAAAACCAGATGGATGGCCAGGCCCAGAGGGTGAGGGTGAATGGAGTTGCATCCATCTTGTGTCTGGTCACCTGTGATGTTCCCCAGGGTTCCATACTGGGTCCAGTCCTGTTTAATACCTTTATCAATGAGGGGATTTAGCCTGCTGTCAGTCAGTTCACAGGCACCACCAGGCTGGGCAGGAGTGTTGATCTGCTGGAGGGCAGGAAGGCTCTGCAGAGGGATCTGGACAGGCTGGATCATGGGCTGAGATCAGTGGTGTGATGTTCATCAAGGCAAAGTGCTGGGTGCTGCCTTTGGGTCACAATAACCCCAGGTAGCGCTACAGGGCAGGGAGGCTGGAAAGGTGCCTGGAAGAAAAGGACCAGGGGCTGAACATGAGCCCGTGTGTGCTCAGGTGCCCAAGAAGGCCAATGGCATCCTGGCCTGTATCAGCAATTGTGTGGCCAGCAGGAGCAGGGTAGTGATTTTCCCCTGTACTCAGCACAAGTGAGCCCACACTTCAAATCCTGTGCTCACTTTTGGGCTTCTTGCTACAAGAAGGGCATTGTGGGCGTGCAGCGTGTCCACAGAAGAGCAATAGAGCTGGTGAAGGGTCTGGAGCACAAGTCTGATGACGACCTGCTGAGGTTGTTTAGTCTGGAGAAAAGGAAACTGAGGAGGGACCTCATCACTCTCTACAACTTTCAACTACTTGAAAGGAGGTTGTAGTGAGGTTTATGTTGGTCTCTTCTCTCAGGTAACTAGCAATGGACAAGAGGAAATGGTCTCAAGTTGTGCTGGGGGAGGTTTAGATTGGATATTAGGAAAACTTCCTTCACCACAATGAGTGTCAGGCATTGGCATAGGCTGCCTAGGGAAATGGTGGAGCTACCTTCCCTAGAAGTGCTCAAAAAATATGTGGGTGTGAGGCTTAGGGACATGATTTAGTGGTTCCTGGTAGTGCTGGGTAATGGGTAGACACAATAGTCTTAGAAATCTTTCCCAACCACAACAATTCTGTGATTCTGTTATTTTCCCGTACAGGTAGAAGAACCCAGCTCTAGAGAATTTATTATCCAAGTCTGGTGCAAATGCTCTATGTGGTTTCTTTTCACGTTTGTTTTCTCAAAAGTGAAATGAAATAATGGACAATAAAAAGTATATGCTTTTAGTTTAGTACAAAGCGGCCTTTATAGTTGCCAGCTTATAAAAGTTTGGTGGGCCAAGCAAACCCCTGTGTCTAAGGGCAGTGTTGTACCTCCAATAAAATCTATTTTAGCTTTTGAGGACTGGTGTGATATACAAATAAAATTTTCATTTTGTGACCCTCTACACGCCAGAAAGCCTAATTCTTGGCAGGTTGGGAAGGAAAAACAAGTCAAAGTTTAAGCCTCTTCAGTAGTCAGGAGACACAATGTTCATGTTCCCACTTCCTCCCATCAATGTCCCTGGCTGGGGCAGCCCAGTTGTCACGTATGTGACTCGTGGGCATTGGGCTGGCAAATGGGTTTGATCTCAGCTTGCTGCCAGCCTGTTCTTGTCCTCAGTCTCTTGATGGCAGTGGGTGGAGGCATTCTGCCAACCTGGGCTTAAGGAACAGCTAGCCCTTGGCTGCAGAGTGGTCATGGAGAGCATCATAAAAATGGAAGGGAATTCACTGCCACGGGGAAGCAGGGCCTTGTTTGTATGAACCCTCTCTCCTGCTGAACTTGAGTCCTTAGGATATGCCTTTAGGGTTCCTCCACAGTAAGTTTTAATATGAATGTGCAGTTACAATGCTAAGCTAAACTTACGTATGGGAGAGTTGGCACTGTGAGACATTTTGTCTGTCACAGCTTTATTAAGACACCCCAGGCAGCAACCCTGCCCTCATTTCTCCAAAACAACATTCATTACACACAAACCTTTTGCAGAAGATGCTATTATTGTAAACACAATAATTCATACCCTGTTAGTAGGATTCAGTGACACTGGCTGCTTTTTACTGCTCTGTTTCACATTTTATTGTAAAATAAAAACTTCCTAAGACTTTAAATGTGAGCTGAGGCACCTGCCTCCTGTCTGTGTGCCCCAGCATTTGGAATGGGCCAGATGTCCCAGGAAAAGCTGAATTGCTATGTCAAAGTGTTGAGAGCCTCTGGCTTACCTTGTCCTCATGGCCTTTCAGTGTTGAGCTTTTTTGAGCTCTTACACTTGTTGCATATTCATTTGCAGTAATTAAGAACCCCTTGAAATCGTGTACCTTTACAACAATAATGCATACAGTGTGTGTGGACAAAGTGCAAATAGCTTCAGAGGAGGTTCAATCACAATTTTTCTAGTATTAATATTAATGAGGCTGACCATTTGCATTTGTGGTAAATCCCCTTGCAGCATTAATGTCCTTCGAGGATTTTTCTGCAGATAAATGAAGCATTCCCCTCCTTCCCTCACTACTTCTAACTGTCACTCAGCGCAGCAATAGATCAACAGTTCCTGCTAACCTGTGAAAAGGCAGAGCTTAGAACAAGTGCTTTTTGACATAATTAAAGCTACACTGCCTACCGCTATTTCTGGAAGAAGTACTAGCAGAGTTTCATTTGAACAAGTAAATAGAAATAGAGTTCAGCCTGAACAGTTGTCTTTGTTACAAACAAAGCCCATTAGTTAGCAGGGAGAAATTGAAGCAGGGCTGAATTCATGATGATCTCAAAGCCCTTCTCATATTTAATTTATAAACTGATGATTAATTCAGTGATTAGCTAATTCACTTGCAGTGATTAATTTAATTCATGTCTTCAGGCTAATGTTTAAGAAAGAAAAAAACCCTAGCTCTGATAGATGCACATCAATCTCCTTGTGATTAAAAATTATAATATAATGCCCTGGAGAAAAAAGGAGAAAGAAAGATCAAGTAAATTGGTAGCATGATCTGTTGTAAGTTCTCGACTAAGCTGTAGCCATAATTTTTAGCTGTGATGTTTAAATGTGTCAGTTACTCTAATGATCAATGGTTTGAAAGCCGAATCTAAGGATCCTTCACTGTAGCTTTCCACTGTGTATTTTGAGAATGGCGTTGCTTTAGAGCAGTCCTCCAGCTTTGCTTTTTTCTCATTTGTTTTGCCAGCTGCCTGCCCGCTCCCCTCCCTTTCAGCAGCATCTTTCTCATGCCTCACCAAAGTCTTTGATGAGAGTGCTTTGTACTTCTTAAATCCAGGCTGCTTTTCTCTGTTTCCAGCAGGATTTACCTCATCTTTTGATGCAACGTGTAATGATGAGGATGATTTGGGGGATTTCTCTGTATTAGACAAACTGGTCTCTTTTGGGACAGCACTGCTTTTACAGTTTATGCCATTGTCTGGCAATGGAGCTTGAAAGCTTCTGAAATCACTCACAGAGCCCTCCTCTCCTGAGCCATCATTGCTGTGCCTCTCTGATTGAGCTGAAGAGCCTAGCTGGTATTTCTCTCTTCTCTCAGGTTCACTCTTCTTTTCTGGACTACTAGTTTTATACGTGGGGTTTTCATCATGTGGTGGTGGCAAATGCTCCTTTTTGGCTGTGGCATTATTTTCTTGAGACTTCATGGGCAAATTTGAGTGTGGGGACTGGCACATCCCAGAAGCTGGATCTTTGCTTTTATCTTTTACAGCATTTTCATCAGGCTTTGTAAAACTTTTGGATACAGTTTGTGGTTTTTCTCCTCCTGAAATATTTTTCTCAGGCCTCAGTAATTTACTTGAAGGAGGTAATGGATGGCTCCCAGAACCTTGGTATTTATTTTTCTCTTTTATAGCCTTTTCTTTAGGTGACCTGATGTCCTCTTCTGCTGGTGTCTTTTGCTTCCTCTCTCCTGAAGTGCTTTTTTCCTGAGGCTTTGGCACTTCTTTTGAAGTAGGCAGCTTCTCAGAATTTGGATCTCCGTCCTTTTCTTTTATAGGATTAGTACCAGGCTTCTTAAAACCTGAAGAATCCGATGTTTTTTGCTTTTGTTCTGGAGTAATTTTTTTTTGAGGCTTAACCAATGTTTCTGGTGGTACTGATGGATACCTCCTGGAACTTGGAAGTTTGTCTTTCTGTTTTGCAGAATTTGTATCAGATGTCAGAAAATTTTTAGATCTCATTTGCTGTTTGTTTCCTGGAATATTTTCCTCATGCATTTCTGATTTTCTTGATGGAGGTAGCTGGTATTTCCCAGAAAACTGCTGCTCAATATCTTCTTTTTCTATCCCTGTTTCAGGTGATTCAGTGTATTCTGCTGCTGGTGTCTCTTGCTTCCTCTCCCCTGAAGAGGTTCTGTCTTGAGAATTTGGCACTTTGTTTGCAGAAGGTGACTGGAACTTCTTAGAGGTATGTTTAGTCTCTTTTTTATCTGGCTTAATTTCAGGCCTTACGTGGTCACCTGGTGACATCCGTTTCTGTGTCTCTGGAGCGGTATTGTCCTCGTGAGCCATCTTATTGTCCTGCCTTGCTGTATTTCTTGGTGGCATTGAGTAATTGTTGAAGTCTGACTTGACGTTTTCTAGCCCTTCACGCTCATTTGTATGTTTCATTGGCTCATCTGATGAGTCCAGGTGGTTTTTCCTATTATTGCAATAAATGTTTTCATCTCCTGTAATATCATGTTTGTGTTTCATAAAATCTCCTGAAGATGCTAGATGCTCCAAATTCTGTCCAGTATTTTTTACTCCTTGAATGTTGCTATCATGCTCTGATGAAGGTAATTGGGATGTTTGAGGACTATGAGCATCATTCTCCTTTGAAGAGTTATTATCATGGTCCACAGTATCATTTGGTGTGAATATTTGTTCCTGCTCAAATTTATGCAAGACGTTTCTCTCTTCTTTCTTCTCTCTCTCCATCCTATCACTCTCATACTTCATGTCATCATCTGAAGAGAAGAGCTTATCCCTTGTGCGTTCAGATATTTTATTTCTATTTTTTACATCCTTCTTTTGGTCTGAGCTCAATTCAGTTGATGGAGGAATTGGGTTCTCTTCTAGCATATCACATCCTTGCTTTTTGGTATCATCTAATGTTGGTGTTTGGCTCTTCTCCAACGGTAATAGGGGATTTCCTGATAATGTGGTTTTATTTTCATGTTTCTCTGGCTTTGTGGTTGAATGTGAAAGCCAGTTCTCAAGTCTCTGACATATATTTGTCTCTTTGTCTGTAGAGTTTTCATTTTCTGTTGCATGATCTGGGAATAGTGCTTGCTTCTTAAAATCACCCATAGTTTTCTTCTCCCCTATTGTGTCATTCCCACGATCTGTCAACTCATCTGAAAGGGGGTGTGGATGCTTCTCACAGCCATGGCTGTCACGCTCATGTTCCACAGCACCAGCTCCCTGTCCCACCAGATGAATAGGTTGAAGTGCTGGAGGATTTCCAAGAGCATGATGGATACTTAGTCCTGCAATCCCACTCATTGATATTGGTAAAGGGGTTGATAAGGGTGACTGCCATGCCTCAGAGTCAGGCCAGGGCATCTCATCTGCAGTGGTCTCTTCATGCTCAATAAAAGATTCAGATGGCTTGTGGCAGGTCTCCAGGTCAGTTAAGGAACTCCTTTGCAGGGCTTGATTGTTTGAGTGATTCATCACTCCATTTGATGAAGATAATTTGTCCTTCCCAAAATCTTCTTCTGAAATAAAGGAACGGTGCTTCACAAGGTCACCTGGCAAAGGGCTTTGTGTCTTTTCCAGGGGAAAAGATGTGTTCTCTTCTTCTGCAGCACCAGGCTTTGGCTCCAGCGTCTCATTTGAGGAGAGTGTAGGTTTGTTCTGATTTGCATCTGGAACTGGCATGTCCCCATTGGAAACATTAAAGTTATTTTGTGAGCTAAAATTCATCTGAGGAGCCTGAGGCTGCATGGATTTTAATTCATTTTGCATTTGGCTGTTGGGTGTCTTATTCTCCTCCTCCTCTATATTTGGGATAGCACTATAATTTTTGCTAGAAGACATTTTGTCTTCACTGGGAAATGTTGCTTCTTTTTTGGCTTCCTTAGAACATTTGCCTCTTATATCCAGTGCCTCTATTGGTGACTTTGTGCCAGAAGCTGGTATTATGACAGTTAGCTGTCGATCATCCATTGAAGGCTCAACTTCACAAGATACTGAAAATTTTGGAGAGTAAAATGGCAGAACGTTTTCTAGTACTTTCTGCTCTGGAAAACATTTTTGGCCTGCAAAGAAAGGATCCTTTTCTGGCTCTGTGAGCTCTGTGTCATCTTCATCTGAACCGTATACATACAGAGATATTTCAGGAATCTCTCCTGATTTAGTATCCTGGGGACTTTGTTCGTGGGATCCTTCAGCTGTGCTAGAGTCAGGTGAGTCAGAAGGTGGGCTGTCTTCCTTAACATGTTGCAGAGCATTGGTAATTTCCAATAGTGAAGATGTGTCAGGCCCAGCTGCCATGTTAGTCCTGCCACAATCTAGACCACTTTCAGGTAAGGGGGAAATGCAGTCTGCAAGAGCTTTGTTTTCATGAGTTGTTGTAGAGTTATCTAAAACAGAATGAAAGTTGCGTCCCTGTTTTGTGGAATCTATTTTAGCCTCAGCACAGTCCTTTGCATCTGACGTGGCCTCTGGTGCCACCAATAACTCCTCTTTGTCCTCCCTGTCCTGTGTTGCATTTGCCAGTGTTGTGTTCTCTCTGTGGTCTCTGTTGGATACCTCAGTGTCCTTCAGAAGTGTGCCATGACCAAAAGGCTGCTTTGTGGCATTATTTTTTGACCAGCTCCAAGGATGGTTAATTTTGGTAGCCATGCTGAGTCTGGGCACTGGGACCATGGAGCACACTAAATTTTGGGACTCTGGGCTCTTTATACCTGTGGCTGTCATTGCTGCCATGCGCAGCACTCTGACCTCAGGCTTATGAATAGTTTTTCTGCTGGGGAAGATTTTAGTCTTTCTCTCACCTTTGCGCAAGAGCGATGCTTTCACCTCTGCAGCTGAGCAGAGAGTGCTTTGTTCAAACTGCTCCTTCAGTTTGGAAAAGACTGAATTCCTGTTAACTATTTTTGGCAAACTGTTGTTTGCTCCCTTCTTTTTCCATCTGGGAGACTTCTCCTTGGCTTCTTTTTCTTCAGCAGCTAAAAATTTCTTCAGGATGTTCTTCACAGTGTTTTTTCCAGTCACACTACTCCACCTTGCCCTCTCGCTGGGTGCTGTGTCTGCATCCTCGTCCGCTGCTTTTCCATCTCCATTCCTGTCTCTTCTGTCCAGCTTGTTACCAGCTCTGCTCACCCACATCTTCTCTTTAATGACCAGTTTGCCGACTTCTCTTCTCTTCTTGGTGTACGGCTCACGATTGGTGTTTAGAAACCTGGACCTCAAGAGCTGAAATCTGGTTGGATACTGAACCCTTATTGGATCTGGACATGGCTGGTTAGAGCTCACCTGGTTTTCTTTACCTTCTGCCCATTTTGTCCTCTTGTTGCTGATCTGTGGATCGCCAGCTGCAAGCTCGGTGACGTACAGCAGCAGGCTGCTGAGAACAGCAAAGGCTCCTTGCTCTGTTGCCATCCTATTGAGCTTCTTCTTCAGCACCAGAGGGTCTATAAGCATCTTATCTCCACAGAAGTGTGCACTTTTGGTGCTGCACAAGAGAAAACATAAATGTCTTTTCAAGTTGTCAACATTGTCACTACCTTCTAACTTTGCTTCAATGGCATGCTGCTACGCATGAAATGGAAAAAAAACACTTAAATTAAGAACTTCTCAGGAGAGTTGATGTTAGTGGCCTGTTAAAAAGCATGCAAAGTGCTCAACAAGCTTCAAGAGACATGGTGTAGCAGGAGTGTCAGGGCTTCACATCGTCCACACAGCACTGTCAGCTCTTTCTTTTGTCTTTTGTGGGCAGTGGAAGCAAGCAATGCTAGTTGGGGTCACTGCATCTTCTCTGTGCCACTAGGCCCTCATTTAGAATTACCGTGTCCTAAAGTGAGGGCAACAGTAAAGGTATTTTCCTTTCCTGCTAGGTAAAGTGTAGGCAAAGATAAATATGATGAGATTGCAGTTAGCAGGAAACCATGGTTCTGTCTCTGGTTTATAACCATTAAAACAAAATATCAAGGCTGAGGGGCCCAAATGTGCCACTGATGGTTTTTAATATTGGTACAGGTTAGAAGTCAGTAGAAACCTCCCCAGAATTAAAAAACAAAACAAAACAAAACAAAACACAACAGGGTTGCTGTTATTTGCTTTTTGATAGCATTCAAATCCCACATCAGGACTATGCTCTTAAATCTGCTTTGTGAAAGCTATCACCACAACAACAACCCTGGCAATGTCCCTTGACTACAACCTCTTTTAATCTAGAGGAAGAAGGATGATATGTTGGATCTTTGCTTGTTTGAAGAAACAGGCCCTGGGACAGCTGGGGATTTAGGCAATGTTTTAATTGGTGTGGATCTGTTACTAAATAAAATACTGAACTCAGCACAAAAGCTGCAGCTTAAAGTCAATAACAATAGATGAGTCTAGGAGGGAAAAATCAAGAGGTGTCAGATTTCTGACACCATGAAAAGCTGGAAGGTTACTTCACTGTGCAGTGAAATAGCTTCACGTGCAGAATGCAGCCTGCATACCTGCAGAGGATTAATTTTTATATGCAGAAGTGGAATAAAAAATTCTCTAAATTAAGTCCACATGTAAAAAATGAAGAAAGGTTGCAAAGAGGCTTATGCTTTAGGGAGTGTCAAACTTGAAAGGCTGGGGAAGGCCCAGCTGTGTCCCAGCAGCTGGCATCCCATGGTCTCTGAAAGAAACTGGACCCGACCCCACCCCCTGCAATATTATGGAGGCTGTTTGCAAAGTGAGGGGCTGGTTCTTGTCCAATTGGGTTGTGGCATTTGGATCCCGCTTGGCTGCATTTCAAGTGCACATATTGAAAATTACATCCCTCAGCAGAGGGATGTATTTGCCATCTTGAATGGAAGAAGGTCTATTTATAATGACTTTGTAGGTATTTTTAAAGGCCAATAAAAGAAAAAAGCCTGACAACTGCCCCATGTCTAATGTGACAAACAATACCTCGTAGGTTTTGACAGGGAATAAACACCTTTCAGCATAGCACAGGTGGTATCATCCACCCTTTCCCTTAACCAAATTGACCACAGCCAAGGAGCCAAAGCTTCTGTGTTACACTAAGAAGCCCATTTGTCCCAACTATGGGAATTTTCAGAATAAAGGAAGAACCAGAATTCAGAGTATAATTGGCTAAAAATATCCAGGTTCATTCCCTCTCCTAGTAAGTCTGCGGAAATTTTAACTGCAAGCTTACTATCCCTCCCTTCCCTAACTAGTGTCTGGTGTAGTCAGAAAAACATGTTGGGCCATCAACCAATGTGCTTTAGGGTCATCTCTGATCTCTCAGAACAGCAGTGGAACCAGATGCTCTGCTTACCCCTCGCTTCTGGACTGTTTTGGATGCTATAAATGGCCCCAGTAAAATACAGACTAGTCTTGCATTCAACATAACCAAACTACTATTGATTGTGAGAAGAAGATCAGACCCTCTCTGCTAGGAATATTCACAGTAATTAATCATGTATGAGCTATAAAATTCGAACAATTTTGTTAAAATATACTACGAGTGAGCTCTATATAGGGCTTTCCTTTCCCATGTTAGAGTGTTATTACAGGATGCCATCTGAAATGTAGCATTTGTGGGAATACTGCATTGCCTTAAGTACCAAGACATGTTGCATGGGTTGAGTGTTTGATCCATATTCACCAGCCAGCAGCAGAAAATGAACAAACAGCTATGGCACCTATTTAGGGCATCTGCAGTTCTTCCAAGATGACATCACCTGCAAATGACCATTGTGACCATGTAAATCTGAAATGCACTCTGTGCAAGGGCAGTGGTACAATGACACTGAATTCTGAAACCACCACAGAAAACAGAGGTAGTGATGAGTCTGCTTTAACCTGGTGTTTGTAAAAAACCATGGTTTCCCCTCAAGGAAGGAGGCCTAAGTAAGAAGCTTCTCATGCTTGGGAGCATGACTGTCATTATTAATGGGCTAAGTCATCATCCCTAATTTTCCCTAACTGTCTTTTCCCAAGGTACATCCCGCTGCTCTTAAACGATGTCATCTATCCATGAAATATAGTCACCTCTATATCAACTACAGACAGTCAATTCTCATCCCATTGGGAGTATCCAGACAGGTAGTCCCCATGCACAGGGGGAACTCCAGGCCAGCAGAATTCAATTCCCAGCACAGTGAGCTATGCCATATGACAAGGCAGATACTTGGGCTCCTCCCTGATCCCGCAAAATGGCCTAACATGTACTTTATCTCCCTTACCCCTCTTTTTCTCTGGGGATGCTGGTTTCCACTCTTTTTAATGTGTGGGGTGTGCCTCAATGTGCTGCTGGTTTATGGAAGCACTGCTGCATGGTTTTCAGTGTCTGGAGGACAGACTGCTTGGACTTGCAGAGGAGGCAAGGCCACCTTCAAAAGTTTCCTGTCCTCTTGGCCCACAAATAATTAGGATGCATAAGACAGGCTACTTAGTTACTTATTTATAGATTCTTTGGGGACACTTATCATAGGCAGCATCAGAGTGGTAACAGCCTAATATGCTAATGGGCAGCAGTGCAACCCTATCCAGCTGGCCAGCCTGTCCCAGAGAAACCTCTGCAGTGGGCCTGTGTCACAAGCAGAGGAGAGCTGAGGTGAAGGGAGAGGAGCTGGCACTCTCTCCCGGACCTGCCCGCCGCCACCTGCACCAGTACACTCCAGCCTTTCCTTTCTGTTAGGGGCCCAGACGCTGCTGAGTAGCAGGGCATGGTGGCATCCCATGGCATTTGATAAAAGCATACACTTGTAAGACCTTCTGGTTTAGTGTCTCTGGTGCAGAAAACAGAAGGCCCTGTCTCCTGATCCTGAATTTCATGTTAAATATCTGATCACTGTTTTAGACACTCTGGCAGCCCAAAGGACTGGCTGTTGCAGGGACAGTGGCATTGGCAGAATGAAACAGCACTATGGAGGCCTCATCAAAGAACAAGAAACAAATTGAAAAACAATGTCCAACCTGCAAAAGCTGTCAGAGATCAATGGATTGGCCTGACTGTTGGTAGGCTCTGAGGAAATGGCCCTGAGCTGCAGTGTGCCAAGTGCTGAATCTCATAGCCTCCCTCACCCCTGGGCATCCCATCACTACCTGGCTCTGTGTGCTTTTTGGTCCAATGACCTGCCCCTAGATAAGGAAGACAACCAGGAGCAGCTCTGCCCATTCAAAACACTGCACAGGCCTTTCGAGTGTGTTCAGTGAAAAGACGGCCAAGGCACTGCTCACCCCAACAGCAGCAGAAATGGTGCTTTATAGGTTCAGCCTTTTTTTTCAATGAGATTCTCTTACTGATCTCTGAAACACAGCTGCTCAGGTAGGATAGAAGGGAAAGTGGGAAAAAGTTATCAATGCTCTTAATATTTGTCAGTGATTATTTTTTTTCTAAAGGAAGAAGAAAAGCCAAAGTACTAGAGAAAGTCCTACCTTATGCAGAATATGTTCTTCTCTCTTCTCTACTGCTGAATTTATTACAGGAGTGCTAGAGGCATCCTAAACTAGAAGGAGTGTTTTCAGAAAGTCTTGGTATTCTCTGGCACCAAAAACTACTGACACAATTGCTGCCTTTGGTTTAACACATCTCCAAAGCAAACAAGAAAGCACCTTGCGAAGCTGCCAAGAGAAAACATGCTAAAACAACAGTGCCAGAGGTAACGCATAGTACGGAAAACCTTTTCATACAGACATTGTCATGCAGGCTGCTGTTCCTACTGACAGGCATCACCTGCTCCTGTGTCTGTCACATAACATCCCAGTGATGATCCCCGCAATGGCTTACATGGAAAAAGGCGTAGGAAAGTACTCATGTATTTTTAGCTATCTTTTTAAAACAGAGTTCACCAGCTGGAGAAAGACAGGAGAAACCAACACCACGTAGGCAATCACACACGGTGGAAATTAGAAGGTATTATGTGGACCTCACTTTCCAAACTTCAGAGGTAAAAATGAGGTTAAACGTGAGGACAAATTCTGAGCTCACTTCTGCTTTATTTCATTGATGGTTTCATATTTGTGCCTGTGCTGCTCTTGGGGGCATCAGGATCTCCTTCATCAAGGCCTACTGTTTGCTTTGTTTGCGGTGTGCAACTTTTAACCTAGCAGTTTACTGGTCTTCTTGAAAAATGACAAAATAAAAGAAAAAGGAAAAATGAGAAGAAGGAAAAAAGTGGAAAGGCAAAGGGAAAGGAAAAGAAAAAAGAAGGAAAAAAGGACAAGAAAAAAAATTTAAAAAAGAAGAAAAAAAAGGAAAAAAAAAGAAAAAAGAGAAAAGAGAAAAGAGAAAAGAGAAAAGAAAAAAGAAAAAAGAAAAAAGAAAAAAGAAAAAAGTTTAAGAAGAACTTGGAGAGGAGAGATGAGATGAAAACAGGCAAGGAAAGGTGAAAAAGAATAAAACGTAATAAAGGGAAGGGGGGGAAGAAAAAAGGTAAAGACATTGTAACTTTTCTTCTTGGGGTTTTCATGGCGTTCAGACTTGTGAAATGTATCACAGCCTAACTGGTGACCTATTACAACTGCTTGAAGACCTCAGCCAAAAATTCTGATACTGATACAGCAACATATAATCTGTTCAATCTAAAAATAAAGACTGATACTTAGAAAATAGCGTAAGATTAATTTATTTACAAATATTTCAGCCAGTTATATTTTAGAGAAACTTTTGTTCTGAAGACTGACAAAGAATAAAAACATAATTCAGAAATTTTAGACACACTGATCAGAAATTTTAGACACACTGATGCTTTACTGTTCCTTGGAGGTATTTTTAGTGTTGGCTTTTCCTTTTCTGGAAGCTTCTAATGTAACAATACCTTACACCACAGTGCTGATACAGGGATCAGTGATTCATTAAAAGCTAATCCATGAGACATTAGGTTTACAAGTGTCACAGACACATTAGATTTGAGAACAAGGAGGGACACAGTGGTGAAAGGATTGTCAAATATACAGAGAATATCCCCGTGAGTGGGTACTACCATTAGTTTTGCAAGAAAGCATTAGTTCTGAAAATTAATTTCGTAGGTGTAATTACTGGAAACAGCTGTTTAGAAAGTGGTATTATAGCAAGTTAGACTGAAATCAGTCAAAAACCGTTTTATTTATTTTCTGCCATTTGAAGTTTAAGCAGTACTCCTTATATTTAGAAATCCCTACATCTGTAAAAAACCCACAGATATCACATATATATAATCAGTCTAATAATTCTAATCAGTCTAATAACTCAGCTATCTTCACTTGCACAGAGCTCTTCAGACTAACTCAGGGCTACTTCCTTCACCATGAATGCCAGTCAGATATCTACAGGGTTTGATATAGACTTAATAGAAAGAGAAAATGGCAGAAACTGCTTTACTTTTCCTCCATGGATAGCCGGTAAAGATTCTCGCCCAGGAACTCGAGCCTCTCCCTTTGTTCCAGGTCCTGGTACAAGCCCTTGGGCACCTTGCTCAGGCCGTAAACCAGGCCGAACAGGCAGCCGGCGATGGACCCCGTGGCTGCGCTCTCCCCTGCAGGTTTAAGCACAATTGAAGTGGTCTCTTAGTGTCCACAATACACAACCTAAAACTGCACGGAGCAGAGAAGGGAGCATTCCACATTGATGGAGTTCAGTGGGAGCATGTTGGGTCGGTCCTAAAGGCTAAGGATGCCTAAGTAAGAGAGTGATGCCAAGGCAAGCACATGGAGATGCCACTGTGGTGTGCACTCCTGGTCTGAGAGCTCACTTGGTTTTGGGAAAATCTACCCCAGCAGCTCTTGCAGGCAGCTAGCCATTGCTAAGAACAAAGGAGGGAATAATAGTTGCAGGGGTGTCTACTGTACAACAGAGGTCCTGGACTGGGGAGAGTCCCTTCCCTCCTGATAGCACAGCACAGCACAGCACAGCACAGCACAGCACAGCGCCGGCTCTGAAGCACCCAGCCTCGCTGAGGAGCACTGATGCTCTGTGCACGCAGTGCCCGCGGGTTTGTGTCTGCCAAGGTCTGCAGAGGGGGACTGTGAGCTCTCACCACTGTGTTGGAGCAGGTGAGAGACCCAGAGCCCCTGCAAAGGGCCCACACCACATAGGGAGGGAGTGTGTGATTCAGGGCTGGGATCCTATCCCCCAGATACGCTGGCCCTCCCAAAAACCCAGCAAGATGCATCTGCTAAAGAGAAAGTTCTCTCTCGAAGCTGTAGAAGTACTTAACAGTGTGCCTCCAAGCACTGGATTTTATTTGACTAGCACTTGTTTGGGCGCTGTATTATTTTTCTCCCTTACTTGGTTTTATTACATGCAGCTAAAAGGTTGTTTTGTCAAAGGTGCTCATGTTCTGTCAGGATCCATCAGCCCTTCAGAAAGCTGTGCTGGACTTACTCTTCGAGCACCTCTGGCGGAACCATGATATGTAGATGGATAACGTTTGAAAAGTGCTCTAAGTGGCTTGCGTGGCAGCTGCTGCCACAAGAATGCGGTTTAGAGGCTAAAACCAGAGGTGCGAATGTTACAGGCAACATGGCAAACTGGCCAACAGCGGCAGCCGGCAGCCAGGAGGGAGCCATCCCGGCCCTGGCCAGGGAGCAGGGGTGGGAAGCGCAAGGGCCCCTCACCTCCGTGGAACATGGAGCGGTTGCAGAGCTCTGTCCAGTCCCCGCCGCAGCCCATCAGGGCGTCGTACGCGATCATGGGGGCGTCGTGGCCTCGCCTCCCGCCGCGGCCCTCGGAGCTCCAGCGCCGGTACGTCTGTGAGGGGGACAGACAGCACTGTCAGCGCGGGCCCGGAGCTGCGGCCGGGGGCAGCGGCCACGCCGGGCCGGCGTCTGCCCTGCCGAGCGGGGAGGGCTCGTCGGGCCCGGAAAGGGCGGCAGGGCCGTGCGGGGCTCCTCCGGGGCGGCGGGGGACGGGCCGCGGCAGCCGCTCCTGCAGCAGCCCCGCCGAGGCCGCAGGTGCCAGCATCAGCCTGCAGTCCGGCTTAATGCGCCCAGTTCTTGGCAGGCCAAAAGGCTGGTTGAAGAAAGCCAGAAATGCCGAAAAGTAGATCAAGGCAGATTTCAAGTTCACATCCTGGAAATTCCTTATCATTTAAAAAATTGAGGTTGGTAAGGGCATACTTCGTCAGTCAGCCCCCTTCCTGCCTCTGGGAATATTTTCAACTCCCCCTGCCGCATGTTTGCGGATGTTTCAATTAGCCAAGTTTTCATGGGGCACGAAAATGATCCAGTAATTTCTTTAGCGCCTTAGTTTCAGACTATGTAATTCAAGTCCCTTTCTCTTTTCCTTTCCAAGCCTTTTCTCTCTTCTAAAAGCACTTGTTGAGCAAAAGGGAAAATAATTTGCAAATGTAAGAAACAGTTCTTCCCCAGGAGATGAAGGAAGAAGAAAGAACTCCAAACCTACAGTGAGGTTTGCAAAGGAAAGTTGGATTTTCTCTAGAGCATGTACCTCCAGCCCCAAATCCCCAAATTACCTCAACACTAATAAACTTATAGTTAAAAAAATACCTTCCTATTAAGAAATGGGCAGCTTTATTTCCTGAAGTTTAACTTACATCATGGCAAGTTCAATCTTGCTGGTTGGCTGACTTTTGGCTTCTGCAACATGTATGAAGGGTTTGCATTTCTCTCTATTCATTTTCACCTGAGCTGTTTCGTACTTGGTTGAGGTTTATCTATACATGCATCAAACACAGCAGAGTTGGACTACAGCTTCACTCTGCTGCTTTCTTTTTTATTCAATCTAGAGAGATTATTTATGCTGTTCTCTGCCCCATGCAAATTTCCAGCCCTATTGCTGCAGTTTGGAGGCTGGTGGAGCAGCGTGGACACACATGCAATGCTACCCAAGGCTAGAGGGCTCAGCATGAGGGGCTATTCTGGGTGTGCAGCCAGGCAGCTCAAGTGTCGCTCCAGCTATTCCTCCTCATCCCTGATGCTCTGCACACATCCAATGTCATCTCGCCTTGCTGAAACAGCTTTCTATTGGGGATAGCTGTCCTAGGACTGAACCTGGCAGGACTTAACTGCCCCAAGGCAGCACTTCCCAAACTGCTTCCTTCTCCTTTCAGCTTCAGTGCCTTTGTGCAGCCCTGTGCTGTGCTGTGGCACCAGCCCAGCTTCCCTCGGGTGGGCCAGCGAGGACCTAGGACTTGGATGGGGTGTCAGTATGCACTCTCTTGCTGAAGGCACTGAGCAGCTGCCAGGCCCAGGAGGTAGCTCACATGTCCCCTTCTTGCTGTGAACCCCTGCCCCCAGTAATTACAGCTGCCTCTGACTTCCTCACCCTTCAGGAGCTGACCCACTGCTGGCTAGCACTCCTTTTCCATTCTTTTTTCCCCCCTCCTTTCTGGATTCTTTCTCACTGCTGGTTTAAGCAACTCCATCTTCAGAAAACAAGGTCCTTATGGTCTAATTGTCCTGGATGACTTTGGTTTTGTTCCTCCCTTGTTTTGTAGCACACTGTGTCCATCACAGGAAAGTGGGTCAGGAGAGTATTTTGTCTGCAGAATCAAGGCTGATCCCACGTGTTGAGCAATGTCTGCCCATTCACCGTGTCTCTAACATCTTCCAAACGTGCATCACTGGAAAATTATATATACCAGCTTACAGAGAATGTACCCTTTGTTGCTAAGCCCTTCAAGAAGTGATTTCTTTTTGTGAGGGAAATCGCCTTTGAAACATGCTTGGATCTATCCAAGGCACAACTGAGGGCTTCACTTTCACATGCAGCTGGCATTGTGCCTGAAGAAAGGTGCACCTGACCAAGCAGGAACATGCAAGTGGTGCCCTGTGGGCAAGGGTTGTGCCAGACACTGGTGCTTTATTTAACTGCATGTGGAAAGACAATGGGCTATACTCCCAAACACAAGGGGACAGCTAGTCTCAAGGGATGGCGAAAGAAGGGCACTCCTGGAAAAAGGCAGGCAGGATGGTCACCTTCTCCTCATCTATTCTTTCCATAGCTATTAGCACACTAATGAAGTGGCTCGACTTCTGCCAGACTATGATCTTTGCCTGGTGGGGGAATTTGAGGGTCAAGCACCATTTTTCCTTTCTTGTTCATCAAAATAAGTAGCTCAGTAGGCTGAAATAGTTGGGCTAAGATAATGAAGGTAAATTTTGCTTCTGTATTAGGAATTCATACAGTTCTCTCTTGAAATGATCATGGGAACTTACTGCTTGGTTTAATCTCTCCTAAAGCTTTGCTGAGACTCCAGCAGTACTGGAAGGAATATAAAACTAGCAGTGAATTCATGGCACTGAATTAGTAAAATAAACCTGGAAGCAAATCTATTCTTTACATTTAGAGTGAGCAATTTCTTTTTATCCACAGTCAATCAGACTTCCATAGGCACCTTTCACTACACAGATAATCACCTAAAAATACACTACGTGACTTCTCAGCATAGAGCTATGCTTAAATAGTCTGGAAAAAAAGCATTGATTTATGGCAAAAGGTGACAAAACCCACATACTTATTGCGTAGCTACTAAGTGGAGAGCTTTGGGGGATGCCAGCCCATATCAGATAGCTGTAAACAGCAGGGAAGAAGACACATTATTTCTCTCGAGTTAAGAAGATATAGCCAGCAAAGAAAAGATCATGTACATTATAAAACAGTATCTCCTGGAATGTGGTGAAACTCCATCTCTCAAGACACTTAAAACTAGCTTGGCACAGCCCAAGTTGGCAGCAAATCAACCACTTGGGACGTCTGTCTTCTGCTCAAAGGAACAAAAAATCATAGACTGGTTTGGGTTGGAAGGGACCTTTAAAGACCACTGAGTTCCAATCCCCTGCCATGGGCCAGGACACCCTCCACTAAACGTGACCAAATCCAGCTTCTAATACCTGGGGGTATTTCTGTGGGGCTCTGGCCACAGCTCCATTAGGCTTTAATGAGAGCCCCAGGCAGGGCATTTGCTTCTTCTACCCTCAGGTAGCCATGGCCCATGTTTTGTACCTGCTCTGAGTACCAGACCATTAAGCCTGCCTCTTTGCACTCTTTTCTCCCATTGCAGCAAACCCAGGACTGGTGGTAACTGCCTCTTTTTTTTTTTTTT
>WBMY01008916.1:171961-185228 GCA_013397315.1 Donacobius atricapilla
TTTTTTAGCTAACACATACCTAAGTCAAGGATAGGAGTTGGTATTTCTTTCTTGAAATTTCAGGGGGAAAAAAAAACACCAAAAAACTACTACTCTGGCAGTGGAATCAGTTGAAAAATAGTGATGTGTCTCTGAAAATGCCTCTATTGGTTCAGAGCTATCCTAAGAACTTTTGGAAGTTGCAGTTACCTTTTCTCTCTCCTCTGCATCATAGTTGGCTGGAAAGACAGGTTGATTCTGATTTTCCTCATTGATTTCTCTCTCCTCCAAATAAAACTGCCACTTGGCTTCAAAGTAAAACCAGTGCTCTTGATATTCTGAAGGCAAAAGAATTAATGATGTAGTATTTAATTTTCAGAACATTTTCTGAACATTTTCAGTTCTACTTTAACTTATTTTAGGGATAATGACAGTATTGACTGACATGAAACCCAGGTATTCTACAGTAATGTACTGCATATATACTAAGTATGTATAGAGTGGTACATCTAATTGAAAACAGAGGAGGCAATGAAGAAAATCCTTTCAGAATTTTGTGCTATTTTAATGTAATTTAAGATATATCAAGATGAAACTTTATAAGAATTTACTGAAGAGGACTTCAAGGAAAATTTAAGAGTCAACAAAAAGAAAATAATCAATTCTTTGCCAGTTCTTATTCCTTTACTATGATTAAAGAATATCTAAAAATGCTTCCACATCCTAAATACAATTTGCCACCTATGTCAGTTATCAATTTTTGGCTACATAATTTCTCCAGTATTTCTGTTTTATTTTCGTCTCATTTATGGTGTGATCATTTGAGAAAAAACAAATAGGAAAGTCCATTTGCAGATACTATAATACATACCAAATGTAGCAAAGGGATAAATAACACACACATCTGCTATCTATGCCCATAGAAATAAGCCTTTTTTAATAACCATATGTCTTTCTCCTTTTTTTCTGTCACTTTGGGAAGTGATCTGTAATCATGCCTAATGTTCCCCATTTAAATAAACTTATTAAATTTAGTTCATTTTCAAGCCAATGCTCCGATTCACCCTTTTTAGAAAGGCTTCAAAAGTCACCTAAGTCAGTCACACTGGACTGTCAAGCACATACATGGGCACCTGCTGGCAGAACTGAGGCCTGAGGGAAACCCTGCCTGGCAAGGTGAGGGGATAAGGAGTTAGAGAACAGTGAGATGGCCCAGATGGCTAAGTATGCCAAGGCAAACTAGCAGTTTGGGATGGGACTATGGGTGTAAAAGAAAATTTAACATTTCCACTTTTTCCCTGTCTCTCTCCTTGGCAGCTCAGTGGTGTGTGCTGCAAGTGGCTGAGAAGCACACACACAACCAAACCATTCATCTGAAGGATGTAATCTGATTTTGCTTCTTTTCCTAAAATGCCACAGTGGTGAGTCTCTTTAGCAAATAAGACCTTTATGTAAGAGCTTTTTTTGTAAAAATCCAAGCTGCTTTGTAGGACCTGATATTTTCACAAAATTGTCAGCTGCCAATGTCCTAGTCCCAGACAATGATGGGCATTCAACCACATGCCTGAGACACCTGGAAATGTCAGCTGCCCTTTTTCTGAGTCTATGACCCAGTTTGGCCTCATTTCAACTAAACCATTCACCAGAACCCTAAAGATACAAGCATCATAAAGTCACTCTAAAACAGCCTCAAAAAATGAATGTGTTCTATGTAGCATCTTAACAAGCAAGGTGCTTGTTCCACAGTTTCAGAAACAGAAGGATCTGCAGATGAAGGAGATTTTTGTTGTTTGGACCTGTAGAATGGTCCTGTAGCATCTAGAATCCCATGCCACTAACCTTAGCAAGGTTCTGCACCATCTCTCAAGCCCAGCCAAGGTGATGGTCACATTCAGCTCCATGGAACTGTCTGGCCAGTAATTGCGACTGGATATCAGAGAGGGGTGTAGAGTCGAACTCTCTGTGACATGGATAACGAGCTCTCTGTTTGTTATCCATGGGGGATAATATAGCTAAAATAGGATTTTCTAAAACTGGAGGACTCTGTTTGGCAGGATTTCTTTGCAGTGCATCTCAGCAGCCAAGGAGCTTAACTTTAATGCAGGACACTTTTCCCACTACCAAAATAGGATGAAGCTCAACAATACAGGCACTGGCTGGAGGGCATGCCTCAGGAGTCCAGCACACATACCTCCACGCCGAGGGCTCCTGCTGGGGTGGAGTGACAGGGACCTGCTGCACAGCCACTAAGAGAGACGCTCAATCACATTAATCCTGCACCTGCTCCTCATGGGTCTCTGCTAAAAAAATCCTGGTGTGCAGTGAGGCACAGATGAAAATTCAGGGTCTTTCAGAAAGCCTTCCTGGGGCTCCTTTCAGATTTTAAAGCAGCAGCTTTTCTTCAGGGTAAGTTTTAATTTCTGAGTGGTCTTGAGTAAAGGCTTCTATTGAATTCAGTCTTTCTCAACAGCTATCCTTTAATCTCTTTCCTTGATGTTTCAATGTAATGATACTCGTCTGTCCATGGCAGGTCTCACCATTACAGAGCACTTCCTGGCAAGAGGGGACCAAAGTACCTTTGCCCCAAAGACCACATGCATAGCAATTATAAAGTAGTAGTATCAAGTTCAGTAGTTGGGTGACACTCTGTCATTTAAAACAAGAATACAACAGGTTGTATCTTAAATGTTTGTTCAGAAAAGCAACAAGCCAAATCTGAATTGTGGTCAAAAGCTAACTCTTGCTCAGGAGGCATCTGCAGGTAAAATTTTCCTGTCAGGATGAGGAGTGTCAGTGGTTTTTCTTCTGGAAGATGTTGAACTGCACTAATTGATGGAAGACAGCTGAATAATTAATCTCAGCAGTCAGTTTGCCTAATAACCTGCTAAATATAATTTCCTTCCTCCCCCTTGCCCAGCAATCTCTGAAGATTCCCTAAAAATAAAACTGTGCAGTAGCGCATGGTCATTACTATTTTGCTTTGTATTTTTGCCACCAATATTTGTGAAGGGCTTACTTCTCTGAGCAGAGAAAGAGGGAGGACAACCTTTGGAGGGAGGAGAAGGGGAAAAGCAGCAAGATGTAATGACTAAGGAGCAACAATTCTTCAGTGCCTTTCCAGCTAAACATAGCTTTAAGAAAATACATTCTTGATCCAGACTCGGTACCTGCCATGTGACGAATGGTCTTCTTACAATATTCTTCAGCCATTGGCACAACCTTCATCATATCTCTTCCCCACTGCACAAGGGGTTTCCCTTGTATTGCATACGCCACGAAGAGAGCTGTGCAAAGGGACCCTAGAAAACCTGGAATTCACAAATAGCAAGGGATTACCAATGTGCATCTGTGCTGATACCATCCCTTTTGTCCTTGTTTTTCCTCATAAAATCACCAGTGGAATGTCTCATGGCTGTGAGGTAGATTAACAAATGTACACAACCCATCTCTGCCTGTTTGCAGCCTGACTTGTGGCATGTCAAGATTATTGGCTAATGAGTGCTGCCCATTGGTTTGCAACTTTTCTTACATAGGAGGGACCTTCTGTTCTCAGTGGTGTAATGTGATAGAAATTGAGGTAGGGGTCAAAAATAAACATCATCTACCAATGGGATACTGAAAATCTTCTAATTGAAGTCACATGAAATAATTGACTTGTACAAAGTGATTCAATTACAAGCTGTATCAGCTTGTTTACAGCATCATCCAGCCCAAGAATGGTGGTTGCTAGATCTAACACTATTTCTGGCTCATTTGACTCTAAGGGAACAAACCCATGTCCCCTTAAAGGAGAGAAGAAATTGTCCAAGGAAGACATGCTGGTCTTCTACTTTGGTTACAAATATTTCAACATTTTAAATAAGTTGATGGGCACTCAACACTTCCATGACTCCAGAAACAGTCGGCTCATTTCTTATATTTGCTTGTGCTCTTGGCATTCTGTCAAGGGCAAAACCCAACCTGGTGCAGTGTGCAAAAGAAGCTTGAGAAAACCAGTCAGTCATTTCAATAAATCCCAGGTGAGCAAAGTATCGATGCCAGTGCTTCTCTTGGTGCATGGCTCCAAAAGTATTCACTCATATAGAGAGGTAATAATGAATTTTGTGTGTTTTGCTGAAGGTAAAACAAAATTATCCCAGGAGGTGACAAATCCAGATGAGGTGATTACTAAGTCCCTCTGCTACAAGACCTGCACTACTGGGTCTGGCTCAAGGCACATCCAACTAGAGTTCTGTATATGTTTTCATAAAGAATAAGAGCCAGTGTAGACCCAGCCCAGAGGGTCTCATGCAGACAGCATCTAGCCCAGGTGGCACATAGGTCCTTGAGTGCCAATTTACCATGAGGGGCAGCAGAGGGTTTAGTGTGAATCAAAGGGCTAGCGGGAGCAGTGGAACAACTCAGTCAAAGGGTGGCAGAGGCTGGGGTGTGCCCTGAAGGTTTTGCAGGGGCTGGCGGTCCCCTCTTGCCCACTCCTCAGGCTGCCCATCTCCCTGTTCCTGTTGCCCTGCTCCCCCTGCCCACAGCAGCCCTCACACAGCTGCTGCTTCTCACTGGGGGAGAAAGCACATCCTGGCCAAGGTGTCTGCCTCTGCATGACAGAGTGAACCCTGATGTGGTTTGGCTTCTCCATTCCCCAGAGCAACTTGGCTAGTTTTAGGAGCCATTTTAATTACACAGTTTGATTGATTTTGACAAGATAGCCTCTTTGCCTGGTCCCCTTTAAACCTAGGTATACCCGTGGACTTTGCAGCTGCCTGTAGCAGTGAGGTCTGAGGCTTCACCGTGCAGAACACGGGGAAGTATTTCCTTTGTCTGCTTGTTTCAGTCCCAACTGAGACAGTGGTTGGGTTTTCTAAGTCTGAGTGATGAGGATCATAACTGGCATTTCCCTGACACATTTAAGGATGGCAGTGAGGTGCATGTGGCCCTTACACCTCTCCCTTCCTGCCTCTCTGCTCCGCCATTTGTTTCTTTTCCCAGCTGAAAACTCTTTCTGGATGTAATTTCTCGTTGTATGGAAGGTGTCTGACAACTTGGATCCTCCTTGCTGCCATTTTCTGGGTCTCATAAGCCCTTTCTGACATGATGGACACAAACTACTAGCAATCTTATGGCTGCTAATGCATCACAGACTTCACATATCAGCCTAATTTTCTTCCTTGTTTTGAACCGTTTTCCCCTAATTTTATGGCATCCTGATGGCTTTTATGACTGCTTCATAGCACTGAGCATGTTGAACATATCACCATTCATTATGGTTTTATTTATTGCTGTTTAAAACGGACAGAATGAATACATGTTTACATAGCGTAAAATTATCAAAATGACATACCTAATATTAAAGACAACATAAAATCTGCTTATTTAGGTTTTGTTTAGAAAATGTTTGATTGTATCCTAATATATGTGGAATTAGGCTTTTTTGGTTCACTACCTTTACCTACAGTGATTGGATATGACAAAACCTGCCAAGAGAAAAATGTTGTTATCCCCTGAACCATAAATTTGCATGATAACAGTGAGTCATCTTGATATACATGAATCCTAAAATTTGATCACAGCAACTAACATGAATATGCTTTGGACAAGGCAGGTTATGTTTACATATTGAGATTTTAGGAGAGAAAACAACTATGCCTGAGGATGCTGTCAGCATATTATACAAGCAAATATATAAACCTATAGAAGTAATATACACCTGTATGTGTTAGCTGGGCAAAATTCAAACTGAGGCCTTGCAGCCTGCAAAGCAGAAGTGGTTTAACCAGGGGAGTTCACGGGAGCCATGTTAGTCCCTGCAGAAGAGGAAAGCTGCCTTAGGGGATGTCAGAGTGCAGGCAATACCTGTAGGATGATTATGAGTCATTCGTCCACATTCAATGCTCACTTCAATAAGTGACTCCAGCCTTTCCGGCTTCCAGTATCGCATCCCTAAACACATGGCTTTTGTGGAAGCTCCAAATCCAGAACCTAAAGTAAAAGGATAACACCAAGCATTTAAAAGGAGACTGATCTCACACAAATATGTTGATAAAATGTGAGACAAGCACACTCCTTTAATTCAGCTCATGTGTGGGAAGGGAACTTCTCAGGGAATGGGAAACTACCATGCAAAATCAGTTACAAGTTTTGAAAGTTTCTTGTGAGGAATTTTGCTCCTACATAGTGATTCTGGTTTTACAGGTATATTCCAATATAATCAAGTGCTATGAAGAGCATAGTGGGTTCAGAAAGCGGTGTGCTCTCTTGTTTACAGGACTTGTTTGATCCAAACTCTCCTCCCATCTTCACTCATTTTTGGCTGACACTGCTGTTTTGCTTGCTCCAGGTACCCACACCAGAAACAGAACTCTGAGAAACATATACATTTCCCCACACCCTTATTTTGTAGTTTTAAGCACACAGTTAAAACACTTTATATGAGCTTCACAGTTCACCTTTCAATGTTTCACCCTGGAGAGCCTCACCAGTTTCTGCTACATACAAAAACAATGTGTCCAAAAGAAACTAAAGGCTACTGAGCCAAATCCTACAAAGTTAGGCAATGTCAGAACTGAAATTTCCCATGCAACCTGAAATTAGTTCTTGTTGTGCTACAGCCTACACTTATCGAGCTTATAATTGGGAACCTCCACCTCTGTGCAGCACAGAATTTATTTATTGAATAGATAATTCAGAATCTCTTTTAATCCATAGCACTGAGAGTGCGATCCCAGGTGTTCAACTTTTAAACACTTCACTGAGTGGAGTTAAACTTACTAATGAGTTTCTCTGCAGTACTTATCACAGTAATTTTAGGATCCCAGAGAAGTTTTAATGAGCTTATCTTCACCAGGCACCAGTGAGGTGATTATCTCCTCTTTGCAGCTGGTGAGCCAATGCCCAAAAAAGCATTAACTCATTGCAGGCAACCACGTCGAGGCTTCGATTTTTCAAAGTACTTGGCATTTTTCAGCACTGCCTTTGCTCAATCACACTTCCCAGTGACCTTGGGAATAGCTGGGAGCAATCAGCATTTCTCTTCTTAGTTCCTGGAAGATAAGGGGCATATTTATGCTACCTAATTTTAGCCAACCTGCATTTGGAGCCCAATCTCCTTGTCTTCCCCACACAGGCAGCATGGAGAAAGGCCGTATGTCCATTAGTGTGTACGATGGCATAGTAGGAACAACTCAGGGGTCAGAGTGAATTGAAGCAGCAGATGCCAAGGAGCCAGCGTCACAGCTTTCAGTCACTTATCTGGAAAAGGGTCCTCAGCTGCTCCACTGGGCTTTGTCTGCTGTGAGAGCAAAGCACCAGGGTCTCTTTTGGAACACCTCTTGCCATTAAGTCTCATCCCAAGTGGCTCCAACTCTGATGGCCTAAGATTATGAGCGTGATCCAAGTGGGGTAGTGAAGGTGGCAGTGAGATCTACTTCAAGGCAAGCTGAAGCCTGAGCCAAACTAATATAAACCACCTTCTGGCATTTCCATGTGCAGTATCTGAATTTCCCTCTTAGGAAAAGAGCTCTTCTCCCCTTAGAGCAACTATCCAGGAGCAGATAAAACTGTCTTCCTATCCCACAGATGACATAGAAACTACAAGGAAGAGTCAGGAAGGAAATCCAGTCTTCCAGGGCACCACTCAACTGGGAGAAAATATTTTCTCCTGTTTGCAAGACCAAACATTAAACCATCTGCTGCCATAGAGTAGCAGATGAGAGTCTTTCACTATGAGAACCTGGTTTCTCCAAAGGAGAAACAGTCTATGCTGGTTATCCAAGAGGGGAGGCTCTTGCACTGCACACAAAGCTGCTAATTAAATAACATCTCTCAGTATATCTATCCAAAGTGGAAGATGTACTACAGTAATCTGACTGCTGGTTTGGAGGAGCTTGTCTTTCCCACTTCGTTGCGCTCCTATAGTCTGGGAAGTTCCATTAAAACCTTCTGCAGAATTAGACAAGTAAATTTGGTAACAAAAAATTCCATCACATAGCGTAACATTAAACCCAGACAGAGCTTCAGGGAGCTAACTCCCATGTCTGATGTCTACTATTTGAACTAAGGACACAAAGGACAGCAAGACTTGTCCAAGCAACAGGAGTGACACATGTGACAACATAAGGAGTGTCCTCCGTGATCCGACGAAAGGTTAAGCCAGCTCATCATGTCTGACAATGAAGAGGATACTTAAGAAAGAGTAAAAGAGAAGTACAATAACATTATTCCTTTGTATTAACTAAGCTGCTGACAATTTGTCTCCCTCATCCAGGAGGCAGCTGGCTATTCATCTTTCTGCTTAAAAATTCTTGAAGGATTTCCCCAGGGTGAATTTGCCCAGCTCATTTTTGAACTCATATGAACTGTAGCATCTGCAAATTGGCATTGGAAAATAGTTATGCAGCTTATGTAGGTGTTGTGTGAGTAAGTCCTTTTTTAGCTTGCTTTGAGCTCATGACCTCCTAGTTTCATTTGAAGTCCCTTGTTGCTGTCCTGGAGGAGACAGTAAATTTTTGTTGTACCTATCCATGTTTCCCAGTTATTTTCCTTTTCATTCATGCACTACATTATTCTTTTTTTAGAATGTCATACCTCAGTGTGATTTTCTTCACTCTACTACACCTGTAGAATAACAAAGATTAGGGTAATCGCTGCTAAGCCCTGAAGAGGATGTGCCTTTTGTGATTACAGATCATTCTGCATGCTAACTTAGAGCCCAGCACCTTTATCTCTTGTGCATCTGCAGCTTAACCTTCTCTTCAACTTTCCCCTCAAATTTCTGAATTTTTCCTCACACTTTTCCCTCATGCTCCTCTGCCAATACCACCAGCAAAATGTTCTCAAGTGCTTCTAGGAAGCCCAGAAGTTGCTTCCACAGCTGCAAATAAAGACCTGGTTGGATGCTGCAGTCTCAGCCCAAAATACACATGATACAGGTAGAGCCCAGCTATTCGACCCACTATTTGACTGGCCTTTTGCAGTGGCTCCAAAAGCAAATCTCTGGCTCAGACGGTACTACCTTAATCAGATTTTGGTTCCAGTTCTACAACATCAATGATTCTCTTCTGAACAATTTTAAGTTTTGGCAATGGGTCAAAACATTTTTACCATGTCTCAGAAAGAGTAGACTCATCTGCATCAAAATTTTAAACAAATACTTACAGACAAACAGAGGCCAACACTTAATGGAGAGAATTTTAGCCTTGTGCTAATCAATGTGATAAATTGTAAACAAGGTCTTAAAATGGAAGCTGTTAGACAATCTTGGGCAGGTTTTCTGGTGGTCACAGGAGTCTCACCAGCCTCTAACATAACCCAGGTATCTCTGCAACAAGTGTGGCAATGAGCATGACATGAGGTGGCAGAGACACACAGGGCAGTGTGACTGTGGGATTCAGTGTGCTGACTAAACTCACAAGAATTTGAGCAGAGAATTATCCATAAGCAATGCAAAATTACCTAAGATAAGTGCATGAAGGCTGGCACATGAATCATTGCTGGAAGCAAGATAAGATAGAATGCCCACAGCAAATCAGCCTTTTGGTTCCAGACCATCCAAAACATAATCTGACTGCTAGGTATTCAATTCCAGGCATTCAATGCCTGTGGCGGGTTTTTGCCTCAAGAAGAATTTTGTGCAAATTCAATTAAAAGTTAATGATGTCCATAGCAGCGTTGGGTCCCACAGAAGACAGAACATCTCCAGGTTGCTGGTTCTTCTGCTCTCAGGGTGAAAAGAAGGCTTCCTGAAATGTTCCAGATGCTTATTTGTCAGGCCAGATGGAGAAGCTGGCTTTTAGCTACCAGATCTCAAGGCAGGAATTAATTTTAGATTCTTCTAGCCCAGAGTATTCCCAAAGCAGATAGTCCATCATGGAAAGCTGGGGAGGAAGAAGGCTGAAAGAAGAGAGGTAGCTCCAATTCTGCAGTGGACCAGGGAAGAGACATACTCAACTGCTTGTCGAACAATGTTAAGAGCTACCTGGGGCCAGCACCAGCTCCCACAATTATTTTCACCAAATTTTATCCACTGTCAGTCACAAAACACATGACAGCTGCCAAAGGGGCGCTTTCTCAGATCTGGCTG
Organism: Donacobius atricapilla; assembly: GCA_013397315.1. Lineage (NCBI taxonomy): Eukaryota > Metazoa > Chordata > Aves > Passeriformes > Mimidae > Donacobius > Donacobius atricapilla. The sequence continues at coordinate 182,013 of WBMY01008916.1, forward strand.
GCTGATGGCAGGGTCGGAAGAACACACCCTTTTCACTCCCAGCAGCTGTTGTGAGGAGCGGGCGACAAGTAAGAGATGCTTTTTTTGTCAAACTGGCTGCAGAGACCCAGAAATAGCTGTGGCATTGTGCCACCGGGTGTTTGCCATGGTGTTTGCATCAATACGCAGTCCTGTTGAGGCAGTGCGTTCTGCAGCGGCTGAGTGTCACCGACAGAGCCAGCACCAGTGCGAGCTGACACTGTTTTATGGCTGTCTGGGTCTCCCTCCTCTGATAATGGGGTGTCTCTCTAACAGGCTTTCAAGATTAGTTGCACTGTGTGTGTATGTGTGTGCACATAGCTGCTTGCACGTTATATAACTTGAGGGGGAAAGTTTATTCATTGTAAAAGTAAATGATCATAAAGGGAAAGAAAGAGAGGATCAAGCATAGGGTAAACCTGGCTAGAAATATTAGGGATTATCAGCAAAACAATTATAGTTGTTAGCAGGGCATCTAGATGGAGAAAAGTCTCTGCTCTTCCTCCAGTGAATGTGTTGGTGCTGAAAGCAATTTACAGGCTTGGCATTTTGTTTCAGATCTGGTGTCACTGAAAAGATGCAAGTCTACAAACGTTTAAAGGAAAAAAATTTCTTAAAATAACCATTAAACTCAAGGACAAAGATCTGGACCCTGAGGCACAGAGCCAAGGACAAAGGCTCTTTAAATAGATGTTAAAGAGGGAGGGGTTTGCTTCCAAGAGGACACAGTGCCCTACAGAAGGAATTCTTGGCAGATCTCTTGTCATCCTCAGGCAAACATGGAAACGTTTCAGGGGTAGTGGCCTTTGATGTCAGGGGGAAAAGGAAACAATTTCCATATAGCCACAAACATCAGGAGCATGCAGTATTCTAGCCAGGCCCTCTAAAGGGAAGCGGTACCATACCCTTTTCGTTGAACGGCGTGTGCCAGGCGAGAAGGTGGTTGTCTGGTTTTAATTCCCTGCAGCCTTCGATGGTGGCGGGGTCCGGCCGCCTGCCCGAGAGCTTGTCGACAGCATCCACATAGCGCTTCACCAGCTCGCGGTACAGGTCTTCTAAACACCAGTAGTCTGCTCAGAGGAGGGAAGAGAAGGTTGCTGTGTGAAGGCAGAAGAGCAAAAAAACAGAGAAAACATGCAAGCAAGCTCACTGTGCATTTGAGAAATATTCCTGTTTCCACTTCCAATATACCAAGTCATGTTTCTGGTGCCACTGTCACATTTTTACACAATATGACAGCAAGCGGGAGGGAGAATTGTCTTGACTTTCAGTTCTCATCTTTCTCTCCTTTCATTTCCATGTTTAATTCCTTCACTGGAATGATGAAGCACTCTGTTAAGCAACAGTAGCTGCTGAGGGCCTTTATTTAAGCTCTGTTGGTGTGAAGTCATTACAGAGATGATCAACTGTCAGGTGACAGCGTGGCTGCCATGGGGTCTGGATAAAGCCAATTGTGTCTGGCTCAGCCCCCGCCTTCACAGATGTGAATCCAATCTAAAATTAAAGCCTTTTTTTTTTTTTAATCACCATATTACAGAATCACTTTAAGAGGTATGTATGAGTAGATAGAAAGGCAAATTAGCAACTTCCTTTTTAAAACCTTCATGTTATATGTATTTTGTCTAAAATTTGTAGGTCTTTCATGTAGGGATCCAAATATCTTATAATATCATGAACAGTGAGGTTTTAAAAGAAATAGTATAAAAATCAGTAAGAGTAGTAAATTCCTACTACCTGAAGGCAGTTTCCAGCACATAAATTTCTCCCTGTAATAAGTTCACTAAAAATACCTGTTTATAGATTATTTCTACCAAGTCCTACATTCTTGCCTAAGGAGGAATCTTCCCCCTGTTAAACATAGCCTGTTTCTTCAGTGTTGCTCCTTCTCTTGGGTGGTGTTGTCCATTGTTGGTCTTGAAGAGTCCTTCCCTTGACTCGTGTAAAGGAAAACCTTCCACTTGCATTTATTACAACAGTGTAATCAGTGCAAACAGAGGCCAAAGGGATTTATTCACTTATGTAGTTTCTACATAACTTAGAGAAATTCCATTAAATACTTGGTTAGTTGCACAGGTTGAATGACACAGCAGGGGAAGTTCTTCTAAAAATATCTTCATTTTGTCAGAGATGGTGAATTCTGAAAATTCACAATTTATCTTAAGAGAAAGTTTGGAGTCCCAGAAGCAAGAGACATTCTGAAGTACCAGTTATGGAGGCAGACAAAAAAGAAGATGAAGGGTAGAACAGAGATTCCTCTTCTTTCACATAAAATAATACCCTACCAGCTACACTGGCCATCTCAGTGTGTAATCCCAAAGAAGCAAGACACTTTCAAGCTCTTTCCAGATTTAGGAGTCAGGTGTCACAGTTTATCCAGATGGTACCCCAGAGCAGGGTTTACTGCCTGGAAGCTCTTGCAGAAACCTTGTCCCCAGAGCAAAGAGTCCCTGTGGTCCAGCACCTCCAGGCTGTTCAAGCCCACCATGGTTCCCATGGCTGGGGCCAGACTGCTGTCTCAGCCACCAATAGGACAGGTTCTTCCTTTAGAAATGAACTCTTATTTTTTTTAACCCACGTGTAAGCAAGAGAGGAAAACTACGATGCTTTTATCATTACAGAGATAGTTTTCCTGGGTTTGATGATGCTGTCCTTTTCCCTCCCTTATAGGACAGGTTTCTCCAGGAAGCAAATGTTTTGTCTATCCTTCACTGTCAGATCAACCTTTCAGTCAGGGCACATGGTGGATTTGGGGAGCACCAGCTCAGTCTGCAGCAGTGCCCACAGCCCCGGTTTCTCGTGGCCATGCCCCTCCTGGGATGTTCACCATGCCGCTGCCAAGGTCCTGGCCAAAATCCCCTCCCCAGATGAGGACTGCCTTTGTCTTAACACAAGCCTGCACCTCATGCTTGGCTGCTGCCTCAGCCTCAGGCTGGGAGCTCCCCCGAGGGCAGGACCCTGACAACAACAGGACTTCAAGGCTTTAAGCTGTGGGCATGCCTGTTCCAGCCTACAAGTATCCCACAACTGACAACTGCCTGCAGGTGAGTGCCCAGCAAATGCTGCGGCCAGCAGGCAGGCAGCCAGGCAAACAGGATGTGCAGGGAACGGGGCAGTGAACGACAGAGATAGATATTTTTATTGCTAATTTCCCCTCCTCTTTTTTTTTTTTTTTTTCTTTTGGGGGGGGGGGGGTGGGGC
>WBMY01008916.1:185311-215288 GCA_013397315.1 Donacobius atricapilla
GGGGGTGGGCGGGGCTGGTAACCTTTTAGTCACCCAACATATTCTTTAAAATCTGTTTCCACAGCAGTAAGGCCAAGTCCCCAGGGCTGGTGGCAGATGCCTTCAGCCTCGCAGACATTCACCTTCTTCAGCTTCACTCTGTTGATGTGGATGATTTTGGAACCTAGGCTGGGCCATGAGCAAGCCATGGGGCTTTTTTGCATTCCCCCTGTCAGGAGACACTGCGGCCGCCAGGAGAAGTTCTTGTTTCCCTTGTGGCAAGCAGGGGGAAGGACTCATTTTGTCCCACTCAGCAATGTTGCTGTGAAATGAAGATTTTTTTAACTAAAATTCTCTACTCCGTCTTGCTGTTTCCTCTCTAGCCCATGAAAGCACCTTTTTAAAATGCTTGTCTGATCAGGTCAAAGAAACGAGAGTGTAGAATAAATATAGTCAATGGAAACAATAGCTTAAACTTTTTTCTTTAGAGCAATTTAGAGGCTGCTATATTTAAGAAAAGAATTATTATTTTACTGTTGATCTAACTGACTTGATTACCCAGAAGTTATGATTTTAGAGGGTTCAAAAAGCAAGAAACATATGATACGTATTTAATCATAGCCTATATTCAGAAATATGCTAGTCATCTTTTTTCTTGATAGGTTGACATCTTGCCCTTATCTTTAGTGTATTAGCTACCCCTTAAACCATTGGTTAGCTAATAGTGAAGCATGAAGTGTCCTACACACTCTTCAACTGATCTCTACCTACTAAATTTAGAGCAGATTGGAAGCAGGCAGATAAAGGAGTGAAACATGAGCACAAAGGAAATCTCATTGATGTGAAGGATACTTAGCTACGTTGGGAGCTTCTGCTACTGGTAGTTATGCAGTGTTATGAGCTTTAAGAAAAATCAGGAATACTTGTACAGAGATTTTTTAAAAATTGAATCATTCTGAAGAGGCAAAGTACTCTTGAGAGGTCACTGTCTTCTGGTGTACTTTCTATGATCTTGCCAGTCTCAGAAAGCTCTAGTTTGATGGGTAAGGTGTTGATACAAATACTTCTCATCTTAAAAATACCCCCACCTTAAGAAAAAACAAATTTTCTCTGTCAAACCATTGTGACTTTAGAGACATCTTAGTAACTTCCACAATTCTGACAGATTTCATTATAAATACAGTATGTTAGGATACTTTTTGGACTAATGACATGGAGCTCTCCTTATAAAACAAATAGGTTTTTGCAGATGCAACCCTTTGTCTGAGGGGCAGCAAAGAGGAGACAGCCTGAAAGATGTACTAAGGCAACTCTACTCCAGCCTGGAGTTCTGAACACAATGCATTCAAAGGAGTTTTTATCTGTTACAGAAGAATCTCTAGTGGCTATACTGTTCCCTGATGTACTCCAGCATACAGATAATCTACTTGGCAATTATTTTTGTTATGCTGGACATGTGGTATTTTAGTCTTTAAGCTTTAACCAACTGTACATCTCTAGGGAAAATATAGGAAGAGCCCCTCCACACTCCAGAAATCAAGACCCNCAGGATAGTGCTCATGGAGCAGCCAAACCAATGCACATTATCATTCACATAAGCAGCATTTCTGACATGCTTTCTCATGATTTCCCCAGCAATCAGGCTTATTCTAAGAAATGCAGCAGCTCACAGCTCTGTCCCTCTGCAGACTGTGTTCGCTATTCCCACCGTACCTACCTGTGATGACAGCCTCAGCTGTGGCCATGTGCATGAGCGTGTTGTCACTTACTGGCCACTTGTCGGGAGAGAGCACCAGGTTCTCAAGCCCTCCAATTTCCTTCAGCTCCTGCTGGATTTTCGCACCTAAGGCATTGTTTTCGCGGGAGAAATTGCGGTAACCGAGAGCATCCCCTACCCCAGCCAGAACAAGTGCAGCCTTAAATTTATCCATCCCTGAGATGCTTTCCACTTTCCTTTTGCCCGAGACAGCCACCGAATCTTGATCTTCCTTTGTTCCTTTGCCTTCAACTCAGCTCCCCCGACACTTTATATCAGCCATTGTGTCACACCAAGAGCTCTCTCTATAAGGCAAGGACTTCCTTTTCTGGCACTGCAGATGCCATCTCTTGTCTGGGACCCGACAGAGAGGAAATATTTCATAACCCAGGGATTTTGCAGGGGCTTTGTTCAATGAAACTGTAAGAGCAGACCTGCAAAAGCCTTGTTTCTGCAACCCAGCTTAAAGTAAGCCAGGAGATCCTTAGCCCTACCCAGCCAAAGTAACTCTACACCCAGAAAAACAGATGCCTCCACGGGGGTGCTTATTTATTCAACAACTTGTAAATGAGTATTTTTTCTTCTGCCCATTTCTGATATGCTGAAGTCAGCCTCCCTCTCAGGGACCAGTCAGAAGTAAAAGCAATTATAAAAGCAGTTTTCCAGGCTCTGTACACACTAGAAGGAGGGATTAAGCAGTAAGAAATCTAGTAAAATGCAGATGACCTCTCCCATTTCTAATTATGCCCCATGGAGATATTTTGTTGACAGCTTTCTTGTTCTGTTCCACCTAGTACAAGAATGTTCTGCTAATTCACTGCACCCTTGTACAAACACTGAGCAAAACACCAACTTCAATTCCATGCCTCTTACTCCCTGGCAAAGAGTGACTTTTTCCTAAAGCTGAGGTCCATCCACATTTGGACTCTGGAAGGAAACTATTTTGAAAGATGCATTGAAATGGCATCCTGTGAGTCTAACAAAATCCTAAAGACTCACAGATTACTACTACTTCACAGACAGAAATAGACATGTAAATATAAATGTAGAGAGGTAAACAGAAAGCACTGATTGACTTGACTGTAATTTTAACTGATAGCAGGGGAAAGGTCTTTGTTTTTTTTTGATCTTTTTCAGAGGGCAACACTGATTGCTATTCAGGTGGAAAAGGCCAGCAATGTAAGGGATGCATCATCCTAGCACCCAAAGCAACAAGTTAATAAGCAATAAGTTACTTATGGTCTAAGATATTGACCTGTGTAGAAATATCTCTACTGAATGGATTTTCAGGACACACAGAAGCATTGCCATGCCTATTCTAGATTAGAAGAGATAAAGTGCCCAAATGGTGATAGTAGCTTCTTGTTAGTGCACTCTTATTTTAAAGATTGGGATTCAGAAGTGCTGAAAAGGACACTAAAAGTGTGTTTTCATTGCTAGAGAGTAAGAGCTCCACACCGAAAAAGCCACAAAAAAAAAAAAAAGAAAGAAAAAAACAAAGAAAAAAGAGAGAGAGAGTGAAAAGGAGGACAATTATGCCTTAGAGACCAGAGGATATGCAGGGACAAGTATCAGTGGGGCACAGCCAGTCTGCTTTAGGGGTAGCTTGCCACAAGTGGTAGATGCCAGCCCCACTGCCCTGTGTGGGGCAGGGGGAACAGGCATCATCTCCCACAACCAGGGCATTTACGCAACATAGAGGTAATCTTAGAGTCACCCCTGCAGTGCACGTTACCTCACGTTCCACGTGTCTGAAAACAAACACTAAAAATGGAAAACCAAGGCCAGGACAGCTTACAGAGCACACCAGGCAGAAGCACTGACGTTGACATCTCTGTTACAGGTCCATCCACCCCTCTGTGGCACACACCTGTTCTCTATTGCTGCATAGCATCACGGCTTGCAGGCACGTGGGAATTTGAACTCGCAAAGCAAGGACAGGAGGAATCACCTGCTGAGGCACTGTGGTGAGCTAGTAACAGCCTCATCAGATGGCAGGTTCCTCCCTGAAAATGAACAAAGCTATTCTTAGTTTTCCATTTATCTTTTTCTTCTGAATGTGGCTGGCAGTTGCACTGCCCTTTTGCCTCCCACAGACTTCACTCTGTTGCAACACACTTGGTTGCCCAGAACACAGCCCAAATTAGGAATAAGACTCTGATAAATACCCAAAGAAAATTTCAGAGAAGTTCTATTTTTCAACTCTGTAAAACAGAACATGCAGCGAAGACATTTTTATTTCATTTTTTAAATTGCACATGATCTCCTTTTCATGTGGTACTTCCAGATACTGTGAGCTTTCTGGGCAGAGGTAGGCTAAACTAAACTAAACTACTAAACTAAACTAACACTACCCCTACTCCCCACAAAGGAGACAACTGCTTGTAAAATATCCTATCAACATGTCTTAAACAGAGATAAAAGACGTTAATTCCATGAAAATGGGTAACTATTGACAATAGGAAAAAAACCTGAGCAGAGCTGGCAGAACTCTTTGTTAAATCATATTAAAATGCATTTTAGGTGTCTTTTCATTTGTGTACATACAACAGTTTTCAGATGGGGAAAATCCATTAAAAAAGGAATGGGAAGGCAGGACAGAGAAAAGGCTTGTCTATATGGATGTCAACACACTGATGTTTCAGCTCAACTGCATTTGAAACCTGAGGTGAGAACATGAAAGCAGCCTTTGGCAAAGGTTGCATCCCTCCAGCAGAGGGATGTGTGTGCATGGGCTCCAGGCCCAGAAGAGAGCCTGTGCACGCTCTGGGTGCTGAGCTCTGCGCTGGATCAAGGAACTGGCAAATGGAGCTGGACTGACGCTGCATCCATCCACATAAGCCCTTTTTAAGTTAAAAGAGGACTATGCCCCAAATGCCTCCCCCATGAGTGAGTGAGTGAGTGACCCTTTGCCACTCAAAGACACTTAGCAGAGAAATCCTCTTGATTCCAAGTTCACCCATCCAAAGGACACAGAGCCATATCCTGGAAAAGAAAGGTTGATACGTGATGGGTGCCAGACTTCTGTCAGAGCTGCATTTTAACAACTCTTGAAGTGAAGGATTTTACTTGAGCATCAGGATCATTCCTTCAGAACACATTCATTGAGATCTAGGAAAAAAATAAACTGGCGGTACTCAATTCTTTAACAATGGAGATGAATTATTTCCATACAGCTTTACACCACTGCCTTGAAGGAAAAAAAAATCCTTTAACACAGGATGGACTTCTTTACTGTCTTGACAGAAAGCTGAGGTTGTGACATGAAACCTATAGGGTTTGCCAAACAATAGAGTAGTTCACTGCTTGGAAAAGGAAGTACAAAAATCCCCCGTGGGAATTGGTCAAGTATATGCACCAACAAGAGGAGGTATCCCAATACTCAGTCAAAATGTGAATGCCCCTTAACTTCCCCAGCCCATTAATAGGTGAACATTGCACCCACTTTTCTGAAATACAGTATTTTTTGCACGTGGTTGTAGAGGCAACTGCAGTTGCAGAGCCCTCTGTCAACAGTTTAGAACAAAAAAGTTGATTTTAGAGGTGTGTGACCTAGTTCTATCAGCACACTGCAGATAACGAAAAGATCAGAAAACATGTTTTGCTGAACAGGTTTATGGTTGTAAAACATTACACTTTTTCAGAAGGGCTGTGCCTTTTGGTGATTGAGATACTGGCTGGCTGGTGCTGACACTTTAAAGAAAAAAGGCTTGCCATGGTTCAAGTATCAGCATCTGCAGATTCACCGTCACAGGAAGACCAGCCTTGTGCAACACCAAAGCAGCCCCGTGGTTGGTGAAAGCACTGGAGAAGGATGGCAGCTGGCTGAAGATAGTGGACAACTTACTTATTTTGACTTAAACCTTTAGAAGAGAATTAATGATAGGTGAATGCATACCTTTGCACAGATTTCTGAGTGTGCTGCTTCTCCTACAGAGCTTAGAGCCAGGACTGAGCAACACTTTCCTGCAATTACAGCTCCCATTGCCAGTACAAACTAATGGCACAAATTGCAGAGGGTCTGGAGACCAGCAGATACATGCAGAATACCATACTGCAGCTAAGCACGTCAAGCCTCTTAAAAGCTTAATGGTGACACAGATGACCAAACCAAACATTTATTTAGGCCATTTAAAAATTAGCTACATCATACCCTCTTCTGGCTGATGGAGTAGTAACACAAGAACCTAATAAATGAACCAGAAAACAACAACAAAAACTCCCACTAGACCAAGATTTCCAAAGTAGAAAACTGAAAAGAACCATACAGACATCTCATATGACTGACTTCAATCCTTTGACAGTTCATTTATTCCTTTTTCCATTGCCAAAAAATATACACACACATACAGCTTACACAGCAGTAAATCTCCCAGGTGCATTGAATGAGCAGATGTCTGCAGGTTTGCTCTCCTTGGCATGACACACATGATAAATTATATTTAAATTTAGAATTGGCAAGTACAAATCCTATGGCTCAGTTTCAAACCAAACAACTTGGCACCAAGTTTAAAAATACATACAGCGTATCTGTGAAGTAATACTGTATGCACTGAACAACTTGAAGACATCTGTACCATTTAGGATTATAAATTGAGCAGCCTAGGTGTTACCACTATATCAGCTTACTTAAAATGAAGTCAGAGTACCCTGTAAAGTGGAACTGTGCACAGCAGCAAATGATTAAAATACGGAAGAAACTTGTAAGGTGAAAGCAGTTTATTTGCATTTTTTATGACTGTTCAAGTGTGAAAGTGTTACTTCATGCTATTTATGTATGGGAATGTAAAAATCACATGTGGTTTAAAATGGGTAGAAGACTAGGAAGAACTAAAGAAAAGGGGTAGCAAACCTCAAAAGCTGGTTGACAAGGATCAACTACTATCTTCGGAGTATTTTGCCCAGTCTTCTTTATGCTCTATTTATTTTAAAAGGTAGAAGGGTTCATCAGAATGATTTGATGGAGCTCTCATCATAAGCAAGTGTTTCACAAGCTCTAGTGCTATGAAACTTCAATTACATCACATACCAACAGATTAAGCTACTTCTGGTCAGTTATATTTTATCTATACATTTTAAGTGGCAATTGTGTGAATAACAAGCATTCCACTGCTTCTGGCTAGATAAATGCACTCGATGCTTTAAGATGTTACGCATTCTGCAAAGCCTGCGGGACAGATATAGAAATGGCTTGCCGGGGGGAAGGGGCATAGATAAATCAAACACAGTAAAAGGAGCATAACTACTGCTAGCTCTCTGCTGATTTCTGTAGAATACATGGAGTTACAGACACAAATGCCCTTCTAAAAAGATGCAGTCAGAAAGCAGTAACTGGGCATAACCTCAGGGGGTAACTGCACAGGAGCACCAGGCAGCAGTGGGCTCAGACGCTGACACCTGGCGGCTGCTTGGCCAGGGTTGACACTCACAAAAAAAAGACAAATATTCATAAGAAATCTCTCACAGGGCATTTGTAACTTGCTTGCCAGGCTCTTACTAACAGAAAAATCACTTATTTGTTCAAAATTTCCCTTGTCCTGCTTTTTAAACATCATGCACAACTGAAATTCTATCAAGTGGAAGAATGAAGGCAGTCTCTGTATGCAGCATGTACACTTGTCCTTGCAGGTTGTGTTGACATAATGAAAGCTGACTGTTTGTATGAAACTCTAAATATTAGAGTTTAAGAGAATATTGTAAGCTTTATAGCCTGGCAACTACAGAATAAAATAGTCTGCTGTCATGCAACACTTCAATGATGCAAACAGATATAATTTATATAACTTAATGCTCTATTTTCTCTAAAGTTCTTGCATCTATTCAGTCTTAAATACAGAAAATATATTGATCATAGCTGTACATACTCTTTAGCAAGTCTTCATTTTAACAAACTTTTACAGTGGCTATGACAAACTCATTTTGATGAGGTAGCATTTGCAAGAGCCCTGTGCGAAGACATGCTGAATAGTTTCTGGTAAAACTTTTTTGTGCTTAGACAGCGGAAGACACTGATGAGAAACAGAAGACTGACACCTCTGTGCACTTCATAATCAGTGGCTGGCAAAAGGGGAGAAACAAGTGACTGAAGAAATTCAGATTTGGTGAAAACTGGTCCAATTGCACCAGCCTTGAGATCACTGAAACTGCATTAATTAGCTTTTTTCCCCTTAAATAAATACAGTTGAATGCACAGGCATGAATACTTATAATCATTAATATAAAGTCTCCTTACCCCTATTTCTCCACTATGAAAGCCAACTAGTTAAGTCTCTGGGCTTATTCACATCTATTTTCTGTGAGAAGTGCCAGGAAATAAATTGACAACTATGTTGCATTTAGCTAGAATTTATGATATGTTTCAAGCTACAAATAAAATCCATATTCCACCAGTTCCTTATAAAAATAAATAAAACATATAATTGGAGACTAACTGAATTATGATTAATGAATTATGATTAATGAATTATGATTAATGAATTAAACATGATTATAAACACATCTTTGGTTGTTTAATGTCTACTTTAAAATGATTACTAAAAAAAGGTGGAGCTGCAACACAGCAGCCTGTCCTCAGCAATGCTATTGTTACCTGTCCAAACACTTCAAGAAGAAAAATGAGGCAGTCAGATTTACTGGAAGAAAGCAAAAGGCTGGATGTAATCACTGTATACATCTAGGATGTGAAAAAACAAATTTAAAATTTTGGTAGTAAGTTAAACACAAAAACTGCACATGTTTGTTTGTTTGGGGTTTTTTTACAATTCTGTATTAAGACAGATCAACAGAACTAACTTTTATAAAAATACAACATACTGCGTAAGTTTTATTTATGGATTTAATTTATATACCACAAATACTGCTTTTAATATAAGTACAATATAATACATTTTTATTTATGTAACTGCTGGTGTTCACTCTGGATTATGAACTGAATGGCATGCTGTGCTGTCAAAACTTTAATAAAATGGCCTCTAGTTAAACTTCTCCAAAGTATAAAATCATGCAAAATCTACATCCTATATGATACAACCAGTACAATAATTGAAGCCAATAGCCTACAAACAGCTTGGATCTTCTGAGTTTGTTCTTCAAGTGTCCACATGTCGGTCATCATTTTCTTTAGGCAGAAAGGAGGAATTTCCGTTTTGTCTGCAGAATGTCATCATGACCACTGAAACAAGCACCAATGTGCAGTTCTTCATTACCCAGTGCAGTTCATTTAGTCCACATTGACCAATCTGGGGTTAGGAAGTTTTATGCTTTCCTCCTGTGACTACTGGTCGTGCATATTCCACAAAATCATCTATTAGAACAGGCCACGCTCCTACAGAGAAACCAAGAAATTGAGAAATTAGCCTACCATTATCAGCAATAAACTGGTGTAGTCTATAAATACAAAGGGTTAGAAGCTCATCTTGACATTTCTGGCCTAGTCTACCTTTAACAGGCAGAACGCGATAAAATACTTGGAAAAAACCACCTAACTAATAAATTCCACATTTGAATCTCTTCTTGCAGCAATAGTTCTTAAGACAACCAAAATGTATTTAAAACACAGAACTCCACACTACAAATATAAACATTAGTTGATAGCAAAACCACCGCATTCTTATTATAGCTCTTCATATCTTAGGACTTATTTCTGCACACATTCCAAAACAGAGGTACTAAGAGAGAGTAAACTGCATTTAGGGTAGCAAAAATTTTGTACAAAATGTTTCATTCAGAGGTCTGTAGCATAACACATTCAAATAATGTGCTCTATCATGGTGTGACTATCTTTACTTCTGTTTTCAAATTACAGCTAACCAGTTAACCTTCCTATCACTACTATTTTGGTAATAAGTATGACACTGTATTGGCAGCTGAAACTTTAAGGGTAAACAAATTAGGACACGAGGTAACAACATGTTCTCTTGTTCATTTATAGCAGTATTTTAATTCTGCTGTACCAATTTTTGAAGATATTCAGGTACTGCTTACCTTCTTCATCATAGTTGGACATATCATCTGCAATCATATTTCCAAAATCTAACAAAAGATTCCAAGTATCTTTCGGAATTGATCTTTTATGATGTTCCTGTACAGAGGAATAACAGTACTGTTCAGTCCAAACTACTTTTAAATTCCACAGCAGTATTTTATATTGACACATACAGAAATACACCTATTACACACATTTCTTCACCTTCTTTATCTTAAAAAACCAATAAAAAAAAAAAAAAAAAAAAAAATCTGAAAGAGTTCCAGCTTGCTTCCTTCTTAGGTTGAAATCTTTTAATTTAAGTATTTCTTCTCAACTAAACATTCAGGTTAAATATTTCTTCTAAAGTAATACATTTTAATACCAGGTCATAACTTGCAGATTCTTCTTCAGTTACATCTATAGATCTGAAACTGGATTTCTTAAAGTGTATTAAGGCAGTTCAAATGTGAAATGTTTCCAGAAGCCCTCTCGATGAAACTGGTACATTATTCAGTGATTCAAATAAATATACTGCCAAAAAATTTAGAAAAAACTACAGAAAAATATTTCAGAAAGTATACACCTTCCTTATTTAGTACTGGGGGACAAAAATGCAGAAAGACTCTTTAGTTCTCCTAAACTACAGATAAAAAGATAAAATGAAGAAAATCAAGATAAATTATATACTATGTAATTTCATTTTTTGTAATTATATAGACATGCAAATGTAGAAACATGGATGAGTGCATTGGGTCTTTTGCAAGAATATTTTTGAATTTCTAAGGCTTAATTTATGCATCTTTACTCCATTGCCCACAGAATTGCACTAGTACTAAAAAAACTGTCAAGATCAGTTCACAACTATTAGCTAAAAAATTAAGTCAATGTGATTACTCAGGCAAGAAATTTTGTTGAAAATGGTAAGTCTCTCAACGTTAAATTCTGGTATGACTGATTTAAAAAGACTGAGTTTATGCAATAGTACTACAAAAGGCAGAGCATGGTAAAATATGGTTGACAATAATCACAGCTGTCTCGAGAATCAGCAGCACCAGTTCTATCTACAATCACGGCTTCCTGTCATTCAGGAATTTTCTGAAGTAGGAGGATACAGGATTAAGCAAGCAGAACACTAACTCTTTGCTGCATCTTTGTCCATTCTTCTAAATTAAAAAAAAACATAAAGAGAAGATTTGGCTTGATTTGACACTATTTTGTATCAGTTTTCAAAAAGGAGAAAGTTTGAAGGAGTATAGAGATACACCATCTTTTTCTTACTGGAAGCACACAACCAACAAAAGCCAGATTACTGAGGAATAAGATACACCATAAAGAATAAAGTACAAACTTACCAACAAAAACTTATTCCAAAGATCTAAAAATTTAAACCTTCCTGACAAGACTAAATTCCAGTATGCAATCGCCATTTCTAGATCTGCAATAGATAAAGCAACATGTAAATATTGCAACACATTATAAGCAATAAACCCCTTCTGATTAAACTATTAAAGCTAGTATATTATGATACAGAGAAATAACACTCTTTCAAAATCACTAAAGAAATGATAAAGAATTGTTTTCTAGTCTCCCTGGCCCTAAAGGTAGAAGACAAGCAGTAACAGTGTAAATTTTGTATTGAACATTAAAGTCAATAATACTAAAATATTTTTGTCACCATCCACCAGTGCCAGATTAAAGCTACTTTCAATCTACAGAAACAGAATACTTAATTGTGGGCTCAATATTTCTGAGCCTGAGAATTTTAGCTTGCTAATTACTGCTAGTTCCTTTCCCAAGGGAAAGCTGTCAACGGTTTCTTTTTCAAAACATCTCTCTCCATTTCTCAAAACAGGTTAAGTAAACAGTGTTCCCTTTCCCATAACAACTGTCCCCAGGTGTTGTTTCCTATTGCTTAACCAATGGAGAGAAGTGTCAGTCCCATGGACCAATAATAGACCTTTTTAGCGCAGCCTGTTATAAAAGAGACTGTAGGAATTGTAAATAAAGCCTTGTTTCTCTTCTGACAACTATATGGAGTCAATCTATTTCGTTTCCTACTGTGACACTTAATGACAAATCTCTCTGCAAACCAAAACCAAAAAATATATACAGACACGCACAAACATAACAAATATTGATAGAAACATACACACTTGAATCTACAGATGTCAAGCCCTCCTCATTTATCACATTTTGGACACATTTGACTTTGAAGGGAAATTAACGACATGAGGGAATGAAAAAAGTCATTTGTCTGTGGTATTATGATTCTACAGGACCCCTTTCAGCAAAAATTCTCTTCTTCTGGCATCAATCAACAGACAAATACCTACACCCAGTACTGAAAATGCAAGTCCAAGAAGTCAGCCCTTATTCTGCATCATGACCAGTGATCTGAGAGCAGGCTTCAAGGAAGATGCAGCACTGCCATATACTCCAGCAGAAAGGCAGAAGCAACATTAGATGCAGCTTAAGGGTAGAAAGGATGTTTCCTTGAAGGCCTGTTTTCATCCTCAGCAGCTCACAATACCTAATGTCTTTGGTGTTTGCTCCTGCAGGTAACAGCACTAAGTACATGATTACTACTGGGCAACCATAAAATAAGGCACAGCCTTTCTTAAACCACAGAAATATTTCAGCTTGTGCTTTCAATATAAAAGATGTGTAAACAGAACATGAATCTTAAGAGAAAGTACTGTGATAGCACATAAAACAGAAGCTTGACCTGCACCTACAAGAAAGAGGAATTGTTTTTGAAACTGTACCTATCATAGTACAAATCAAAGGACACTCTGTCACCTGAAATCAAGCTTCACATCTGAAAGAGACATTCCAGATTTTAACACAACCACGCCCCTAGAGTTCCTGTTTCAGACAGGGCTGGGGCCTGGATGAAGTGCAGCAGCTAAGATGTAGACAAATGCAATATGCCTTCACCTACCTACACAGGGACAGTGCTGCCAGTGTTTGTCCAACTATGATCAGTGCTCTTCAATACAGAACTTGAATTATGCTCTAATAAACTTCCTTCAGTTCTTCCTGTCTGTGCCACCACGCTCATTTTTCACAAAAAAAAATTGTAGAAAAGAGTAACTAATAGCATTACTTGCTGCTTTGATATGCAGATTAATTATTCTTATCTGTTATCCCAAATGAAAAGCAAAAAGAATAAAAAGAAGAAACTTTAAAAAATCTTAACCGTTTCTAAACTTCACTGTAAAGTAGCTGGCTTTGATCCCACTCATTCTGTCTTTTTATGAAAACCCAACATCCCCAAGCAAACCTAGCAAATCTATCGTGACAACTTTAAGCAAAATGCACTTTGAAGAACTAACACCTTGAAAAGTTCATACTTCTGATGGAAATATTCCTTGGAAAAAAGGAAGAAAGTACAGGTAGGGAAACGAAGATGATTAAAGGTGCCACAAAGGAAGAGGTAAAAGGGAAAGAGAACACTTCCTTGGTTTTAGTCAGTCAGTATTATGTTAGGGTGAACTTGATTATTACAATATTGTATTTAAGTTGACACTCAAGAGACACTGTACATGTGTCTGCCAATGACTTCTCCTGCACAAAGACGCAGAAGTTATTTGCTGTAACAGAAATGCATATGCCACTGAGGACGCTGCTCTGTCGTGGATGAAACAGGCGCACACTGGAGCTGCTCTTCCCAACAGACACAAGGAGGAAAGTTCTTATCTCTGTAAAATTTGCTAAAGGGGAAAAAAATAAAAAGTCCAAACTTCCTCATCTGGTTCACTGTAATCCCACAAAGCCATCAACTAACACAAGTGTTATTTATGCACAAGGACTAGATGGGACTATCACTTTTGGTACTCGTGCCAGTTTAAGCAGTCTCAAAGTACACGAGAAATCTAGGCCTTCAGATTTGCCATAATCTCAGGGGATACGCCTACACCTCTGTTTGAAGACAATTCCCTACCTAGGCTGAAAAATCTGGCACTGGAGGACAAAAAAAGCAGATTTTTCTGCTTAAAAGGAGTTACAGTTACAGAGTTCAAATTCTCCATTAGCATGCTGACAGTAGTATCAATAAACATTAATGCTGTGGATCTGCTATAATTAGTGCTGCACTGATAGATATTAAAAAAGGAGAAAAGCCCTTATGGCATTAAGAGTTCTGCATCTCCAAAGGAAGATGCTTTCGCAAGGCAAAAATTCCTCAGGCAGTCTTAGGAATACCTCTTTCAATGCTGTATAGATACAAAGGCATCATTACAATAGGAATCAAACTACAACTATAAAATACGCTGGGTTTTTTATCCCAAAATATATGCCACCCACATTACAGACCAATAATGTAAGGTTTATCAAGAGAAAAAGATAGATACATGGATCTCTGAAAACACCTAGACAATGATCAGATTAAAAGAGACTTCATTGCTAACATCCATGTTCATATCCAAAGCATAAAACTGCTAAGTGGTTAAAGATCATCATAAAAATACCACATCATATACTGTACATTATATAGTTTGAGCTTTCCTTTCAACCCAAAAATATTTTCAGTGTCAATACCTAATGAGAGTTGTATGTCATGCAGAGCCTTAAACAATCAGTTTTCCTCAGAAACAGTATTTTGTATGTAGTATGATCTATCCCCAAACATTAAAACCTCATTCTAAACTTGCTTTAAAAAAACTCAGCCTCTTCTATCCTGACTGAACAGAAAGCTTGAAATGATAACAAACAGCACAATTAATGCAGAAGAAGTACAGCCTGTGTCTACTTTTAAGATTTGATCAAATGCTGATCTTGTTAAGAAAGAAAAAAAATCATTATTATATTGCTGCCAAACAGAGTTTTCTAGCTCTCAGTCTGCCCTACCAACAAGACCTGTCCATGCACTCATGTTTGAAATGTACAGAATATTATCATTAATTCACCTGAATTACTAATACAACTTTTCAACACCGTGTTGAAACAATGGAAACTGGTGTCAATCTGTCTCAACAACAGGACTATTATACCTGCCTGACCAACAAGCATCAAGTGAATACTTGCAAGATTCAGCGAGTTAATGAATTCCTTGTTTCTTCATTTCTGAATGATTTTTAAGAGTCTTCTTTGGCCTGCAAATTGCTAAGAACACAGACGCAAGAATTCAAGAATTAAGTTTCTTCTTTCCTAATCAGCAAAATAACAAGAATATACCATGAAGATTAAGCCTAAAAGCAATTAATTGAATTGCCAAAAGCTTAGAACAAAACAACCCTAGTTGCACCTGGAAGCTTCCCCACAAAAGATAGGTAGAAGGGAAAAAGCTAAGGGGGGTGATACAAATACAGATCAGGGCTAAACTCAGGATCTAGCTGAGCTGGATCCACTCATCCCTGCCAAGACGTAAGCGAAGAGCTCCCCAGTGCCCTGTCTTAGGGGACAGATAATGCAGTGTCAGGCTTGAGTGCCTGTGGTGGACAGCAGGAATGCTAAAGCATAGCACACGGATTTCAGAGGAGCACGGCAGGAATCCAGCAGGGTCTGACTGGGCTCACTGGTTCTGTCTCAGCATCCGCCATGCTGAAGCAGCCTGACTCCATGCAGAACCTTTCATGTTTATCACCTTAAGCACAAAAACAGATGAACTGCCTTGGAAGGCAAGTTAGACTTAGGAGATGGCTGTCTGAACACCAGTTTGAGTGCAGCCCAATAAACCTGATTGTAGCCAATTTAAAAATCCTTTTGCCTCCGCAAATCTTTCCATGTACCATTCAGATAAACAGATGACTTAAAGTTGACTGGATATACATTTCCCTAACAAGGTCCAAACAGGAGTAAAAGAATCAATGAGGCATTAGTAGAACTGGAAGTTATGCCACACTTTTACTGATCAGAGCACCTCTTCCATACCAAGTTTCTCAAACTGCTGTCATTTTAACATGGAAAATGTGAACAGAAATAAAGCAAGAACCATACGCACAAACCAAGGTCACTGGAACACCTAAAATACAGCATTCCCAGAACTCTTTCAAAATAAATGTAAAATTCATTTATAGACCTCACTTAACTTCTTCCATGCACTCACTCCTAGAAATTGCCTATGAATCTAATTCTTCATTGAAAGGGGAGGACATCTTGCTAACTAGGTTGGGGGGAGGGCAGGAGCAGAAAAAGAAAACAAAATAGAAAGAAAAAATATCCTTCCCTAATGTCCAAAGATCTCTTCAAAGAATCTTGAGATACTGCTATGATAAAAGCCAAAAGTTGATGTTGCTTCAATTAAAAAGAGTACATTATACTCATCTGCTTATAGGATAGGAAACCTCCTTGAAGTCCACATACCGGATGCAAAGATAGTCATTCTTCTGGTCTTGAGGTAATATTTGATTCAAGTCTGAATGCCCTCCTCATCTTTCACCTCTTGCTTGATCCCAGGCAACTGGCAGAGAGAAGGAAGCACAACCTTTTGAGCCAGCAAGCAGACGAAGGGATCACAAAGAAGTGATGAAGGACCAAATCAGCTTCTCATTTCCATGTTGGAAGTTGAAGACCATGAAAGAATGCATTAAGTTCCTCCCTGGGGCTGAAACAAACTGTAACAAACTCCTGAGCGTGTCTTTTTGGGGCCCAAAGGGAGACCCAGCAAGAGAATCATAGCAAGTATCAGGTTCAAAAAAATGGAAAAAAGGAAAAAAAAAAAAGATAGAGCTAAGGCCCTGTTTTGAGCTTGAAAGTGCGCTTAGAAATCTGAACTACTCCGTAGACAACATGACAAAAGACCTATAATCCTATTCTTTAACACACTTACCAACAGGAGCTATGATTCAAGATTTCACTCAGACTGCAGGAGTAAAAGGCAAGATAAACCTCTCCAAATCTGCACCATGCAAAAATTAGATTTATTGTACTATATACAGTAGTAAGAACATGAGAAAGCAGATTAAAGACAGAATCACAGTTATCCATGATAATTCTTTCTAAAGTCTCCTGACAAATCAGGTAACTTGATAAACTGCACCTTCAAAATATAAAGACAAAATGGAAATCAGGTTTAATATATCTAAATATTATCTGCCCCAAGTCCAACATGCAGCCATTGAGATGGCACCGCTGTGTTGAAACCTGGCTGTTTTTTTCCAATTCTGTCCACCACTTAGAGAGTCACAGTCTTAATTATAAGCATCCATTGTCTTCTTTGATAGTGATCAAATCTATTCAGATGTATTTGAAAGACACTCGACAGTTAGGTGCTGAGTAACATTAATCAGAACATCATTTTCTGCTTCAAGATCATCATGGCAGAGCTTATGGCATGATGGCATCATGGCACTGAGCTTCTGCCTCCTGCATCTCACTCCTTACACAAGATATCACCCTGCGGGACTGCTACTACTTTCACTTCTTTAAATAGCATGTGCCCAGATTGGAGCATTCTACTTGGTAATGCTCAGCTAATAAAATAAAGGTGAGCATTCGAGTTGGATGAGACTATAGCGACAGAAGTCCTGCAGATACAAAGAGAAATAAAAACTCTCTCCTGTCTCCACATGAACTGTGGAAAAGACACTCCTATAACGGGCAGTCCTATTTCTAGGAATGAGTATCGGTGTACTGAATTCTGCGTCTATTTTAGGGAATGACAGAACAGATGTAACTTAGTTTATTGGAGAGGATGCTTCCCATCTAATTACATTATGAATTTCTTGCATTGGTTTTGAGGGGAACTGGAGAAGAAGAAATTAAAAAAGCAAGGGACAATAGGCTTTTCCAAAAATAAAGAAAACACAAAACTACACACATACTCCTACCCTCCAAAACCATTTTCCTGCAGCAAAATCCCCTCTGAATTATGAAGACAGCTGTGTCAGGTATTATCAAAATTTCTCTATCACCAAAAAAACTTCTTAGAAGAGATTCTGTGCCCTCCAGCTCCCCATCTTACAAATGTCACCTGGTGTGATAAAAGATACTGTGTCCTGCTGGTAATAACTCCAGAAAGTCTGGGACACACAGAGATTTTTTTCCAAGCTATACTCCAAGCAAAAAGATTCAATGAAAACTGACAATTATTTCAGAAAAAACTTTCAGAAATTCAGTCTTCAAGCACTGCTGCCCTAAGTGAAGCCAGATCTGGTGAAATTCACCTCAGTATGCTGAAGCAATCTCAAACTGCTTGAACTACCATGTTTGAAACTTGACAAAGGTCAAAGAAGTTCTGGAAGAACCTCAGGCATTCCCTGCCAAACTGGGAGAAAGTAACTCATCCAAGCAGGTCAGTCCTGTATCTAACACTACCCAATACTTAAGTAACTTAGATGATGCAACTAAGAAAGCTTCTGTTAAATTTGCAATTTAGACAAAACCTCAAAAAAGTCTAACATGATAGACGACAGGATGAGGAGTGAAAATTATTTGGACAAACTGGAAAATCACTTGGAAGTAAGTAAGAAAGATTTGATTGAAGAGAAGTGCAAAGTCATAGTGCTAGTGGAAGTAATCAATGGCAGAAATATCAGATCAGAAAGATCAGACTTAACTGAGTACATTGCAGTGCTGCAGAAACCCAATGGTAAAACAGACTGCAAACTGCAGACAGTATCAAACTTAAGCAAACTCAAAAGGACGCAAAACAAGCAGCAAAATATCTAAGACACATGGAAGGTATCTGGCTTGTTTGAGTACTACATGGCAAGAGAAAATTAGATCAATTTGATTGCAAAGGAAACGAGAGTCAGAAGACAAAATTCCAGTACCAGAGAGCTGAGGGAGAAAATTTATCAGGGTAGTTGGTTTTACTCAGTCCACAGACTAAGTGAAGACACATACATAATTGCCAAGTATGTAAGAAGTTGTCACTCACTCTAAGGAAATATATTTTGCATATTTACTTTGGCTGGTTAAAGTATTAAATTTGAAAATTCTAGAAATTTAAGTTACATGCTAGAAAAGGAAAAAAAAAACCCTAACAATAGGTTTAAGCAAACATGAACAAAGATGTACGGAACCTGCCATCAAAAATTTAAGATTCTATTTTATGAAGGCAATGGCTCTCAAACTTGTTAAGCCAGAGGACCAGTACAAGTAAGACCTCAATCTTACTAATACCTATTGACACTGAAAAGGCAATTTAGTAGCTATTGTAGCATACCACAGAGCATTTGATTAGAAAAGTGTGTGCAAGAATTGGTTTAAGTAGATGTTGATTCTGTCTAGCACAAGGGAATACACTATATAAGTATTTCTCTACCTCTTAAAGACTGTCTGGCATATTAAAAGGAACACATAAATCACTCTTTCCTGGTGTTTTTCAGAGGAGACGGGACAATAAATAAAATAATAACTGCTGCATATCACTTCCTAAAATGGCAAATACAGATTTAAAAAAAAAGTAATCTGAAATGGTGGAGCAATGAACATGACTCATAACTAAAGCATTGCTACTTGAACATTTTAGAGCTATTTCATTCATTTCTTATGGCTTCAATATGCTAAGATAACAAAGAAGAAAAAAAGAAGAAAAATAATTGTGTAAGTCAGTGTTTCTATTACAGGCACACTTCTGGTAAGCTCTAGTCTCAAGAGTTATTTCTGTTAAAAAAAAAAAAAAAAAAAAGATGCCCTAGCACTTAGCCTGAAGGACCCAACAGAAGGCGTTTATTTACGTGTTCTTTTATAAAAGGTTTCTATTAACAATCTGCTAAGAGTATGGATTCCTCATTTGTCACTGGCACTATGTCAAACTTGCTTAGTTTTCAAGTAGGCGCATTTATAGGTCACGTGTATATCCAAGAATCAAATAATAGTCTTTTAGCCTTCACATCAGTCCTCTAACCAATAAGTACGACTACCAGACTTGGTCATTTAAGCTCCCAGCCTAGTAAGAAATAGCACAGAATACTTCAGACTGTAGAAAAATCACATTAAAATATTCTGCAACTGAAGTTTAGGAAAGGATTTCTAGATTATTTCCACTTCATTAATCCAAACCATTCACTTTTATCCTTTACTTGACATAAACTTACAGACCTCTGAGTCTCCTCCAAGTTACAATTCACCAGAAAGACTTTAAAGCAAGCAGCTTGGGCAGGAGCTAAGAAGCATCCTTAGCTGAATTTAATCAAAAGTGCACGTGGGGAAGGAGAGGTCATCACTGTAAGATGACCTAGACAGAGCTAGGCACAGATTTCTAACTGCTCAGATGGTAATACATCTAATTATTCATTCTATTTAACTAACTGGACTTAATCAAAGTAAAGGCTCCAAACTGAGTAAGATAGCAACAGACTTTGTACATGGTTGGTATCAATTCCCACATCTCCCTGACAATAGGGCACACAGTCATTGGACACAAATACCGAACAACCCTGGAGACAGAGAACAAAGATCGACAGTTTCTCACTCTCATTCTCACAGGAGAAAATATGTAAATGTATACAGGGAAGAGGATGTGAAATAAAAAAGACCCCAACCTAAACCTGTATAAAATATAGCTGAAGCAACTAGAATTCTCAGCTCATACAGGAACTCCAGTAAAGTAACTGGTGGGATTTTCTTCCTTGGTTACAACATACTGCTTCCTTCTGTGGTTTTTACAAACCCTGTAAACTTACTTCTTTCCTTCACCTCTTTGCTCCACTGTGATTGTTAATCCCTGTAAAGATTCCAACTCCAAACCTATACAGTACTCATATTTGGGTAAGCGATCACTGACCTCATTCAAAAATGTCACATTAGCCCGTATGTTTGCTCAACAGTCTCCTACTAAACCTATGGTGATCCAAGAAATACAGTGTATCTCCACTGAAGTAAGAAAAGTGGCATCTGCTTATACTTCTTTACTATCTAGAATCATCTTAGCAAAACCAGAAAAGGTCTGATGAAAAATGCCACCAATATACTGCCATGTAAGAACTAAGTACTAGAAATTAGGAGACTGTACATATTGAAATTACTAATATTCCTGAAAACTGAAATCAGCAACAGTTTCCATCAATTCATTCTACAGTTTAAGTTTTACTTCAGTTTTTGCACTTCTTACTTTCTCCTGCTAATAGTTCAACTCTAGTGCAAGAAGGACTTTGGTACTTTCAGGCAATAAAACATCTTTCTTACACAACAGAGAAGAAAGATTTACAAATGAGAGGACCTCCAATACTGAATAAAAAGATGTAATGGAGAACAAGGCAGTTTCCTCCTCATGTCAAACAAACAGCACATTCAGTTCCAAATCTGGGTTAGGCTGCCTCCTCTCCTCCACTGTTCATACAGGCTTAGGTGAAAACCTTTTGAAACGTACTGCTCAAGTTCATGAGTTTCATGTTGGAACGACCCAATTAAAACAGGAAGCTATTTGTAACACTTCTTTAGGTATTCCCTAAATTCCAACCTCAGCTGTAACTGACTTACCTGTCCTGAAATATGAAAGTACTAAGCTTTGTTAATGAAGACTAGCTGAGGGACTAGAATTCTAACCAACCTCACAGAGCCACTACAAGACTTCTTCACTTTCATGTCAGTAAAAGAGGCACATGAGCCATGAGAGAGTGACAGATGAAATGAAAAACAAAATTGCTGGAAAAAAAATGAAGAAAAAGAAACTGGCTAAAAGTTGTCCACAGTTAAAAAAAAAAAAAAAGACACCAGGAAAGACGAGAGATGATTCAAAGTAAAGAACATGGAACAGACATACCTGGTTGAGGTCTAAATTGATATTCTGCTCTCCTAACAGTTCTTGAGAAAAACATTTATCAATTTTCCAAGTAACTTAGACACAGATTTAAGGTGGCTAAGCTAAAAAAGAAAAAAAAAAAAACACCCCAAAAAACCCCAACAAACCACTTCCTTTCACACACACCACAAAGGGATGATGGTGCAGTGCTATTCTATATACAAAACATTAATTTCTTCCTACACGGTATCCTTTGAAAGTGGACATAAACTTGAAAAGAGTGGACTTCATCTTACTATTTTTTCATCTATTAACAAACTAGAGATTTTTGATTTGAAGAAAAAAATGGAATTTAAATGATGTATCAGTTTTATTCCAGCAATACAATGACTGCAATTGGGATAAAACTCAACTTTATGAAGAATAATAGTTTAATGCCATATAAATTATGCTCTCACTAGTTTTAAACCAAGTCCATAACACCCTTTTTCTAAACTTTACAAAAAAACCTGAGCTAAAATTAAAATTTTAAGAACAGTAACTTTTGCCCAGTTTTCTCCCTCTTCCTGAGCTGATATAGACATCTTGTTTGAAGAACTGCAGGAACTTCTTTTGACAAGAGGAGAGAGAATGTCAATACTGGCAGAGAACTCCATTAAATCATCTGTACCAAGGGGACATTAAGACATTAAATGAAAGAAGATGGGAAAGAGAAGTCCGTCAAAGAAATCAATAATGAATTTACTATACAATTGCCAATGAGATTATTGTAGTACTGGAAACATCTGGAAGACTTCACTGACTGCAGACATTTTCTCATTTCTTTTCTACTTACCTAGGCCTTTTTGTCCAGGATTTTTAGCAAAGTTAAAAGTAAACTGATAAAAATCTTTGAACTTTGCCGGATCCTTTAGCTCTTGTTCCAGTCTTGGCAATAGAGCTTTTAACTTTTCTGTGGTGTCACACCTGTTCAAGAGAGATTACATTATTTGCATGTATTTAAAATTTCTTCCTACTTTCCCCCCACCTTTTTATGGTTTAGTTTAAGAGCAAAACAAAACAGTGGTTAAGACGAAAACAAATTATCTTTGCGGATAGCATTCTGAAAAATGTAAATGCTCATGTGCCTTTACTAAAGAATTTTAAGTGGAACATTGTATACAGGCATCCATTAGGTACAGAATACAAACAGGATTCAGTGGTTTAACTTCTTTTCTGTCTCTTTATGAATTTCTGAACAGATGCTATTCTAACCCAAACCTCACTGAACTCTGTTATTCCTTCCCCAGAGACAGATGTTGTAACCTAAGTGTGTGACGTTTTGCTTTAATCTAGATAGACATTGCTTATTCCCTGCTCTCCTGAATAAAGAGCTTTACACTATGTTTTTACAGTTCATCTTAACATCTGAGGACATTCCAGCTAAACGAACTATTATTTGCAGTCGTTCTTTCCCCATCATAGAACACTTGAGAATAAAACCGAGGAACAAAATGAGCCTTGAATGATAGCCTGAAGGCTGGCGAAGTATTTAACAGCCTGACACAGGTAAGCTAAGAATCAAGTTACTGAAATACGAACAGAAACACACCCCTGAATAACACCATCAAAGTATTTTCAGTGAACACCTGAGCTGACGACACACTTTTAAAAGGAAAGTGTTTCTGCCACAACGAGGCATCAAATGAACATTCAAGGTTTACAGGACATTACCAGTACCTTGAATAGTACCTAGAAACTCAAAGTGAAGCAACCAGGTTTCAAAAGAAGCAGCTATCACAACTAACAGTGTGTATTTGAAAGTTCTCTGTAGTTAAATGTTTGTATTTATCCTAAAGATTAAAGAAAAATGCTATTAAAGGATGGGTAACTATAACAACATCCATAAAATGCAAGTGTCTTGCATAGTACAGATAAAAATAAGTACCTTTCTGGGCTCCAGCAGTCCCTGGCGGAGAAAATAAAGAATTCTGTCAACAGTCTCAAAGTGAGAAGCTCAGTTTCCCTGGGACTGGATCTAGTCAATAAATACACCTTCCCATATGCATCCTAAAGATGCTATGTGATCTAAGCCGCAGGGAATTCCTTTCCATTCAACTGCTCGCTTGTGATCATTGCTAAAAACCACAGACACCGTGCCTCCAAATATGTAACAAAATCATTCCAAATTCTCAGTAAGTGCTGTGGCAAGCAGGCACAGCCATATTATGCTCCCAAGAACAGTTGCTGTTCCAAGAACAGGTGATTTAGCAAAGCCCTTTTAATCACTTTTATGGAAAAAAAATGCTGGCAACCTTTAATAGCATAAGCACTTAATTCCTGTGCATTGTTAGAAAATCATAGTTATTCCTGTAATTTCTACCCAAAGCTACCCAATGGGACAAAATAAAGCAGTGAACTTCAGATGGTATCCAAAGTTATTTCATCACAATTTCTTAAAAAGAAAGTAACTGATGAGGTCAGCAACATCTGACTGCTAAAGTCTCTGCTCAAGAAACAACCATCACACTTCCTAAAAGCTGGTCTTAGAAATGTATTGATAAGGTACCATTCTAAGATCAAATGAAATTGTTTAGCTATAAAATACAAGAACAAGTAATAAACTGAACTTATCCACCCATTTAATGCAATCCATTAAAAGGAGTCATTTGACATTTCTAAATATTAGAAACGGTGCTCCTCTTCAAGGAAAAGTTCTACACAAAGTATTATTTTATGATGATAAATGCTTGGCTTTATCAGTAAACAGACGCAATGTTCAAAGTTTAGTATCTCAAATAGCTCCATAATCTAGGAAGGAAATTTTTATCAGTTACATCACAATTGGACCAATCTTCTCTATAACCAATATCCTCATTTTTAGTTCAATTCGTCATAGACATTTTGCACAAATGAAGTATCTAGCATAAAAGAGAGTAAAGTATGAGTGGTAAAATCGACAAAAAGACAGACGGGTCCATTTGCTGGTGGCAAGGTAAAGGGAGAGAATTGAAGGCTCTTTTCTGTTCTCTTCCTTTTCTGCTTCAACACTGGCTTTTCTTCCCGTCATACACCTCCAGTGACTTTCCGTTTTTAACAGCAGGAGGTCCAACTCAAATCCTTAACACAAATATGCATATGCTTACTATGAACTACATAAAAAGATAGGTGAATCATCCATCTGACTCCCTTGCTGTACAGGTAGAAATTGTTTTGCTTCCCCCCTACTGTGGCCATTAAGGCTTTGCAGTAAAGCACCAATTCAAGGAAGGCAAGACATTAACATTTTGCACCTGATAAGCTTGGCACTAGCCTCAACAGCATTTTAAAGCTTCGTGCAATTTAACTGAAAATGTTTTGAACAGAAACACGGTTCGGGCCTTACATTATGAACTGTGCAGAAATGGATACTTACCCCAACTCTGTCATGCCGTCAACAAATTCCTTTTTACTGAATTCACACTGCGTAGCTGCCCTGAATTTCCATGCCACAACCAGAACACTGATACTGGCTGGGTCCAGGCTTAAATCATCACAGAACTGCTGAATCCCATCAATGCCAATTTTATTTTCATCTTGTGGGTCTGCAGTTCAAAATACAAAGAGGACAATTATAACTATTTACAAAACATATTAACAAATACTCATGTGACAGCTCTGATGCGCTGCGTAATACAGGTATTCATTTTTTCATAGCCTTCACAAATGTTTTCACTGGAAGTCTATATATTTTTAAAAGAGAATCAGTAAACATATTAAGTATTCTGTAAACTTATAGAGAAATTTGTTTGCAACTTTTCCTGAAGTTTTCGTTATCCGCTAATATCAACTAAATAATTTCGTTTTCCCTCCCCAATCCTCTATAAAAATTTGAATTAACTCAGGAGATGCTGCCTACATTCAGAAACAATAAGGGTGATAAACACATCAAAATGTACAACATATTTATATTGGTCAGCATATATTAAGCTTAACAAAAAAAAAGCAAGTCTAACAAAAATACACCTACCACATTAGACCAGATTTTTTTTTCCTGATAGTGACATATGGGTATCCACTATATGTACTTAAAGACCCCATTTAAACATTTGGGGGGTTTAATTATAAGTCAGGGACATCACCAAAACATTGTTCAAACAATATCTTAGCATAACAGAGTCTTAAGCTAATTAATGCAATTTCGTACAAGTGAAACATAGTATTTCCCCAGTAGTATCACTTTAAATGTCAGCAGATGCCTTATAATAATTCTGTAACAAAATTCTCTCTTGAAAAAGCCCCCAAACAAACAACCCTCTGCATGTAAACTTAGATAATTTGAGAAGAAAAAAACCAATTGAAAACAAAAGAAGATGAACCTAAGTTTCAAAGCTCGAGACCTTACAAACTGCAAAACTGTTCTTCCCAGCTTTTGAGAGGAAGACATTTCAGTATCATGTTGGGCTATGTAGAAAAGCATCTCTTGAGTAGATTTAATACTAGCTTCTTAAACTGCTACCATTTTCAACTATTTTTTTAAAGTCCTGATCCAATAAGTTGGTTTTAAAAAAAAAGCCTAGATAATATCTTTTGAATTTTATTTTAATTATTAAGCTAAGATCTCTTACTTTTCCAGCCAATACTACAGTGAAAGAAATTGTAAATTCCAGGGAGGAAGTAAATTTGGCAAACAGACTGACATCTATTAAACAAAGAATTACATCCATAGTATAATTCAGGGATCTTTGATCCCAAATAACAAGTAAATATATCTACTCAACTAGTTCTAAGGCATGTAAAACATTCTTGTATATTTGGGGAGTAATTGAAGAACTGAAGGCAAGATGTGCACTGTCTTGAAATCAATGGAAAAATTCCAGTGGATTTCAACCAGGAGTTTTCACTCCTATCATATTTGAAATCATCCAGGCAACTAGTAACAAAAATGCAATTCTTGTTTTGACAGAGTTGCTGGATAACCAGGTAGGAAAGCAAAGGAAAAACAGCACAGAAAAAGACATTTCAGATTTCAAGTATCACGCACTAACCTATAGGCCTTGTAGAACAAAGGAATCCCTCACTGTTGAGGGGCCATTGCCTCAGGTTTAAGACAGATATGAATCAAGGAAAGGTCCTTAACCAAAACTTTTATACTCTTCTGTCAAATCTTGTGAAAGTTTTTAATGCTTACAGCTTCAGTGTTTAAGTGCCAGAACTACAAAGGTGTGATGCTAACTAAAACACTGACATAAACTGGCTAGACTTGCTTTCACAAAAGTCAGATGGTGCAGTTTGCCACTGCTAGAAATCTATAAATAACAAATAACATTTGTGATAATCTTCTTCCATTTTAAATATTCTTAACAGCATTCATGAATTTGAATATATATTTTTGACCCAGCAATCTTCAAGACTGACATTCAAGGAGCAAACAAAAGATTGACATGTAAGTATATTTTTATATATATTATAAATACACACATAGGCATACATAAAACAAAATATGGTTCTCTGAGTTTTGTCTCCGGGTTTTTGTTTTCACAAAGAAATGCTATAGCACTGCTGCCTCTCTGTCACTACACAATTCATTACCATACAACATTGAAGTATTAAAGAATCCCTACGCTTAAAAAAAATAGAACCGATTATGTAAAGAAGAATAAAAATGGTGGAAACAGTAACATAAAAAAAAGGGTAAAGTGTACACAAAGCACGCCACATATTTCAATTAGAAAAGTACATAAAATCCTAGCTGAGTAGTGGTTAAGAGTCCATGTTTTCAAACATGCAACGTATGGAACTCAACAGGAGCTAGCAATGATTCCAGCCTGCACTGCTCCAACATGAGCAATGCACACTGACGTCAGATGGGCACAGGTCAGCAAGCACTGTCACCTGGATCACATACATTCTTATATTTAAATGCCTAGCCTTTTTTTTCCGTAACAATGACGTAAAACGAAACTTGGAAAAGAAGCAACTCTGCCTTTACTCCACCTTCCTGTGGTTTTCCCTCCAAGCCTCTCTGAAAAGGCACATCACTTTTGCTGTAATATGCCAGGGTGAAGAAATCAAATAAGGATGTAGTTACTACTTTTTTAGTTTTCTTACCTGTTCTGTCACACTCCTAGCTGCAATGTTATCTGGAACATTTTTGATTTTAAGGTATAGAAATACTATGGTCTCTGAACAGAATTAATTCCCCCAAATGTTAGCGTAAGAACAATATGTATTATTTTGCCATGGAAAGACCATCACACACATTTAAGAGCAGCTACTGGTAAAAAATCACGTAAGTTGCATAATAAACTTTGCTACCATATTTGACAGCTAGCACTTCTTCCTCACTCTAAGTTTAATTTCCGACTTTTAAAGTCTACAGAAATCTCTACAAAAGTTGTGTACAGACAACTAAGAGAATTTTTAACTTTTTTTCATTATTACCTTATTACTATAAACACATAGTGAGAGGCAAAAGCTAGCAAGCTTTACTTAAAAGTCCTTAAAAATGGTAGAGTGAAAAGCAGAAAAACTCCTCACACAACATAATTTTGAAAAAACCAAAACGAAATCCACAACAGCAACAAAAAACCCAAGCCCATCAACCAAAAACTCCCCAGAAAACGAAACCTTACCTTTGTATCGATTATACAATTGTTCTAATTTCTTCTTGTCTACTGAATTTTTCATGGATTCTTTGTAGTACAACTCTGGATTCTGGAAGTAATTGTCTGTTGCCACTTCTAGTTTCCATTCATTCTGTGTTAAGCAGTATATAGCAGTCCTTTCACCAGCCTGGGTAAATGCCATAAACTGGCGGACCTTGTCCTTCTGGGATGATTTAAGCTTATGCTTTGGGATGCAAAAGAAGCAGGAAAGCCAATGAAGCTAATCCAGAAGTTTGTTTCAGCATTCTACTACTAATGCCTATCTTTTAAAGCTTTTAGTTTTCTTGTTGATGACAACTTTCACTTCAGAATTACAGGAAGACAAAGCCTTGTTCTTCTGCAGTTAAACAGACAGCATTTTCTTCTGAAAATTGAAATGACAGCATCTATATATACAATTTTAGCAGCACATATTTTGTCAGTAACAAACTTGTATTTCTGCTTTATTGCTCACATATGCTGACGTTTTTTCTGTTCTGTAACAGCAGTAAACACAAGTTTCGTCATTTTACAATATGGTTATCTTCTGAAAGATATGCCTAGTGGTTATAAAAAAAAAGAAATTAAAAAGGTGCAACTTACAGATTCTCAAATTCTGTATAAGTCCTTCATACATGGAGAAAAAATACCCAAGAGCTTTCCTAATATTTTCTTAGCAACAATTAACAATGCAAAATTTAATAATTTCAAGTCATCACCTGAAAAAGGCAGAAGCATTTCTCATACAATTATATTACCAAACATTGCCAACAGAAAACATAAGGGAAAAATAAAATAGATGAAGTGGACATACCAGAGACTGCTGAATGTTACAATGAAACTGTAAGATTGCTGTAAATGTTATCTAAAACTTAATTAAACTTTGAAAAATATGTTTATACTACTAATACGTTAAACAACAAAAAAGCCTGTTGCAATGGTCTACAGGAATTAATTTGATGTTTCTCTTAGTTGCAGCAACCATACTGAGACAACGTCCCTACACTTCTGGAACACCCAAGAGGCAGGAATGGACATTTTACTGGGAGAAAATTTGCTAGTTACATATTTCAACATTATTCTTTTTATGAAGTTAGAAGCAGAAGGAGATAGCTTGAATCAAACTCTGTTTTTTATTATATTCTCTACTTTCCAATTATGTTAAATCATACTTAACTCATGTTCTGGACCAACAGTTAAGCTGAGAAATTTGTCTACATTCCCCACTACAGCTTAAATCATCAGCTATAATGGCAAATTCACAGGTTTCTCAAAAGAGAACTGAATCCTGATCCAGTGAGCAGTAAACACGGGACCATCTTTCAATTTACTTTTTATCTCTTGTACCCATATGGGTATAGACTATAGATGGTCCTGAGATAAGAAACACATTATGTAAACAAGATAAGGATTTTGGTCTTTCCTACAAGATTTTTCAGTCTAATATACGAAGAAACGTGCTGCGTTTCTTTTTATACATGAAATATGTACAGTAGGAAGAAAAAATGTGCAAAATATAACCACTGCATACTTTGGTAAGTAAATAACCAAAAATCCTTTGCCTGCAAGCTCCAGCCTGCCTCCAAATTTTCATGGAGGTTTAGCTAAGGGAGTCTCTGCACCTAGATCTTCCTCAGTAACATAAACTTCTTCTGGGCAACAAACTTAGCGAGAATCACTTCAAAACCGAGGACTCTGCCAACAACGCCAAAGCAAACCCCAAGTTCTCTTTCAAGCCTGGTTAACGCCAGGCATTTACGCATATTTTCTAGCTTAATTTCCAGTGGAACGAAACACGGAATTATTCGAAGCGGTAAGAAGCACACACGACTCTCCAGCCCACTACCCTGCCACGTAGCACGGCTCCTGCCGCCCATCGGCGGCCGGTGCCCGGCAGCGGGAGCGGCACCCGCGGGCCGCGGCTCCTGGCGCCAGCGTGAGCCCCCGCCCGGGCACCCGCGCAAGGCTGCGCCCCTGGCACCCGGGCACAGCCCCGCCGCGCTCCTGGAGCCCTCTGCCAGCGCTGCCTGCCCACACCGTGC
>WBMY01008916.1:215937-253904 GCA_013397315.1 Donacobius atricapilla
GTGCCGGGCGGGCACGGCCCCGGCTGCCCTGCGGCTCCCGGCCGGCAGCCGCCGCTGGGAACGGGGGCGAGGGCAGGCCAGCCCACCCATGGGGGAGGGCCCGCGAGAGGGGTCTGGAGGCAGGGCCCGGTGTTGTCGGCTTGATGAAATCTGGTGCTACAGTGTCGTGTTCGGGAAGGAGAAAGGGGGAGGATGAGCTGCAATCCACCAGGAAGCAAACGCTGCTTAAATAAGGACTCCCAAACGACAGTGGTTCCCTCCAGTTTGATACTTACTGGTGGTGAATGGAGAATTAGTTTTTTACTTTTTTTTTTTTTCGCTCAGCATCAGCACTTACTTTGGTACGGGGGAGCTTTATTCCCTTAAGAGCGTTTGAGCCCTGCCCCAGGTGTTGCTCTTCTAAACAATTTTTGCCAGCCAGGTAAAAAGCACTGAAACAGACCTGTCCCATGTGTGAACCACAGTGCTAAGTTTGCACAGTGCAGCAGTGAATGCGCTTTGCTGTGTAAACATCTGCTCAAAATTTAGTTTTGCGGTTTGATGTACCACGTGAGGCATGCAGTAAGGTCTTTACTCACCTTGGGTATACACTGGGTGTTTTCTTCTCCTAGGTTATAATATGTATTTAGCAAAATCTCCGCCCCAAGCCTACTAAACAGGAAGAGCATTAGTTTGTATTTATGAAGAAATATTTCCTTAAATTTCCTTCTCGAACTTTGCCAGGTAGTGAGGATTGTTATTTTCCTGGTTCCTTAAAAGTAGTAGGCCCTACAGCTTTATCAAAGTTTCAAAATGTTTGTACTCTATTATTTTATTGACATTAGACTGACGTGATATGCTTTTGCTACTTTGATTGCACTTTCAGTTCTTAATTTTCAATGTTCTAGCTCTTAGTGTTGTTAAACCCTAGCCCACAGTCAACTATTAGTAACTAAATACTTTGGCTTGCATTTCATGCATTGATAAAAGAAATAAACCAACTTTCAGACAGATTTTTCTCATTTCTCTCTGAAACAGAGATGGGAGGGCATTTAATAAATGAAGGTAATGCATGACTACGCTTGCCATACTCCCTTCCCATGGAATCACAGGATGGCCGGGGTTGGAAGGGACCAGTGGCTGCACCCCTCTGCCGTGGGCAGGGACATCTTCTAGACCAGGCTGCTCCAAGCTCATTCTGTGTGTTGGTGATGGCTGGCTTGGTTATCTGGGGTTGTGACTGCTCCTGCCTTGTAGGAAAAGAAGATTCTCTCTTAGGCAGGCTGCTTCCAGATGACTGTCTCCATGTGTTGGTTCCTGATGAGGGCTGCTGGCCCAGTGATCAAGACTGTAACTAAATTTTTAGGGAAATACCTGCTGTAGTGATGGTCAGTGAACATGTTGTGTATGATGTGAGTTTTTAGCATGCCGTGTACAGAATTTTATATGTTATGTGTAGCTTTGTGGTGTGAGGGTTTTTTTTTGAGGATTTTTACGTTTGTTTGGATTTTTTAAAAGAAAATATACTTGTTACTTCGTTCCTTCTAAGTTCTGAGGGAAAGAAATTAGTTTTTAAATTCTATTCTGCTTGGTGTTAAAATTAAATACAGCAGTTTAAGTATAAATCTTCAAGTATTTGCTGGGAGATGAACTTATGGATTAATTTATTTAGTGTTTTTATAATTTACTTTGAAATCTTGAATATCCTTAATAGGTTTTGAAGTAAAGTGCCTCAAGGCCCTGCGGCCTTTCAGGTGAAGGAAGTCTCTGATCCAAACTAGTGGCACTCAGAAGTCCAGGAATTTTGCAGTCCTTTCTTGCACAATTATGATTTATAATGTAATTCAGTACAGTTAAGCTTTTTTATTATTGTGTTTTTTTGAATGTGTGTAGTTGAGTTTGTTAATGCTTCTGAGACTTCATAAATAATAAATGATTCTGGTACAATGTTTTAAGGTAGGTTTGAGAAGAGACAGGAGATTTCCTGATGGCTATTTCCTAATAGCTATTTCTCATTATTTCCTGAATAATGAGATCTAGTGCTAGGTTGAAATGCAGCCTATGACATCATGGCCTGATATTTTCAAAGGCTGTCCTTTCATGTGAGAAGTGCAGATGAGTACCATGTGAAGTGACTAAGCTTTCCAGTCACTGCTTTTAAAAAAAGACGTTATCTAGGAAATCAAAATCTAGTCAAGGGGAAAACAAAAATCTACCAGTAACCTTGGACTGTTTCTTGGTTTTCATAAATGTTGAGTGAAGAAGACTATATGTGTTCTATTAAAGCTTGTGGTGCAGGAGGCAGGCTTGGATTTATTTTCTATATTTGATCTAATGGCCCAACATTACCATGTTTGATAACTGAATCGTACTGTCTTGCAGCCTGGTGTGCGTACTGGAGATGCAGAAACCATGTAGCAGAAAGCTTTGAGCAGCTGTGGATTATCAGTTTCTCCCAAGAGCAATATAAAGTGAATGAAGAATGAAGGCGACTGGATTTATTTCCCTGTGGACGTTGGTTTCTCTGCCTTGTGGCCCATTAGCAAACCCTGCAGAACGTGAAGATGTAGTCAAGCATGCAATAAAGCTGCACCGTGGGAAAGGAGCTGTTATCACTCAGAGGAAGCAGTGGGTGTTGGAGAGCTGCAGAAAGCTGTCTGGTCTTCTTCGCCAGAAGAATGTCGTTCTCAACAAACTAAAAAACGCCATAAGAGCAGTTGAGAAGGATGCCGGACTGTCTGATGAAGAGAAACTTTTTCAGGTGCACACCTTCGAAATTTTCCAAAAGGAGCTAAATGAAAGTGAAAACTCAGTCTTTCAGGCAATCCATGGCCTCCAGAGAGCTCTACAGGGTGATTACAAAGATGTTGTAAACATGAAAGAAAGCAGTAGACAGAGACTGGAGGCCTTGAGAGAAGCTGCAATTAAGGTTGGTTTCCCCATGTTTGTTACTAGAGTATTCATATTCTACTTGTGATTTTAACTTTATTATGGCACAATTTCAGTCTGTTTTAATAAAAAAGGGTATCTACGTAAAACTCGCCATGTTTACTGTTTAATGAAGTATTTATTTACATTAGTAAATTTACAAGTAATTTTGGTGTAGAGTTTAAAACTTATTGGCAGTCAATAGTTCTTTCTCAAAGCTAAGCATAATCATAAGACCAGTGGCAAATACAATGTTAAAGGGGGAGGAATAAGAAGAGTGATCAGTGCACACAGCACAGTTGCACTAAACAAGCCAGTGGCGCTAGCTGAGTGGAGATAATGCTACCAAATAGTGATATACTAACTGTTTTATCCATTTTAAATGAGAATTGCTCAGCCAAAGTTCACAGTTAACACAGAGTGACTTGCTGCCTTTCATTTCCATGTTTGTATAGATATGTGTAAAATGGACGTGCAAAACGGTAGGTGACTAGATTTTTAAACTCAGTATTGCACTCCTAGCCTAAGAAGTGCAGGTTTGAGAAGCAGTGCTTCCAAGAAAGAGTCAGCTGAAATAACTTTGCCAAGAAAAAACACAGATGAGTAACAGTTGAACGCAAGTGCTTCATGGAAAGTTTGAGTTCCCATGTCCCATTAGGTTGAGCACAATCTGCCACTGTCTTCTGGACTTGGTAGTGCTCAGACTGAGAGTCTGACTGTACTGAAAGTCTCCTATTGTGAGGAAATGTAATTTAATGTATTTGGTATTTAAATTGCTCTTTTCCTTTTTCTACTTCTCAACCACTGGAGAAATAGAAAACAAAAAAAATTCATAATATGTCTTCCAAAAGAAGAGGCTGCCCTTGCACAAGGGAGCAAGAATAGGAACAAAAATGTAATTGGCATTCAGCATTTGAATTGTGAGAGTCTCTGAAGGGCATTTGTGCTAAGAGATGTGCAGATCTTGACAGGTGAAGGTGGAAAGAAATTATGTGCGGGTAAGGTGTCCAGTGAATCGTGCCAAGATAGGCTTGGTGGAAGTAGAAAATAGGATTAAACTTGGCAGACTGGGGTAATTCTGTGCAGTGGAAATGAAGGTTGAATTACAACAGATTTGAATAGAGAATAATTTGGATCTAGGTGTATTCCAGTGAGCTGCTTTACATGACTTGCATATTTATACTTTATGGTAGTGGTAGCCTCTGCTGCATAGAAATGTCATAGAAATTGTCAGGAGCTTTACTTGATTTTCCACCTTTTTTCTTAATCAGAGCTTGTAAAATAACAGCACTGAGGGCGTCCAGAACCTTCTTTCCCATTTACCTAATTCTTGGTAATGTTACTGTCAAATAATGAGGAAACTTATCCTTGAACTTGAGAATGGTGCTTCTCCTAGAAGGAGACCGTTGTGTACAGCGATGTGTTTTAAGAGGTGTGTCCTGTCAAAACTTTACTTTTGCAGAAGTGGATT
This sequence comes from Donacobius atricapilla, assembly GCA_013397315.1. Classification (NCBI taxonomy): domain Eukaryota; kingdom Metazoa; phylum Chordata; class Aves; order Passeriformes; family Mimidae; genus Donacobius; species Donacobius atricapilla. Next base: position 220,316 of record WBMY01008916.1, read on the forward strand.
GTGCAGGCTTTTTTTGTATTACCAAAGTATTTACTTGAGTGAGCAATCTTTTGCACCTTCCTTCATATGCCATGCATGTGGTTATTTAAACAGACTATTTGTGGTTATAACCTTATAATTGTTGTATAAAGGGAAGCAAAGGATTTCGAAAAATGGACGCCAAAAAGATGAAAATTGCATGGGATACGTTTGTTTTGGACTTGTTCTTACTTCATAAGACATGCATTAGGCCAAACTTTGTCCCAGTTTCATTTTACTGTAATGATTATTTTGTTGGTATACTAATAGAACATCTATTTTTTAAACAGTGAGTGAATGGAAAATACAAATAACTGTGGGGGGTGCTGAACTCTTCCCTTTGTTTTTTTTTCTGTTGAGTTGAAGTGCTTGGAAGTCATTAGTGCTGGGATATGTATGTATGTCTGATGCATTTCTTGCTGGTTCTGCTGCTGTGAAAAGATGTAATGGAATCATTCACAGTGCAAAGCAGGGGGATGTAAGAAAGAAGCACTGAAGATGGTTTCTGCCTTTTTTTGCTCCAGGATCCTGTTTGGAAGTTCAGAAAAAAGCAACAAAATCTTACCTACTTTTTAATTAGCTTCTGATTTCTTGGATGCCTTCTAATCAGACATGGGTGGAAAAAAAATAACTTGAAAGTATTGCAAAGATGCAGCCCCTTCTGCATGTGCTTTTGTCATCTCTGATTAAATAGTAGAGAGCAACAGCAACACTGCATTCTGAATCAGCATTGCCCCAAAGTCTTACTTAATCTTACTTCATTTTGCTCGTGAGTTTTCAGGTGTTCCTGTTAAGTGCACAATCCTTATCTGTGGTACTTAGCTTAAGAGGTTGCTTGGTATGTCCCTCGTGATCAAGTGTCTCCAATGCCAACCTGTGTTGCAGAACAGTGTTTGTACTGTGATGTGCTTCTGCTTAGCGCGTAGCAGGTTGTATTAACTTGTGCTTTTTAGGGCCACCACTGCCTGTGGTTATCTCAGTCTACTGCTATCACACTTGTCTCTAGGTGGAAACAGATGCCACTTTAGTAGACTACAAAAACCTTTATCTCCATTAATTGACGGAACTTATTTTTTCAAAGCTTTTCTACCTTGCTATTCAGGGAAAGTTAACTTCTTTGAAATTAGAGAATTATTTTTTATGTGGTTTGCCTCTAGCTCTGTTCAACCTGTTTGTCTTGGCCAATGGAAAGGACTGAGATGGGCTCCTTGCACCCAAAACCTCTTCCATTTTTGAGGGGAAAGAATCTAATCATTTTCACTTTCATCTTGTGTTCTAAGTTGTTGCTGCATCAGCAGAGAATCTGCAGCTCATATGGGGGCTGTTTCTTACAGCTTTCTAGCAATGTCTCCTAGCAGAGAGCAACAGATAGGAAATGTTTTTCCTTGAGGGTGTATGAGAGTGACTGTGTCTCCTACTTACGTGTTGCATAAGAACTAATTGCTGACATTGGGCCAAATACATTAATAGTTACATTCTTCCCAGCTCCAGTTAGTTTGGGATCTGGGTAACTTTCACCATGATGGTCTAACTATGGTAGTTCTAAACACCAACAAACACACACCAGTACTGTGGTTTCATCACAGAGGTATTCAGCCAACTGTCAGGATTTTTGAAGGGTTCGGCTACAGTTACTGGTTGTACTAAACATATTTTTGTCACGGCATAAAGGAATTGGTTAAATTATGTGCGTGTTCTTGCGGGTTCCAAGGGGAAAAGTGTCCATCTGCAAATGTGTGGAGGAGGACACCCTCCTGTTATTTAAGCACAGGTGTTAAGGACCATTTCATAAGCTCGGGTTATTGAAGGTGTCTGCGGCGGGTAGGCAGATAAAACACACAACCTGTGGGAGACTCATGTTCTCTGATTTCTAACTGGGCATGGCAAGGGCGGGGCATCTGGAGGCAGAAACTCGTGTTTTCTGGGAATTGAGTCAGACCTGTAGATTGCTTGCATTTTTTGTCTGTTTTTTTTTTTCCTTTTTAAAATAATGTTGGCTCTCTAAAAGAGCAGAAGGGTCTCTCTCATGCAAGTATTCTCAGAATCCTGAGTCTAACTGAAAGGAAGGAGCGCTGCGCTTGTATATGTTTCCTTACTTATAGCTGTTCTCTCAACAATCTTTAAAAGAATGGAGGCATGTAAAGGAAAGAATATTTTTTCCCTAAAACCCTCAAGTTGTTCTCTGTCAATACACAAAGTATGCTGTTTGGTTACTGTCGTGGTACCTATGTAAAAGGTGTTAGGCCCAGATGTGAGTAAATGAAGCTTTTTAGTTCTCTTTTGAACCTGAAACATCCAAAGAAAAATGAAACATCATAACTTTACCGGGGAACTTACTGAAATATTTTCACACCATATCAAACCATATTAGCATATTTTCTCTTTTTACTTTAGAAATCTAGTAATTTCAGAAGTTGTCAAGTTGGTAAGAGGCCCAAACTGAAATAGGGGGAAAAGTCACATGTTTTAATTCTAATATGAAAAGTGCTTTTTGGGAAACACGAACAGGAAGCTTGGCTAGAGTGATTGGCTGTTCATCTCTCCCCCAGCTCTTTTTTTCTTCCCATTTCCACAGTTACTGTAATTTTTGAAAACCATAAACAGACCTCTTCCTATGTTTATAAAAGGGTTTAAAAGTTAAGATTCATTGTGCTTTACATCTAATTTGTTTGTTTGTTGTAGATAGTGTAGCTATGCTTTCCCTTCAAAATCACGAAGTTCTAAACTTTATTTGGCTCTGAAATGTTTCCTAGAATTTCTCAAAGTAAATCCTTTCTTGTATTTTCTGGATCATAACCTTGGGGCAGGTCTACTGTTTAATGTAATAGAAAAGGCAATCGGTGGATATATTGTTTGGTTGTTTTTCTTACCCACTTACCCAATGAAAATTGGCACAAGAAAAAGCAATCTTTAAATATTTTCATGACATCTATATTGCTTTTGCAATTCCACTGATAAAATGTTTTGTGTCAAAAGAGGCACATATTTATGTCAAATGTTTTTTCTGCTCCAAGGCCTGCCAACACTTTATCTATGTGTTGTAAAATTCAACAGGAAGAAATGGAATATGTTGAACTCTTAGCAGCAGAAAAACACCAGGTTGAAGCCCTTAAGAACATGCAGCACCAAAACAAAAGCCTGTCGATGCTTGATGAAATTCTGGAAGATGTCAGGAAGGCAGCTGATAGACTGGAAGAGGAAATAGAAGAGCATGCCTTTGATGACAACAAATCTGTAAGTGATGCTTGAGACTCAGTCATTTCATTGGAGTGCATTTATTTATAGTTGATGTTCGCGCTGTTGCGTTATATCGTTGTTAGTATTTTAGTGAGTGTTAAAGAGTGAGCAAACAGGAGTAATTACTCCTTTTTGCTAGTGATTTCTGTGGTTTTGATTTGAAAGTCCTCCCTGCAGCTGCCACTTTGACAGGGACAAGTGTAGTCCATCTCACTGATACAGCCCCTGAGAGATACGGCGTCTCCGTGGTGGTGGGGGCTCTGATGGTTGGACTTGGCAGGACATGGAGTTACCGTGTTAAGCGTTGTCTCCACTTTTTCATTTTCTTGAGAAAGTTATGGGAGAAAAAGAATCCTTGTAGTTGGTTTTCACAGTCTGGGAAAAGACATATTGTTCAAAGGAGAGACCTGAAATATGTTTGTGATGTTACTTACTTCGACATCTGACTTCCTCTGCATTTTGTACCTTGGCCTGTGTGCACCGGTCCTTGTTTTTGTTTTGCATGATGGGACAGTATCCTTCAGGTAAGGCTATGTGTCTCTGGAGCCAGGAATACGTGAGTTTATTCTAGTGTCCCCTTTTGCCATCCTCAGACTCCCTAAACTGGCCCTGTGTGCATAAACACGGGGTTACCGTTTATTTGGCTCCTGCTCTTGGCAGGTTGCTGTTGATTTCCAGGTTGACTCCTGGAAAGGAGGTGAGCATAGCTCTTGAGTTCTGCTGAGGAAGCAAAACCCATTTTCTCTGTAACAGAGAGCCAAGCTGTTGTTTTGTTTGCGGTTTTTTTGGTCTTGTTAGTTTGTTTGTTTGTAGTTGTGGAGTCGAGGGAAGCGACAGCAGCTTTTTTATTCCGTGCGCGGCCGCGGCGGGCGGAGCGCCCTCTCCCGGCCCGCCGGGGCAGAACGGCCCGGCCGGGGCGCTGCCGCCGCCGTGTTCCGCCGGCATCGCCCCGCTCTCCTGCCTCTCGCTCCGTCTCTGGAAGAAAAGGAAGTGCGACCTGGAGGACACTGTGCTTCTCCGGCTTTGCAAGGAGCATTCTTTTAAACTGAAACAGTGGGATTTTAGAATAGAGGAGTTTTAATGCAGTAATTAATATTCTGATAAAGATACTCAAGCTTCTATTAAAATACAGGCAAATAGTGAAGTGTAGCAGGTAAAGATGAAAAAAAAAATCTGCACTACAACCTGTGTTCAAGAATTGCTGTTTGGAGAAATAAAATCCTGAAAATATCTAGGTAGAAACAGTTCTGATAGTCTTTCCTTCAAATTTACGGGATAGTGACCTTTTCCTGACTTTGAAAGCAGTCTGTAGTTCAGCTTTTTTGAACTGAATATCACTTTGTTATCTCTGATTTGTTTTGTTCAAGGTAATAAAATGTTACTTTTAAAGACATCAAGTTTTGATAAAGGGATTGAAAGATTTTTAGAGAAGAAACCTGCAGTAGTTTTAGTTGGTGTCAACAAGTTCTGTAGAAACTTCACGCACAGCTAAGTCTTTCCCTTTTTATGATAGGCTTAATTGACTCCCCTTTTATTGTTTGTTTGATTGTTTTCTTTTTCTGAAAGGTAAGAGGTGTAAACTTTGAAGCAGTTTTAAGAGTGGAAGAAGATGAAGCCAACTCCAAAAGAAATGCTTCAAAAAGAGAAGTAGAAGATGACTTAGGTCTTAGTATGCTTATTGATTCTCAGAACAATCAGTATATCCTGACTAAACCCAGAGATTCAACCATTCCTCGTGCTGATCATCATTTTATAAAGGTAAAAATTTTAGGGACATTCTTGTCATTCACTTTTGGATTTAGTCCCATTAGTTTGCATGTCAATACTACTTGATTGGAGTGAGTATAGTTTCAGCATTTGTCTCTGTGAAGTTATCTGAGTTACCAGCATTTATGACTCCCCTGTCTATGGTGATTCAGCGATGTGTTCCCTGCTCTTAGGTTTGTCTTCACAAGACGGATCATGATGCCACGTGAATCCTCTCTGGTTTTATTCTGCTTCTCTTGTTGCACCTTTGGGGCCCTGTCCCTTCTCTCAGACTACAAAGTGTTAAAGCTACTGCTGTGCTTAATAAGCCGCTTGCATGTTGTCAGTGGAGAGAATTTATCTGTTGTGCCTTGTGATGAAAAAAGGAATACTGGAAAATACATAGACATGGTAGAGTTTTGATTGTATTTGTGCTTCATATAGAATACCTGGATTGGGATTTTTGTTTTATTTATAAAACCCAAAACAGTTCTGTTTCACCATCTTGTTTTAATGCAAGGTGTCGTTCCACCCAGGAAATTGCCTACTTTCTATCATATATTTAAAGTATTGATAAATTGATTTAAAGTTCCCTGGTTAGTTAAGATCAATACCTCATCTGCTTCATCTGAAAAACTGCTGTGCTTACACCTACAACAGCACCGAAATTAATTTACAGAAGTTTTGTTTTCTTTTCACAGGAAGTAGTTTGTATTTAATTTTACAGTGCTGTTTATCTTTTGAAAGATAATAGACTTTCATCCCAAATTTATGTGTCCTTTATATTAACATCTTTGTAAATCTTACATATTTAGGATATTGTGACAATAGGAATGTTGTCTTTGCCATGTGGCTGGCTGTGCACAACCATAGGATTGCCAACCATGTTTGGATATATCATCTGTGGAGTACTCTTAGGACCCTCAGGACTAAATAGTATCAAGGTAAGCATGCAAGTTACTTGTTGACTGATTTAAATTGTTGAAATCTTTAAAAGTAGTTTTAAAAGAGTATGGTATTGTCAACCTCAGATATATTTAAAAAAGAGATATCCCCAAACTTGAAACTTTACAAGAGGAGGACTTCAAATTTTATGTCTTTCAGTCTTTTTTTCTCCTAATAAAATGATGACAATTGTTGAAAGTGAAAACTGAAGGTTGTGTGTTGAGGAAGTTTTATGTCAGTTTTTTTTTTTCTTCTTTTTGATTTTAATCATAAAGCATCACAATTGGGAGCCAAATTATTTAAATTACATAAAATATACAGAAATTTGCAAAAAGTCAGTGTTGATAGTAGAGGAAGCATTTAAAACAAATAGTTCCTGAAGGAGCATAGCCTGGCTTTCTAGAGTTTTTTTGCACCTCTGTAGTGCATTCATCCACCCTAGTCCCCCTATTCCTTTCCCAGTACCCTGCCCTCATTCCTGAAGCCTTTCGAACCTTTTTAGCGCCATCCCATGTACTCTGATTACTGGCTCCTGCGAAACCGGGAGCTGTGGTTGGCTGGCCATGTTTTGATTAGTGCTCTGGTGTGCATTAACAGATTGTTTAGCCAGCAGGCAGAACAGAACACATGCTAGGGCTGCACTATAATGTCTGCTTAAGTCGCATGTGTCCATTTCATTGATATCCATGAAACCGCTCGGAACTTACTGTCTTTGCAACATCTGCTCCTATGTATGCTTCTGTTGAGAATGATTGTTGAGCTCAAAAGTAAATAGGGATTAGTAGAAATTGTAGGATTTTGTTGGTCTTGTATTGGAAAAGATTAAATAATCTCAACCTCTGTGTTGTACATAATTTCTGGGTTGAGAATGTCTGAAAAGTTTGACTACTTGGACTGAGAAACGAGCTCGTAAACTTGGCGTGAGAAAGAGACCCAACAACGAATTTTCAAGAGACTTACATTGAAGAAGATGATGCAATCAGAAGAGATAGAAGTTTCTTAAGGACAGTTAAAGTGACATGCCTTTTTCTTGTGAAGCTTTGATTAAACATTATTCATCTAGATAATACTCATGTTGACTGGGTCTCTTGTGTTTGGTCTCTTCTCCATTTTCTAAAGAAGTTGAATGTCTGAGGAACTGAGAAGGCAGACAGATTCTAATGTGGCAGAAAAGATGGTTTTCATCCCCACTTCTGTAATGGATGATAAACCTTGTTTTCTTCTACTCTGGCCTGTAAATACACAGAAAAGAAGTACTAGGTTTTTAAAATAGAGTAGGCTATTCTGGTCAACTGCCTGAACGCTTCAGGGTTGACCAAAAGTTAAAGTATATTGTTAAGGGCATTGTCCAAATGCTTCTTAAACACTGTCTAGTTTGGGCCATCAATCAGCTCTTTAGGAAACCTGTTCCAGGGCTTGACCACCACCTTAGTAAAGAATTGCTTCCTAATGTCCTGTCGGAATCTCACCTGATGCAGCTTTGAACTATTCTCACTCATCCTGTCAATGCATACCAGTAAGAAGAGCTCAGTGTCTCCCTCTCCACTTCCCCTTCTCAGGAAGCTGTAGAGAATGATGAGGTTGCCCCTCATCCTGCTTTTCTCCAAGCTAGGCAAACCCAGAGTCCTTAGCTGTTCCTCACAGGACATTCTTCCAGCCTTCCACCAGCTTTGTCCTCTTCTGGATGCATTCAAGGGCCTTCACATCCCCCTTCCATGGTGGGGCCCAGAACTGCACACAGTGCTCCAGATGAGGGCACACCAACACTGAATACAGCAGGATAATTCTGAGTGACTGCTGATGCTCTGTTGGATGCATCCCAGGACAGGGTTTGCCCTCTGGGCTATCAGAGCTCTCTGCTGACTCACATTGAGCCTGCTGTACACCAGCACCCCCAGATCCCTTTCTGCAGGGCTCCTCTTCAGCCACTCCTCTCCTAATCCATACTTGTGCCTGGCATTACCCCATCCTAGGGGGATGAGAATCCAGCATTTTGAATTGTCAAATAATTTCCTCCCATTAGTCATTGCCTGATGCTCCAGTGTATCTATGTCCCTCTGCAAGGCATCTTATCCCTCAACAGAGTCAACAGCACCTCCCAGTCTGTTACCAGCAGCAAACTTGGAAGTGGTGTGTTCACCTCCTCCATTCTGATCATTGATTGATGTATGTATTTATTGAACAGAACTGGCCTGACACCTGAACCCTGAGGGTACACCAGTTGCCAGCCAGAAGTATTCCCATTTTTTTGTTGTGATGAGGAAGACAACCACTTTTCTTGCTGTTGGATCCTTTTCTCTGTAACTGTGGTAATTGTAAAAGGCTGTGTCTCTGTAAAGGCAGGTAATTGTGCTGGTCTGAGAGATGGATGTGTGGAACCTGTAGGATGGAGAGCAGAATAGTAACTGCAGCCTAGCAGAAAGATTACACCAATAGACCGATAAAATATCTAGTAAGGAGTAGCTTCTGGAATGCAAGCCTTGGAGATTTAATAGTACATGTATAAAACATAACCTATTTTTTTTTCAACAAGCAAGTAAGCTTACTCTTAAGGAAACTTTCCAATCTGACCATTGACAAGGCTCTCTGCCTTCTTCACCTTCGTGCCCTTGGTTATCCCAAGGGTGGGTAGTTCACTGACATTGTCGCAGCCTCCGAGTGAGAGTTCAGTCTCCATCTCGATCTGCAGCTTGCCAGCTGAGCTACCTGGATCAGATGTGTTCCTCAACATTGTACAAGATCAATGCACATGTGCACATTGGGTGACCTGCACTCTCCCACCAAATTATTGCCTACTATCAGCCAGGTGATGGGAAAAAGAATTGCACTCCAAAGGTGCTCTGGGGACTTCTGATGTCGTATGAGCAGCAAGTGAACTGCCTATGGAAACATAACGAGAATCAATTTGTTATGTACTGTACTTAAAATTTTGTATTATAAGTTGACTGCTGTGCACTGATTTTTTTTTTCTTTTTTTTCTTAAGTCTATTGTACAGGTGGAGACGTTAGGAGAGTTTGGTGTATTCTTCACACTCTTTCTAGTCGGTCTGGAATTTTCTCCTGAAAGATTAAGAAAGGTATTTTTTTGTAGTATCTCTGCATCAAGGGATTTAATTGCTAATTACTGAAACTGCAGATTTCAGTTATATTTTAGATTTTTACACATTTCCTACAATCCACTGGTGTAGCTTAGTACATTTTTGAAAAGACATGTGATATTTGCTTCTGCACTTTGGAAAGAATGGAATGCATTATTTATTCAGTTTCTCAAAAAAACTTACATTTACTCCCTATTTCAGTAAAACACTTTGATTACTAGAAAAATCTCTCACAGTTTGACAGTCCTTCTCTGCTTTATTTTAATGTGCAGTGATGTGCAGTTGCTGTTACGGAGTGTCAGTGATGTTTGCCATTCCTGTTATAAAAAAATCAGAAGGTTTAAGTACTACATATGAATTGATAATACATACTCTACTGGCTAATAAACTGATTAAGCAAGTATGTTAACATAATCTGGAATATTAAATTATATCGCCATCAGAATTCAGCAAAAACTACAAGTTTCTTTTGGTCTTACTTTAAAAAGAAAAAGTTATAAACCAGCTAGAATTTTAATAGTGGAAACTGTGGCTACCAATATGTGAAGACTGTATATATGTGAAGAATTGCACTGTGTGATCTGTTCCTAAACTGATGGTTGTGAGTTTATGATACTAGAAAAGCTTTAATTGAAATCTGTTACAATTTATGACCCTTTAGCTTAACCTGCTATTTCTAGTCCATCTAAAGTCCACGATAAAAATCAGTAATTCAAGTGTTTCTAAACTGTAGTAGGTAAATTGCTGTTTCAGAATTGTTTGTGCGCTAGTTTGGAGCAGGTTACTGGTATTGGTGACTGCCTTTGCCACACCCATTTTTTCCTCAACTTAGAATCACATCAAATAACTGGTCTTTAATTTGATAATTTTAACGTATTTCCACCCATATTGGACGATTTGGCCCTTAATTTGTCTGTGAGCTTTGGGAAATCCACCTGGTTTCTGGTAGGGAGTCTTGGGGTAGAATATCTACTCGGTGTAGTAATGTGGGAGGTTTTGGTGATACCGTGTGACAGTCCATTACTCTGTGCCCCAGTACTACAGCCCCCAGTCACACAGCTTTAACTGCTTATTTGCAAAGGAAAATATTGTAACTTAGCAATGAAAACAGTGTCATAAGAACTTGTTTTTTTTCCCAAGGTGTGGAAAATATCTTTGCAAGGACCCTGCTACATGACAGTTCTGATGATTGCCTTTGGTTTATTATGGGGGCACTTGCTCCAAATTAGACCAACACAGAGCGTCTTCATTTCCACTTGTTTGTCTTTGTCAAGCACACCACTGGTGTCCAGATTTCTTGCAGGTAGTGTTCGAGGAGATAAAGAAGGTAAATATGACTTTAAATATGGACTTACTCTAGTGTCTAATAAAATTTGAAAGAATTTGACATTGTAATATTATAAGAGAAGCTAGTTAGAAAAAACAAAACAAAACTCCTTCTTAAACCTGGTTTACAAGCAGTCATTCTTGTTTAACACTGGGCAGTGTTGTGTGTATTCTGTGCTACGAAGTGTACTTGATTTGTACATAGCCAGTCCTCTTAGGGTAAAGACAGTGTAGTACAACGGTGCTCTCCATTGAGAACTGACTTTACTGAGTGTCTGGAATCCTTGAACTTTTTAAGAGGTTCCCAGATTAGCCCACTGCTACCTATCATCAGGGCAGAAAGGCTAATTTAAGAAATTCACATCCTATTACAGGAAACAGAAACCAGTTCAGATGGTCTTTCATAGCTAACAGGTCTTCAAATAAAGACCTTCAAGGACCATATTTCTAGCTTCTTAAATGCTTCTAAATGCTTCCTTTTGAAAATTTTGGCATCCTGCTTTCTTGCACTTAAATCTCCCTCACACAAATTGTGTTAAAGTACTCCTCACCCTCTAGCATATTCATTCTATTGCCAAAAATCAAGGTGTGTATTTTACACATGCTGGCTTGAATGTGTGTCTTCAGAATAAAGCCTGTATACTCTCAGTAGAGAAGCTTCACTAAACGCGTAACTAGTGCTTAACTGCTAAGCAAAGTCTATGTTTTTATTGTATAACAGAAGTTTCATATGAATATTTTGTTTGTATTTTAATATGTCTTTATAGATACACTTGAGTTTACTTACTAGTGGGGAAAAAAAGTCCCTAGACTGTTTTGAATGACCTTCAGCCCAATAAGAGCTAAATTTGGCTTCCATTTGATTAAGCCTTTTCTAGATATGAGTGTTTGCAAAGCTTCATAATTTTTGATGACTGTTTCCATGACCACTTTGCTGGTGTACAGGGGATATTGACTACAGCAGCGTACTGCTTGGCATGTTGGTGATGCAGGATGTGCAGCTTGGTTTATTTATAGCTGTCATGCCTACACTTATTCAAGCAGGAGTGAGCACATATTCCAGGTAAAAAAAAAAAAAATCATTGTGTGGCTCTTCCCCCTACCCCTTGCAATCAGTTTGTAGATTGCCAATATGAATGTGAAAGCACTACAGTTAATGTCACTTCCATGAAAAATAGGTACTGAGTTAGGTGAGATTTCCTTCATTGTTCCTATTTGTTGTGAAGTAGAAACCTGTAGTGGTTGTATGAAAGTAGTTGTATAAAAATAATCTCTTTGGTAGCTGCATTAGTCCTGTGTGGTAATTAAAATTTTTAGTGAAAAATCGTTACTGTAAAAAAGTAAGTTAATTTCTTCACCTACTTTATTCCCGCAGGGCGTGTTTTTGTCAAAGTCTAAGCGATAGTATTATTGTGCCAAATGGCTTACCTTGGAGATCAGTCAATGAAAATCTTTCTGAGTCAACATGGAAGTAAATTCGAGACTGTAAAAGAGATTCCTGGGCACTCTGCAGATTTAGTCTTAATCTTGTTTACTAATGTATCTAAATACCTTCCTGTAGCTACTCAGTTTTGAGCATTTGTAGAATTGGGTATTTTCGGGGAACTAGTTGGGAAGAATGAAAGCACTTTAAAGAAACGTTTTCTTTGTTCTTCTCTTCCAGCATTTTCAAGGAAATTCTGAGAATACTGATACTGATTGGTCAAATTCTGTTTTCTCTGGCTGCTGTTTTTCTTCTATGTCTTGTTATAAAGACTTATCTCATAGGACCGTATTACCGCAAGTTGCACACAGAAAGCAAAGGGAATAAAGAAATCCTCATTCTAGGAATAACTGCATTCACCTTCCTTATGTTAACGGTAATCTTTTAAATTGATAAAACATTTTTATACGTGTGGTAGTTTACTTCATCAGTATCACAAAAGCCATCACACTTAGTGATATTACATATGCACATGCCTCTGTAATTATTTGGTTTTAATTGTTTTAAAACAACCCCCAAATGTGCAGATGATTCCTGCATTGTAGCACAGATGAGTAAGAAGAGATACAATTTGAATGTGAATCAGTTGAAATTCTGCTGTTAGCTTCTAATACAGCCAGCATAGGATTCATGATCTGAGTTGCAATTGTGAGCTACTGAATGATTTGAAAATCATTCAGGATGGGTTTTGAGATACTGATAATGACATTTGTGACATTTGCTCACAAGTTTCTTCTCAATAGCAAATTATCAACATGGTTTTTATTATAAAGTAATTTTCTTTTTGTGTGAGAGACACATTTTGGGATGAAGTTAAAAAAGTAGAGAAATGCCTTAAGGTTTATAGATTTTGATTAACCTTATTGGGTGTGGTTCATTTTCCCCTGAATTCTCCTTATTTCCCTCTCACATTTCAGCCTTCTGAAAAACTGTACTGCTGGACAGCAGAATGTGACAGTTGCTTGATAATGTTGTGGCTTTGACACTCCATTATCCTGAATGTTCAGATTGTTACATCCCCTGAGAATAATTAAGCCAAAAAGTTCCTGTGCCTGTTTTCTAGGGGTGTTTGCTTAGTTACTACAGTCCAACAGGAAAAGCTGACCTTCTTCAGGAAGAAGGTTAAAAATTAGTTAGTTAGTGAGACCATAGCTTTAGTTAGTGACTTCTGTTGTATAAGTTAAAAAATGTCATTGCTCTAAAAAGCTATTCATATTTCCAAAGTGTCTTCTAATAAGAGAAGAAATACAACTAGTTTGTCTTTTTTACTTTCTAACAAGCAAACTTGTAGAACAACTTCAATAAAAAACAGCAAAGAAACCACTGAAGTTGTGTAAAATACTATGGTATCTAGAAGCTATTTTACTTTAATTAAAACCATGGCCTACATAGAATTGGACTTCTTGTACCCAAATTGCATTTCAGATATACAAGGAGTTTGTCTGTGTGGCTTTACACGATACATATGCGTACACAAACGTAGCAGGAGAAAATTTGTTTGAGCTTGTTGGATTTATACTGCAAACCCAGAAGGCTTCTTCAGCATTTCAAAATTCTTTCTTTTTAAAGTTGATGAATAATTTATCAAAGGGAGTGGTACAAAGGATACTGCAGGAACCTAGAGTAAACCAGCTGAGATGCTTGATATTCACTGACACTTAGAGATTCATTATAGTAATGGTACAAGTTATAGTTTGAACACAAACTTAAATAAGAAAAGTAAAAAAATTGTTTGCTTGTTGAGTTGAATAGGCGAACAAACAAATCTTCTGGAAACCCGATCTTAATTGATATAGATGCTGTACTTTGTCAGGAATACAAACATAGGATGAGTGATTGCAATCTAAGCTGAAAAAAATGTTGCATATCTTTGGAAAGGTTAAATTAAGGTATTTGGGTGCCAAGTAGGAAGACAAACTGTCAGGGATTCCGCGAAGATCTTTCTCCTTGGGAAGCCAAGGCTAAATATTGAAGGAGGTTGTATAATTAATCTGCAAACACTGAATTTTCTGTACTGGTGTAATTCTAAGAAAGCTTTTGAATCTGTAGAGGAGCAATAAGAGAGTGCCTATTTTAATGTCCTTAACCAAAGACAACTCTCTGGATACATTTAGAAAATTTGAGATATGTTTTTAAATAAAATAATTTAAGTCACTGTCTAGCATTGTGAGTTACTCTGCAGGACACATCCTTTCCAATACACAAAAAAGAGACTAGGAATGATACGATGTTCTGCCTCATGCATATAGTTACTTATTAGGTGCTTCAGTGTTGGCTGGGTTTCTGGGGTCCAACTAAGCTTATTCTGTTTTTGGATTAATGTGTAACACCAGCACGTGTAATGTTCATTATATATAAACTTGATTTATTTTGCTTGGTTCCTGTGTTTGAAAAATCTCAGCTGATTAATTAAACGAGAATTGCCATTTCCCTGCCATTAAGGGCAAATTCTGTATGGGAGAACAAGAGGAAAGATGAGACAGAAGAGGTTCTATACTGCAGTGCAAGTAAGCTGTTTTCATATAGGGATGAACGTGTCAGTTGAGGAGCTTTGAGTATAGTTGTGACTTTTGAGCATTTCTGAACTTGAGTCACTTGGATAACTCTTCAACTTGTTATGCCTGCAGATATTTTAGTAAGACTTGGAGCTTAAGATACCCTTTCTGTTCACAGTCTTCTCAGAAATAATTGAACTTCCTCTCCCTTTTATCTTTCAACTGGTTAGGCAGATCAGGGCTGGGAGGTGGGATTGTGTCAAGTGCCAATCCTGTAACAGTATAGATGACACTGAGACAAAGTTGTGCATCTTTGAATCATGTACCTTGTCTTCAGTAACAAAGGTTCAGTAGATCATTATTGAACTTAAAATACAACTCCTTCTCAAGCTTTGAGTTACGCAGATAGCATTTGACTGATTGCTTGATTGTTTGTTTGCTTGTTTTAATTGGTGAACTGTTCTCCTGAATTGCAACATAAGGAACAAATCTAACTTATGGTTTTAAACGTGACTATTCAGGATCAATGGCCAAACTGGTTGTTGTAAGTCAAAATATTTACCAGGATGAGCTTAAGAATATGTCAACCTGAGCATTCACTGGTGTAGTGTTGCTTTTTCATGTTCTATATGTACGGAAACATTACAAGGAAATTATTTTGAGCACTGTCCTGATAATGAAGTGCTGCATTGGAAACCTGCAGGACAACAGTAATCATTTTTTTTTTAAACCAAAATTGTGGAATGTTAGTCAGGAAATGGAAAAATATAAAACCTGACCTGACAAAGACAGCAGTTACATTTACATGTTTACAGGACTGTGCATACACATGGGGGAAAATTGGCTTCTAGTTTCACTGCCTGATGGTTTACCTGGGATGGTGGCAGCAAGTGGAAGCAAATTGCCAGTTTGCTTTATATACTGTAAAGAAAATACAGTGATGTTATTGCAGTACTTCATATATGAAAATGTACGAGGTTTTTCTGCAGTGTCTTATGGATATCATTACTAGTACTGGCATATCATTCTTTGCTTGCCTGAAGTACTTTTCAGTGGCTTATAACCTGCGTATGAACTTTTTTTTTACCAATTAAAAGCGGATTAAGGAAGAACTGTAATCTCAAATATTTTAGTTAATTATTTCATAAAATACAGTTGAGATAGAGTTTTTACAAGGTTCACTTAAAATTGTTTCAGTTTCCATTACAGCATTACTTTCTTGAAATGTAAACTTAAAATCCACCTCTTTACTCTTGAGCAGAGTTAAATTACTAAAGCCTTTATTTACTAAAGCCTATATTCTAATACCTTTATTTCCAACAAAATTTTATTTAATTTTACTGGCTTACCATATTCACTGATCTTCTGTGATTGTTAAAGAGCAGCAATAATATAGACATCATTAAAGAATATAAGCAAAACAACTGCTAATGCCCAGAATGTGTTATAGCAGTAATGCTTATTTATTTATTGATGTGGTACAAGATTGGAACATAAAAATCCAATATTCTAGTGAAAGCAAAGATCTGAATTGGAGTAAAATGGGACCCTTGAATACAACTGAAAACTAAATTGTGCTGAGAAAAACGTGAAATTTTTCATGTCATTTTGACTGAAAAAGCTTTCTGTAACATAAGAGTTGAGAAGAGGAGAATGCGGAGTCCAGGGATTAATAATGGTTAAAGCCCTGTTTGGTAAAGGCTGAACATTAGTGATGCAAGCAGAGAGGGAATACTAAATGCTCAATACTTTACAGGTTTTGCTTATGTAAAAAACACTGCTGCAAATGCCTTCCTGCCAGGAAAACAGTATGTGTGTGCCCATGTGCCCATACATTATGTATAATAAACCCTAATGCTACAGTTTTAGCTGAGGAAGTGTGTCCACTTGTAGGTAATACGTAGGGACAACTGACAACCAAGATGGGAATTGTAAAAGGGATTATTGTATAAAGCTACATATAAAAAGTTAGACCTGATGGTCTCAAAGGTCTTTTCCAACTTAGTTGATTCTGTAAATCTGAAGAACAAATTGGAGGAAGGGAGAGAGTGTTAAGATGATGTAATTTTTGTTTTTTTTCTTGCTTTCTGATACACTTTGCACTTTTCTGTATGTAGAGTGACCTATGGATTTTGTAGAGCTGAAGTTGCGTAGTACCCAGAGACTAGACAAGAAATGGTAAAACTGCCTATTTTTTTTACCAGGCCCTTGAGCTCATACTTGGCTTGCCATAAACTGAAGGAATGTAATTCAGTTTTTATGCTGTGGGACCAAATTCCCAGTTAAACCTGCAGTTTGCTCCAGTTATGTCTGATGCTTTCTGAATAAACATGTTTCTTTCACACTCAAATTGCTCGTTGCGTGAAGAGTGATTCTCACAAAAGTATGGTATCATGCAATTCTGATACAAGATATGCTACATCTCTTCCTTTATGGTAACCTAATCCTGTCCAAGGGAATGTTTAAAATATAAGCTATAAAATTTTTGATGTGGAGCTCTGTTGTAGCTTATAGCATGTAAATGTGGGAAGATTATAGCTGAGTAGTAAAATAATTCCAACTTTATTTGAATAGGCTATATTGGATCTTAATCATCCACAAGAGGCCGTGACTTTTAAAACAACTAATGTATGATTGAGAAGAACTTAAACATTTCCTATTCATAACTGTTTCCTTAATTTTATTCATCTCTTGGCGATTTTAAAGTCCTCCATGTATATATTGCCTTTTTCCCCTCTTGCAATTTCAAGTTCTTCTAAAATCACTGAAATTCCTTTTGTTTTAAAATGAGAATAACATTACCTTGTTTGCTTTGCATGATCAACAATATGGGTTGACAGAACCCATTTATTATTACCTTAAACATCCTGCAATGAATGACAGAGTGTTACCACAAAGGCAGTTATGTGATGGGCATTCAGGCATTATTACTTCAATACACAAAGGTCTTGGGGTTGTTTTTAGGTAGCATCTTATGCACAGTGTGGAGACTTTTTCATTGTGTCTTTTGCACTCCTCCATTAGTTTTATGTTGCCTGAGTTTTTGTTTAATATCTTACAGTAAGACACCATTCAAGATATGATGAATGGTGTCCATAAATGTTCTATAGTGTATTCTTGCTTAATTTAAATTAGAATAAAAAGAAGTTATTAGTTTTAAATGTTCTATTAATATTAATAACATTGTCCTTTCTCAGGAAGATGACCATCTGCAGCTGCGTGATTTTGCATTATTTTAAAACATACTTTATACCATACCATACATGAGAAGTGAGGTGTTCCATGCATTGCCTTAAGGAGTTGCTTTGTGTTTTGTTTAGTCTCTTTACATGTGTTTCATCTCTTCTAGTACTGCATTAAAATATTTAAAAAGAATGAAGCAGTCTGAATTCTTTCAAGCAGTCATTGTGCTTCATTTCAGCAGTTTACTTTGCAGACTTAAATGAATCCCTATTCAATAAAACACACAGGTGCATTTGAACCACATTTACAATAGTACGTAATTTATGCCAGGGACTTCTGCTAGACTGGAACTCTTCTCCTAAATATAAGATGAAAATTTAATTTTTCCCTCTTGTTTGACAGCTGGAAAATACCTTGTTCTTACTGCTTTATTTCACAGCCTCAATGTATTATGTAATCCCAACTCCAAAGCATCCATATTCTGACTTGTGAAATTAGATGCTGTCCTTAAGGGTCACACAAAGCATTGCAGTGTCGATTAAGAAATTTATTTTTGTTTTTGTGGGAAAGGCGGTAACATAAAAGGAGAAACTAGATTTGTGAGTCTTCTGTATAAATACAACACTGCAGAACGTTGAAATACATACACTGAATTCTGTTTGTTGTTGAACTTGCATAAAGACATACTATCTCCTGCATTTGGTATAACATAGAGTTTTACAGTTTCACTGTGAAATGGTATATAAAGTCACTCAGCAGTAGATTCTCTGTTATTCCTTAACAGATCACAGAGCTGTTGGATGTTTCAATGGAGCTGGGATGCTTCTTAGCCGGAGCTCTGATCTCTTCTCAGGGTCACATGGTTACTGAGGAGATTATGTGCTGTATTGAACCAATACGTGACTTTCTTGCCATCATTTTCTTTGCATCTATAGGTAACTTCAAAGAAATATTACTTTAAATATTTGATATTTATATGCAATATTAAATAATGTTAAATATATACTATATAAAATGTATATAATATATAAAAACGTTGCTTACAATGTGAATGAGGAGAAAAAAGTGGTGTCTATATGGGAGGGGAGGAGATAGATTTTATTTTGTTAAAATACTGTGCTGTTAATTGACCACAACATTGGTTTGCCTTTGCTACTACTTTTAAATGTAACATTCAGTTTCAGAAGCTATTTTGATGTTGTACTCCCAAGTCTGGGTTTAGTGTCAGTTTTTCAATGTTAATTCTGAAATCATCCTACATAAAACATATGAGTAAATATTTTAAGATAAAAAGGCCTTGGTTTGGTTGTTGATTTGGTGGGGTTTTTTTAATGTTTTTTGTCTTCTGAGCAGCTGTATTTGTAATTTATGCTAAAATTGTATTACTATTTTGAGTCAATTGATAGATATCAGATTTTTGTGATTTGGTTTTCTATAGAAGTAGAATGTCATAATATAATTTTTATAGCTTGTTTCTTTAGAAATTTGGTTGGGAGGGTGTGATCTGTATGTTCTCAATGCAGGGAAAAGTAATTGAAAGAAGATGTATGTCAGACACTACTTGAATGCCAACTGAAATGCAGCATTGGGATATAAGACAAGAGAGTAACTCATGCTTCATATACAAAAGGAGTTAACTCAGAGTACTTACAGTAAATCAGTAACTTCCTTTGGAACTGCTATATTCTCTAGCTGTCTGTGCATGCCCAGTACACTTTGTGTAAAGGAAACTGGAACACGTTGCTGAGGTGCTGGGGTACAGTGGGTGAGGAGACAGGCGCTGTGAAAGCGCTTGCCTCTCCCTGTGGACTGTACAGGAGATGCGTGTCCCTATGTTGGCGACTCTGCAGTGTCTAAGAGGGGGTTTGGATGTGGCCTGGTGCTCCAATCCAGCCTCTTTCAACCCATGTTTACTCACAGAGTTTGGGCTTGGATTTTTTTCAACACCACCCTTGGTTTTTCTTCTGCTGTTATTTTAAGTCTTTTATTGTTCTTTTTATCTCCATATATTTATTCAGATAACAATAAAGTCCCATCATCAGCATAATTTTAATATTTTTTTGATATACCTGTTTGGTACTCATTGTTTCATAACAGAAACTAAAACTGGTGGCTGTCAAAACAAAAATGAAATAGCTATGCCAGTCTTAATTTTATTTTCTGTGGTTTTTAATCCAGGCCACGATAATAGCTTCTGGTGATGAATCAGATTACTTAGTAATAAATATGTTTATTTTGATAACTTATTTTTAGTAATGGGAGGAAAGTGGTGAGCTCTGATGAAACTTGGGCCCATATAACTGACAAGCTTAGATGAGTAATTGCTAAATGCTGACAGATGTAAGTTGTTTATGTGTTTCAGTAAAGATGCTGATGGAGTCGACAGTGTTATCAGGGATATAAAACATGACACGTGATTTTCAGCCCAAAGTTAATTTTACAAGGGACTGAGCAAAAATACTGTCCTACACTCTTGTGGCTGCATAAATTTAGGACTAGGGATAAGACTTTGCTGGAGTACAAGAAAATAGCAAAACCTCAGTTGGCATGCTAGCAGCACTCCATGCAGCCTACATTGTACTCTAAGGAAATTATTTTAGTCATTCTGTTTCAGAATTTAAAAAAGAAAAAGTCTTTTTAACGAATGTTGCCATTATAATTGCAAGAAGGGAAGAAAATAAAATTGCCTAGCAAATTGGTGTGATTTATCAGAAATGCGATAATGCTTGCTTGTTAAAAAAAACAACCAACAACAAAACCCCCACTGAAACCAACAAAAAAAGTAGACCCAAAACCCTAAAAACCTCCCACCCTCAAACACAGTCCACTTCCTCCCCAAATAAAAATTACCCCCCCTCCCCCATTAACTTTCAGTTATTTTTAGATTTTGTACTTAACAGGAAAATTTGTGGGGTGGCAAGGAGGTATGTTTTAAAAGGAGTGATGTGATATTGCAAAGAAAACCTGACTAGAGCAAAAAGTATTCCTGAATTTTTCTTCTTACTAGATTTCTTTTTAAAGACTTCTTGCTTGCTCTCTACTTCCATATGTATACATGCAAATTATATGTATATATAAATATATAGAGATTTACTATGTGAAATTATGTAAAAGCCACAGGGAAAGATTCTTCTCCCCTGCCTAAAGAGAAGGTTTGTTTGTTACTATATGCAGCAAGCACCTTATAGAGAGCAGAAACACTTGAGATCCTGAGGAACACCACTGCAGTCGTATCATTTCTGGTCCCTTTAGAATAAAGGCACAAATGGAAAAAATTATGTTAATTGAAAAGTGACTGTAAGTATGTCATTTGGAAAAGTTCATTCCTATTTTGCTTGTCTTAAATGCCTGCTTTTCTGCTCTTACTACAGAAATCCTTCTGGTGCCTAAAAGCTGAGCTGAATAGTACTTGTTCATATAATATCCATAGCAGTGGACCTGCCCTTAGCTTGACCTGTGCGATGGTGCTGCTTTCAAATTTGCACTTGGGTGCATTTGTGGGAATAATGGCACCTTTGCAGTTAGGCATTAACATCTGCACTTCGAGTTACTCTCTGTCTGTACAGTCATTTAGGCCTCTGGGTGTTCTTCAAGGTTCCTGGCACTCTTTATGCCACCTGCTGAGGTTGGAGAGTTTCTATTAGTCTCAGTCCTCACTGGTAGTTTTGAGAGAACATCTTGACCAATCTCTTAGAGTCACTTTTTGGGCACTTTCTTTCTCATTTGTTTGTGTACCTAGTACACAGATCTTTACCCATACATCATTTGATTTTGTTCTGATTACTTTTTGGAAAGATGGCAGGTATCTTTGCATAGACTGTTTGACTGTTTTAAAAAAGCTCCATTTTTTTTTTTAGTCTACATGTGGAGTATAGAGTTTGAAACTGGGCATCAAGACCCTCTCTCTCACTGGTGAGGTAGCAGATTACTCCCACTGACTGATGAGTTGTGTGTTCTCAATGTGCTGTACAGATGTACCCACCTGCCAGCTTCCACATTTGTCTTCTGGGTAACTCCTGTGGTCAGTGTTGGAATTTGAATGCAAGATGCTGGAAACCCTCTAACAGCTCAGTCTTTTTCTTCAGAAGATGGGTGATGGTGACACTGCCAACACCCTCACTGTCCAGAACAACATGCACACAATATTGTCCAGTGAACCTCTTGGCATTTCTGTTGAATCTGAGAAACTCAAAGGAAAATCCCAACTGGAATTTGTTAGGTGGTATGCATTGCCTTCTTATCCATCCAGCTATGCTGCTTTGTTTTTCTGCATGAAGCACAATGAAACTTGGAGGTTTCATGCTCTCAGAACTGACAATAGAATCAAAAGGACTTTCCCCTTTGCAGAAAGATTAAGAAGATTGGCTTTCCCCTCTGCTGCTTAATGATCTAGCCAGGACTGGCTATGATCTTGGGTTCATTACTACTCTTAGTAGACGCAGCACCTCAATGCATAGCTGATGTGATTTTTCTGAGTAATGTCCTGTCTTGAGGATTTGTCAGAATTAATTCTACTGGCACGAGTTTTATGCACAGAGTTCTAGTTTTTGTATTCTTGTTTGCCATCAAGGATCTCCAAGATTGCTTTTTTTGAGGGTGGATCTAACCAGTATATGGTCAAGACATTTGGATCTTCACATGCTGTTTAGAAGCTATCCAGCAGATTGATAGAATCCGTCTAATCAAGGAAAGAGGGAGTTACTTGTTAAGAAAAGTACTTTTAAAAAGATTGTGTGAAGTCTTGCCTACAGTTGTCCATGGAATACGTACCAACTTCTATGAGTAAACTGTGCTTTTTGGCTTGACAGTGATGCACTCCAAGGCTTTTGTTCCTCCTCTTTGCGAACACTGCTTAGAGCTGAAGTCTGGTAGCTTGTGGTCAGCTCTGTAAAAGTGTACCTAAGTGTTATCCTAGCTGTTGACTGCTGGCCAATGTGACATGTGCTGATGACACTGCTGAATTTTTTTGAATTATTTGAAGTGTTTCTCCCATGTTAGAGAATGATTGCAAAATTACTCCTGAGCTTAGTCGAAGTCTGATCAAAACCATTTCAATAATTGGCCATATTCATGCGTCTTCTGCCTATGAAATTGATCTTTCTGATGGTGTTTGTGTTGTCAGGAAGGTGCCATGTGCTTGTATAGGAGTCTGATAGCACTTCTGGCCTTATCCTGGGTTTTCATCTAGGAATGGGGCAAAGGTCTGTACTGACCATAAAAATACCTTACGATGGGGGGTTTATTTCTTTCAAAAAAATGTCTGGTTTCTGGGATGTTGATTTGTCTGCTCAGAATAGTGTATGTGACAGGTTTAGGCTTGTTTTCACCTTGCAGACACTCTCCTCCAAAGGATTGGTATAGAAATCTGCTGTAGTTTGTGCTTCAGCTCTTTGGAAATGGGAATAATCTCAACACTGGGCAGCTGTTCAAATGGACTTCAGACAGCCTGTTGTGCTCCAGAACTGAACACATCGTGCCACCAGTAGTGATGAGAGCACTAAGCTTTATTTACAGCCTCCCTTGGAAACCTTCAGTTCTAGATCTGGCAGAATTGTCCCTCTTATCAAACATGCCATTGCTACGGGCTGTATTTCTCTGATTGCTTCTCGTGTATATTCTGAGGTCGGCCTAAAGGTGAAGGAGCACTGTGCACGTGAGAAACAGTGAAAGCAGAGAAGCTACTTGCTCTTCCACGTGCATCTGTGCATATATGTGGATTTCTTTTTTTGGTGTGGTTTAC
Source organism: Donacobius atricapilla (assembly GCA_013397315.1). NCBI lineage: Eukaryota > Metazoa > Chordata > Aves > Passeriformes > Mimidae > Donacobius > Donacobius atricapilla. Next base: position 243,587 of record WBMY01008916.1, read on the forward strand.
ATGTCTTATTCTGCTGTCTTTCCTCTTACTTTGATAGTCTTTTGCATTTGCGCTTCAGTAATTGGAAGGAAATTAAGAAATAAAACGGGGGGTGTGTGTGTTGACTGGGTGGCACTTGTGTAAAGATCTCTGATGTAATTGAAGGAGGTTTCCGTCAGCAATTGAATGTGCATACAGACAAAACCCTGGGAAGTTACTCTAAGTCTGGAAGAGATGACAACTCTTGGTTCTCTACAGCTCATCTGGATCTGCAGCCCTATAGGGAGGGAAAATTAATGGAACATTGTCTCACATTAAAATAAGGAGTTATTTACAGCACTGATTGACGTGTCTTATGCTTTAGGAAGCTAAATTCTTGTTCTTCATCAGAAATAAATGGGTTGGAGAAATGCCAACTATTAGGAATTTGTCGGGACCACCACCACTATTTTGATTTCACTTTTTAGAAGCTTCTGTGAAAAAGGAACGAGCTTCCGAAGATACACAGTTATGTTTGCCTGCACAAGTTCCTCATACTTCAGGAGATAAAAATGGTCTTAGTCATAAGATTATTCCTCGATGACTCTAGGACTTCTCCAACAAATATTTCTTCTTCTTCTGTTTAATGTTTGCAGGATTTAGTTTCATGTTTCTGAGTTCTTTGTGGTTCTTGTTACCTTTCTTTATATAATTACCAAGTTAAAAAGACCAAGTATTGCAAAAAACCCCAAAGACAATCCACTCCAACAAAAAAAAGAAACACCATCAACATCATAGCATTAGATTTTTCTATAATTTCTTAATTGTTAGACTGTGCTCAGGGGTTTATGGCCTTACCTGATTCCAGGCTAAGTGACTTTCCAAGTTCAGGTGACTTTCAGTGTTTGGAAGTGATGGTCATGGAATGAAAATAGTTTGGATTTCAGTTGTAGCTATAGTCGATGCAAATACTGAGTATCATGTTCCTCCCACTGTGATAGTTCATTACCGTATCATAAAACAAAAGTTAAATAACCAGCAAAATATTACAATGACTGTGCATAACAATGAAATTATTTTCTTGCAGGATTTTTATAGCTTTCATTAGATGTGTGTTTCAGTTCAGATTTTGTATTGTTGACTGGTGTGGTAGACAGAAGGCTTTAGAAATTAAAGCTCTTGTGCATAAGTTATTTGCAGCTCAACTCAGTTGGGAATATTGCCTGTGCTAAACCTCCCCAAAGGAAAAACGGGCTGGATATTGTGGGAAATGCTTTTGTGATCAAGTGGGTAGTTGGGGCTTTAGTCATCAGTGGTTAGTAGGTAAGTTAAGGCTTCTTGTTTGATTGGTTTTGAGAATACAATTGCAATTAAATATATTATTAACCCAGAAAATTACCATAGTAAGATATTGGCCTTAAACTGTGCAATACTGTTTTCTTGCCTTCTAGGGCTTCATGTTTTTCCCACGTTTGTAATATATGAACTCACAGTCTTGCTATTCCTTACATTGTCTGTCGTCATAATGAAGGTATTTTCTTTTATGCTTTTTAAAAACATTTCAATGTTCAGTAATCTAAGTAATCTTTGTGCTGCATGCCCTAAAGAAAACTCTATGCAAGAACTGAACATTTGATGTAACAGGGAATATTACTATAAATATGTATTTGGAGGAATCTTACTGATTAGAATACAGTTTGATACAATATTCTTCAGGTATTTAAAAAGAAAATTATTTAATGTTAAAAGTAAGTTGCACATGGCAAAGCATCTGTTTCTCTGTAGTGGGATCTGTGACAGTTATCAAGTGTTTTATTATAGTAAAGAAAATGCTACTTTTTACTGTGCAATGTACATTCATCTCTTTTAATATTAATACAGAAGACAGACTTGGAAATCCATTATTTCACATTATGTCCAAAATTATTCTATTTGATGCTATGTATCTTACAGAGATATTTATTGCACTTCTTTATTTAAATAAACAAACAAAACAAACCCACAATAACTCAAAAAAACATGTTCTGAAAGTTTGTCTTGGCAGTGCTTGTCCTTTCTTTGATTCTTCCAAAGACCAGCCAATATATCAAGTGGATTGTCTCAGCAGGACTGGCACAAGTCAGTGAATTCTCTTTTGTTCTGGGAAGTAGAGCACGCAGAGCAGGGATCATATCTCGGGAGGTAAGCTGTTTTGTGGTTATTAACTTCATTTTTTGCACCTGAATAACTTACACTGTAATACAAAATCCCAGTATTTGAAATACCAATACACTCCAATTTTGCGGCACCTCTCAACTATAAAAATGTAGAATCAATCCAAACAAATGGATACTTGTATGTCCCTGACAGGGTTCCTAGTGCTGGTTTTTACTTGATTCATATTGTATTTTAATATTTTAAATAGCTTAGCTGTAAATGTTTTACCTTAACTTCTCTCACAACTTAGTTATGTGAACAGTGAGTTGCAGATAGCACCCAAGTCACAAGGACTGAGAAGCCTTTGCTTTTAAAGTCTTGATACAGCTATTGAAAGAGGTACAGGAGTGTACAATACAGAGAGAGTATAGGATTTGAAGGAAATACCAGTAAATAAGAACTAGAGAGCAGATATTGTGAAAATTGCCTTAACATTTAAACAAGCAAATAAACCTGTAATCAGTTTAACTTGTAAAGCTTGTTCATTTTAAATCCTTCACAGAAGAAACAACCAATGTTTCTGGTAGTCATGAAAAAAGTCCCCCAGGAAAGAAGCCTTAAACTTGGTTTTATACTGAACCTGTGAAAATGTTACTTTTTTTTGGAAGACAAAGTCTGATTTATGAAATTAGGTAAATTATGGCTATAGAGATACAGCAACTGACCTCCCTTTCTAGTACTAGTTGCTTTATCCTCTGTGCTTCTGCTCACAAAAAGTGCTTTCCTGGTGTTCCGAGGTTTTCATTATTTTAGCAAGTGGACTGCATAGTGTTGGAACCAATTCCAAATAAAGCACATGTGAAAAACTTACACAGTGCTGTTCACTTGCAGGTAAAGGTGATTCACGTTCATGTTCACTCCTTCATACAATTAAGAGTTACAAATATTGCTTGTTTGCATAGAGTTTCAAGATATCTGTATGTGATCACAGAACCAGTTTAGGGGCCCACCCACTGAGTTTGGAGGCTTTTAGGCTTCCATTTTTTTCCGCTCTCACATGATTATCTACTGTATAGGTTTGCATACCTCTGAAATTTCCTAAACTCATTCTTTTGCTTGAGACCTCAAAACTACTTCCTGCCAATGTTTTCTAAGACTTATTCAGACTATGTAGTTAGGGTCTTTTTTTTTTTCAGTAGATGTACAGTATGACTTAAAGGGATTTTTGTATGCTTTTTTCTCTTGATAAGTGAACTAGCAGTGAACTTAGCCATTATGTCATTATACCAGAATAGTTTAGGGTGGTGGTGTTTTGTTGTGTTTTTTTTTTTATTTGTTTGATTGGTTGGGGGTCTTTTTTGTTTGGTTTGTTTGTTTGGGGATTTTCATTTTGTTTTTAAATCAAGTGATAATTGGCCTTTGACTTTTTAACAATTAGTGAATTTTCAAAATTGATCACTTCACATAAAAATTGTTTTTATATAAGCTCATATATAAGCTCATTGTTTTTGCAATTGTATCTTCACACCAGGTAAACAGGTAATTTTTGAGCATGCATTTGTTTGCTTTTCTAGCAATATGCAAAGTTGCTTAGGACTTCTTTGTCAAATCCATTAAACTTCTAGATACTTCTTTGTGCTACCATGTAACCCAGAGAAGTAATGGCCTTTCTTTGCCTTTTGCAGGTCTATCTTCTTATTCTGAGTGTGACTACTCTTAGCCTTTTACTTGCCCCTGCCCTATGGAGAGCTGCAATTATGAAATGTGTTCCAAGACCTGAAAGACGCTCAAGTACTTGATCAAGATTTGCACAAATAGAAAAATATGTCCTATTGCAAGGAAAACATCTTCATTGCTCATTGTATTTCTATGCACTCAGAAAACAAGACCTGTTGAGTAGTCAGTGTTCTTAACAAGCACTTGGTTATAAGCCTTATACTGACCTTAAAACAAAATTCAATACTAAAAAATAATTGTGTCATTTGAATTGCACACCTTTTACAAAATTTACTTTAACTTGGACAGATTGGAATCTGCTAGAATATTTGTTCCTGATACAATCTATTACTCAGAGCATAAATTATTTTTTTAAAATATAGCATCATGCAAACTATGTTGATTATTTTTTTGCCTGAATGTGCCTTTTAATTTTCATCCTGTTAATGCTGGTTCATCACCAGATTTTGTTCAAAAGGGAAAAAAAGATAGATATATATCTATATTATGGTGCCTATGGTATCTTCTTTCACGAAATGACTTGAATCATTTTCACATTTAGGATTTTAATATAGCAGTATAAAATTAATTACAAAACAAATTTCTGATGGTGAATAAAAGAGTGATCTTCTACACAAAGAGAAGGTTTAACGGTTTAGCATCAGTTCCGAGCAGTTAATTACATGTTCCAAATCATGCAGCCAGTGTTCATGATATTTTATTCCAAATTGCAGCATATAATGTATTTTCTTATAGTGGTATAATTTGTGTTAGCTCTTGTATTTATTTACATATTTGACTAAAAAATGACAGTAAGAAAGGGCATAATTTATGTTTGCAGACAGACAGGTGTTACCCATTCTTGTTGCTAACTGCTGCTACAGTAATGGTTTACAGGGGTGTTTTCTTTTAAATCAAAAAGAAATGTAGTAAAACCGGGAAATGTAATTTCAATTAGATGTGAAAAATAGCACTTCTGTACCCTTGGAAGTTAGATCTCAATTGACACTATTCTAGATTTGAAATTATTTTAAGTAAATTAACTTGCAGAAAACTAGAAAAGGCAGACTGGATGTGTATTTGCAACCCCATGACCTTTTAAGTTACATTTACATTGAATAAATTGTTAGTCTTTTAAAAATACCATGATATTTTAGAAAACAGTGTTTTGAATGTGATCTTAAATGTGGTTTTTCTTTAAAATGTTGCATGTAGAGAGATAGGTCTTGTAAAAGCCCATTCTTTAAGTGTCATAGAGCAAGCTTACTCATAGGCTATAGTCTACTCTGTGACCAAGCATTTAACCATCATCTTGAGGTTTATCTGCTAAAACCTATACTATTTAAGATACATTAACACTTCAGGTCAGTATTGCAGTGTCACCTGAAATAACATTGATACCCACAAAATGGTTAGAAAAATGCATGTTACATTTTCATTAAAATGAAAATTGTCCTCCAAGTAGTAAAACAAAGCTTTGGATGGATTTTTGTGCTCTATACCTCTTTTCCCCCTCAGTTTCTTCTGTGTTTTCTCTGATGTCTGCTGGGCTTGTCCAAATGAAACTTGGATTAGTCTGGAGTGTGTGTGTACTGGTGGGACAGGGTAGAGATCATCATATATGAGTTCGTGCTCACTGGATTCGGGGCTTTCCCTCTAGGCACTAATGCTTCATAAAGATGGGAGGAATGTGTGGCAATTCCACCCCCCCTCTCAAATGGTTTCAAAAGTTGTTGCAAAACAAACAAATGCAGAGTAAAAGCTGCCCTGTAAATAAAATATTTTTTTAAATAAAATGAATCTATAAGAGAAAAGACACTCAAAACTGATTTGCTGATGTATTTCAATATTTTTATTCAAAGGAAAGGAGCAGTTCAAGTTTTATGGTTCCATTTAACAGTCTACTAGCTCAGACCTTTTACTCTTTTCCAGGTACCTCACTGAAATAATTTGTTTCTTAACTGTCTTATTCACTCTATCCACTGACCTAGCTCATTGTTTCAGCATGAAATACAAGCATCTCTCCTGAATGCTTCATTTTGGCTTTAATAGATGCTTATTTCACATGTAGTTTGCCACCTGTTTCAGGGGGGAAAATGTATTACAAGTAGAGACATCTGTATGGCTCCCATTATGTCACTTAGTTAGCCCTTGAAGCAACTATATGGCATATTGCACCTGTGATGAGTAAAACTTTCATCTAAATAAATTGCTGTGGGTAGTTGTAGTTCTCTAGAAAACTCTTTCAAAGTTAGGAAGGAGACTAGGAAATAACTGATGGCTTGTGTCTCTTAAAAGAAAGAAAATACTTTGCTGAATATCTGTTAAAAGATTTGGGTGAAGAGCTTTTTCAGTACCATGTTCAAAAAAGGAAAGTGAGCATCTAGATACCTTACTGGTTGCCTCATCTCTCACATTCTCTCCCAAATAAACTTTGTCATGGCTTAGGAATGGTATTCCCCAATTTAGTGCTCTCACCAAAACCACGCTGTCAGTTGTTTCCCCTCTCCCCCCAGTTGGAAGCACAAAAGGCAAAGGTTGTGGGTTGAGATAGCACCATTTACTGGAAACAGCAATGAGAGAAGAAAACAAACAGTAGCAGCAACAATATTAGTAATAAAAGTGTACAAAGAGGACTCCCGGAAAACAACAGTTCTCCATCCCACCACAGACCAAGGGGCCACCTTTCGTGCTGAAGTAAGCGCAGGAGCCCCTTTTCCCTGCCTCTGGCAATGAGGTAGGATGGTATAGAATAACAAGGTACACATACCCAGGTACACCAGGTTTTGCCCCCTCATGCCTCCTGTGAAAACAGCTGTGTTCTGGCCAAAACCAGGAAAACTTGGCTGGGCTTTAGGAGAACTGGGGGAAGAGAAATAGCCTTGTGTGACTACCAGTGTTCGGTGCCTCTTTGTTGACACAGGCTTGGATTGCCTGGTTCAATATTAGATGTAAGTGCAAATTAGTAATCCTAACCGACATATGGTAAGTTTGTTTACAATCAGACATTTGAGATTGCCTCATAGAAATCTGGAGATATACTGAGATACTATAAATGTTTCCTGAAATGCAAATAATGGCTCCATGCATAATTCCATGTCCAAATGGCGTGGTTTGGTGATAGGATCTTAGGACAGAAACAACAGACCTTATTCCTGAATGATCACTCATTCCTGTATGGAAAATAGGGAGAATATTACATAACCATTTCACTTAGATAAAATTGCAGTTTTTTTGAAACCTTATCCTTATACTGTGGAATAGTCTCTTTCTGTGTCAAGCAGATAAAATTAAAGCAGAGTTCCAGAAGCCCTGAAAGGAAAATCTACTGATTTCTTGAAGGTTTCTTGAAAAACTAAAGGTCTTTTTATGGAAATTCTTGTTCCAGCTTGTTGGACAGTGATTCTATCGTATTTATTAACACCATCATTTGAATACAGAAAGGTGATAAGAGCAGAAACCTCATTAAGTGATTAGAGGATATTCCTGTGGTCAAGCTGGACTTAAGTGAAAAGGAAGGTCTGCTCTGTGCTTGACTTGCAACTCATTCAGCTAACCTATTTTGGGGTTGAGATTCGGTTTTTGGGGGCGAGGGGGCGGGTTTGGTTGCTTTCTGAAAATTTGAGTTCTTGTGTGCTTAATTGCTCTCCTTGCTAATTCTGTGAAGATAAAGGAACCAAACCAGTTTAAAAGCTGGTAGTGTGGGCTGTGCTTTGTGAGCCATTTTCTTGGCCCTGGGGTCAGATTGGTATATATGGACCCGTAACCACCCGTAACCACCCTACTAGTGGCTTATCCCATGCAGAACAGGTGCCTTCAGTTGTCAGTAGGAAGGTATTTGTGGGAGCTGTGAGGTGGTTTCCATAAACTGACTGATGCAGGTCTAGGATGGCTCAAGAATGTGGTGATGGTGGACTAAGTCCATGACACAGCCTTTTAACAGCTGTAAGAATTTATACTTCCTCTAACTCTCAAATATGAGGAAAACCATCCTCACAAAGCCTTGTACTTCACTTGTTTTATGATTGGACATCCTCAGCTTTGCAGGCAGAAAGATGTGGGGGTGCCTTGTATGACGGAATATTGCTGTACGACAATGCTTGATGGAGGGGATGAGAAATCTAGTGTGGTCTTGCCTGTTGGAACGAACCCAGAAACAGTCTAACCACAAAAGCACTCCTGGGGTTCGTCCAGGCAAGGAATCCGTAGTTCTGCTCTGTAACCAGTCCTGGCAGCATTCCAGCATGTGGGCAGTGCCAAAGGTGGAGGAAATGAGATCCCTGAATGACAAGAGGCAAGCCACACTAAGAGCATTACTATTTTGTGGGAAATGCAATAGCTTGTAAGGAGCGACAAAGTATCAGTGTTGATAAGCTGACAAGGAGGGAGCCAGCACAACTGGTGCAGGGAGAAGGAAGAACAGTGAGATGCCCTTATGGCTCGGAGATGTGTAGCCTACTGAAGCCCTAAAGGCAGGAGGGAAAGGCATGCTTCTATCAACTTCACTCAGTAGTCCAGGAGATTTGGTCCTTGGGTTCTCCCACGGCCTCTGGTGAGTAATGACCATTGTAGGATTGGATTTACTGACGCTTTAAGGACAGTGGGACTAGGAAAACCTGGAGACAACAAACGGGACAATGGTGTGACAAGAGTGACTTAGGGACAACTGATCCTGCCTTGTGGGACAAAACCTAGATCAGACAGTAGTAACATTTTCAAAGTTATGGTACCAAGCTGTACTTTTTATTTCCTGAAATAGAGTAGAAATTTGAGAATTGGGAGATGAGGCTAGATGGTGACAAGGTGGTCAGGTGGCATTAGGTCTTTAATTCAGTCATGAGTTTGCCCAGATCACAGTGTTCAGATTGCATGGCTCTCCGTTCACGTGCATTTCTTCTGGCATCTCTTGAAGCTTTCTGCCTATAGACTAGAAGACCTCATGAGCAATTTCCTCGCGTCTGTCATGCAGTCCTGCCGTGCTGATGCTGTTTGAAGTTATTTTCGTGCACCCTTAAAAGGGAGAGGCACTCCCCAGAAAATTGTGCAGTGGAATAGCCTTCCACCACTACGAACACAAACGTAATCCTAAAGCTCCAAAATACCTGAAAAAGGTGTGCTCAGAGATTAGTGTTGAAAGTTTTTCCACCGGTACAAATACTTCAAATTACTTGTGAACAACCCTCGGCTAAAGAAAAATAAACCCAAAACACTACCCAAGAGTTGGGCGTGTTAGGGCAGTTAGTATATATCAAAATGAATTCTAGCAGACTAGGACACTCCTTCTTGTTTGTGCTTGTTCTGTTGACTCGCAAGCGTTTTTCCTACAAGAATGAATGTAAAACAAAAGAGCGGGAGGTGGGTGGGTAGGGGCATGAGATACATAGACGGTTTGAACCCCCAGGCACAGTGTATATGACCTGGAGGGTGGAGAGCAGCACTGTCGACTGGAGATGGCTTTCAGGAAGCATTTTTTTCTGCAGCTGGCTTATGGGTTTTGTGATTTTCTGTGTGTGAAAGTTTTTGCTGCTTTCTGAAAAGTTATGAAGTTACAAACACATTTGCATTTTCACCTTCTTTCTTCGATGTCCACTGCTGTCAAGCTTAATCAAGAGGAATGAAGAGATGGGGTAATAACCCTAGAGCAGCACGTGGTGGGGGGGAAGTATTGTTAATTAAAAATTCAGAAGATTGTGATTTATCAGGAAAATGAACGTAGTGATTCATTATTACTGTAAAGCACAACAATTCAATGTCTTAAAAACAAAAAAAAAAAGGGTAAGGTGTAAAAGTGAATGCGAACCTCATCGACTCGTGAAATGCATCCTCTCCAGCATTCTCTCTGCTGGATTTTTCTGCTGCTGCAATGTAATAGCCCTGTGTTCTATTCCCAACTAGTCTTTCACAGGAAGCAGCATGATTTTAGCGAAAGAGCGAGCCTTTTACTTCCTGCTCCCCTCTTCATTGCGTTATGAGCAACCTTGTGCCGTGCAGGCTTGGTCTTGCGTGCACAACTGTGTACAGCTTCCTCCCCATCAAAAGCCTTGCATCCACCCCTAAGAGCAACACGACTCTTGAGCTTTCCTCGCTTTTCCACTATAACGGCTCTGCCCTTGTGGCCCCCCAGCAACGCTGCAGGTTTTGGTTGGTTTTGTCCTTTTTCTTCCCAAACCTTACAGGACACCGATGTAATTACATCACACAGCCCTCGCTAACATGCTCTGCTCCTGCGGTCGTCGTTGCCCGCAGAGGCCGCACAGCCCCGAGGCGCTTTAGTTTCGGGCGCAAGCTTAAGAGCTGCAACCGCCCGAAGGAAAACTCGCTTGGATTACCACAAAATCCCTAATTTTAGCAACGATCGCTGCAAGCGAAACCTTGCTCGAGCAACGGCCGGACGAAAGGCGATGAGGAAGCCCCGGCCGCAGGATGTTGTGGCAACGAGACCGCAGGGCCCTGCCCCGGCGGGCGGCACCGCGCGCCCGCGGGCAGCGCCGGGCAGCGCGGGGCGGGC
>WBMY01008916.1:254482-449946 GCA_013397315.1 Donacobius atricapilla
GCGGCCGCGGCCCGTCCGTCGGCGAGGAGGAGGAGGAGGAGGAGAAAAGCGGGGCTGGAAGGCCCGGGGGGGAGCTGCCCCTGGGGCCTACTTGTGCCTGCCGCTGGAAATGGGGGTGGGGAGGAGGAGGAGGCCGTGATCGCTGCCCGCGCCCGGCGCTGGGCGTTGGAAGGGGCGCAGCTGGACAGGGACCGGCCTCGCGTGGGATCGGGCACGGGCTGGGGGAAGGGCTCGCTCTGCCCGGGCACGGCTCGCCCCCGCCTTCGGCAAAGGAGTGCCCCCCACGCGTGAGCCCGAGGCTCAAGGCACGAAAAGGTGGTGATGGGAAACTTTTCCCTTTTTAAAAACGCGTTTTTTTCAAAAGGAAACCTGGATTGTACTTGGTAGTAGGCAGTAATTTCAATTGTAAAAACTTTCCCTCCTTTCATTTCTTATAGCTGGTGCTGTCTTTGCTTTCTGCTTTCCAGAAAATAGCATTGTCCCTGTGTCCTGCAGACATCAAGATTTCAAGACGACTGGTTTTTAGTCTTTGGTAACATGGCAAAAGATGTAAGTATGTTTGTAGCACATAAAATGTGGAAGCATAGAATGTTTTTATTAACAAAGGCAAATGGGGTCATGCTTTATAATAGCTGGCATTAATGACTATGTGGATCTTTATCTATACTGTGCATCAAGCCTAGGCTGTTTTCCTTTAGACAAGGTAAACCAGCTTCAGATCTGCTGCCATTTTTTCAGAGTGATTATTCTTGAGAATTTCTTATGCTAGTAATAGCACTTGGGCTGTTGTCATTATGTGCATTCATATTGAACACTAAAACAGCTTGGGTTTGGATTGGAATGAAAAAAAACCAGCCAGTGTTGTTCAGATGGTGGGGCTGTCATTGACTACTGTTGTCAACTAATGTTGCCTTTCTTGAGTTCAGGAAGGCATCAGACATTCGAGGGAAGGTGGTTCATTCTCCATATGTGTTCATTGTTTATCTCTGTCTACCAAAAGATGCTCATTAATGTCTGTAAAAACAGGCTTTGGGAACTTTCACCGTAGATTTCCATTACTGCTGTTGTAAAGGTTTGCAGCTTTGATTCTGCGACCTGCCTCATGGAGCATGTTTGCTCTTCACCCCTTCCAATACTTAATAAAAAAACCTCAATTTATTCTGCCTTTAAGATGTCATTGTTCATATCTAATATAATTGGGCTTTCATGTTTTCTTACTGAAAGTAAGACAATATACTAGTCTGTATTCAGATTAGAATATATCTCTCCTTCAAAAAAACCCAAAACCCTCAAAAAGCGGCAGCGCACAAGCTACAGAAAAGTGATACAACTCACTGGTTAAACAGCAGGTTGCAACCTAATGTGGAATGTTGCAGCTTTCAAAGAGCAGGAATTTCCATGAAAGAGCGATTGGTTTAAAAAAATAATCTTGTAGGGAATTTTATTAGTTCAACTGAAAAACATCTTGATGTGTGGAGAAGCAACCAGACATACGTAGTCACTCAAAGCTTGCCTGGAAGAGATAAGGGTGGTCAAGTACATTACAGATAGCAGAGTTCAGGGAATGATAAACCATATAAGCGGGAAGAAAACGAAAGTGGAGCATTAGACTAGGAGATGAAATTGAAACAGTTCAAAGTAATTGAGATACCAAAGTACATTTGTTTAATATTAGCTTTTGGGAGAGAGGTCAACTAAGTGAAGAGTTGCTAGCACCTGGAAATACACTTGAATGTCCTACTAGATCTAAGTGAGAATAAAACATTTAAGAATGAACCTTATTTTTGAAAGATCTAGTTTATTCTGGGAAAGAGAATAGTTAAGGAAGAAAGGAAGGAATAACTTACCTCATAGTAAACTTAAGAAATGGCAGAAGGTGCTAGAGATACCAAGAGAAGTTACTTTCAGTATCTTTATTAAAAAAGTAATGAACTGAATTTGGAAAAATGAAAATCTAGATCGAGTTTTAGCTAAAATTTAAGTGTTCTTCAGCACCGGAACAGGGTAGCTAGAAAGAATATGAAATCTTAACTGAATATTGTCTAACCTGTTCTTAAAAACATCTACATGTACTTCAAACCTGCCTCAGGGAGGAAATATGAACTGCTTACCTTTTGCAGACTGTACCCACCATGACATGACACCTAAAATGTGTAGTGAGTGTTGAGAAATTTTAAATTTCTAGGTCTGAATATGGGCCGTATGAATTGTGGTTTGATGCTATAACATAGAGTTGTTAATTGGTATAACACTCTTTTTAATTTTTGCAAGGGAAGAGATTTATTTCCATATTTTTGTTCAAAGTCCAAGTTCTTTTTCAAGCAGAATAATGGAATTAAGCTTGATACAGACAGGATCACTCAATTTCTGGGCACCGAGTCTCTGAAAACCTGTGTTGCTGTGAATTTAAACGTGCTGATGTGAAAATATTGCTGTGATTAATGGCTTATGGTTCTGCCGTGTCACCCATCAAATGCTCTTAATGTCTGTGAGATGTGGTGGTAAAGAAGATGGCATCGTTGATGATTGCTCCTGCCCCTTCCTTCCCTTTCGCTCAGCAGAGCTGAGGTGGCTAAACTGTGGGAAGGGCCGCGCTGCTACAATCCTAAGGCTGGGCTTCAGGTGGCGTTTCCACAGGCAGGCATGTTCGGAGTGCTCCAGGAGTGCTCCAGCCTGGGGCGTACAGGCTTGGTGTGCATCCTGTTGGTGTCCTGTGCTGCTGGGGCCGCTGTGCCGTGGGGGCAGTGCCGCACGGAGCCCTGCAGAAGGGGAAGGTGTGGGGACAGTGCCCCGCAACAGAACACGCTCCTACTTCATGCGCTTCTTCCTGCCTTCTGCAGGAGAGCACTTTTCCTTTTATTGCTTCCTTCCAGTTCTTCTGATGCCTCTTTATAAAAACTATAATTTGATAAGACCTGCTAGAAAAGGCAAATACTTGTAAGAGTTTGCAGACTGAGACTTTACTGGATAATTGAACAAATGGGGGAGTGTGATGGAGAGTACTGGCAAACGCAGTGAAACGTTTTTGTAAAGTATTAAAGAATTGCAAAACTAGTGATCAGTTAAGCTTGCAAAATAATGTTTATGAGCTGTGTGGTCCAGGTCTAAATTTTGTGAAGTAGTACTTTAAAATGTATCTCTAATGCTTTTCAGAGTGTACAAGCAAGAGAAAATAAGCAGCAAAGCATTGATTTAAATTTTTTTTTTCATTTATATTTTGGGGTTTTATGCAAAATATTTTGATTTTCTTAGCAGTAGTCAGGAAGCTGTGAGGTGGGGGAAAAAGATACATTCATATGTAGCACATTAATTAAGAGCCTGCAGGTAGAGTTTAAGTGCATAATCACCATGTTATAGCTGGATAACGTGAAAAACAATAATGTAAAATCAAATACTAGCTTGTGAAGGCTAAGTATCTATGAGTATATCAATTTATGTTTTGGGTAGGGGATCTGAAGTGCAGTAAAGATAAAGGGTGAAAAAACAGGCACCCATTTGCCAGTATAATCTGGTAATAGCAATAAGCACAGCCATTTTTGAGTTTATGAACACCGTGTGAGGCTGAGAAGCAATTCCCTAATTCAGAATCAGGCAGATGTGGTATATCGCTTTCGATTCAGGACATCTTAGTTCCTAGAAAGACTTCACTGTTTGTGCAATTTAAAGAAACAATGAAAAAATACGTGTGGACAGGAGAGCAGCAATTGCTGCATCTCAAGGACTTGCATACCTTGCGAGTGGGACCACTGCATTGCTTTCCAGAGTCTGGATGACAGGTTGAGGTCAGTAGTTTTTGGTATAGTTTTACACCTGCGTTTGCACTCCGTGGGAAATTTCTCGGTCATTGCATTATGGGCAGTCTCCAGAAACTTCATTTTAGGCAGAACTCCTCTTTCTGGTTAATCAGTGTGTTGCTCTGAGTTTGCCTCATCTCCTATGGACTCTTCCGCTACTTACAAATGTGGCACCTTCCAGGCAGGAGCTGAAGGAGCCAAGTGAACAGCCAAGGCCCTCAGTCTACTTATTCTGTTTAGTGGATTCATGGGAGTAATAGTGTGGGAGGAAGCATTTCCCTGTGTGCAATGGTCACCCGTCCACTCTTGGCATGCCTAAAACTAGGCAGGATACAGCACTGAATGAAGTAGAAGGAATTACTGTAGTAAGAAAGCAAATTTGATAGTTTAATTTTTTTTCCAGCTTCTAGTGTAAGACTAAGTAGTGCTTGCTAGCCACTTTTATATTCAGTTATATGTTGAGAATTATCTGTAAATTAAGATGATAAATATGTTTTTTAGTAGCATTGGTTAATGTGCCTTCCACCACTAAATTACCAGCTTCAGTAGCATGGCTGAAGACCCAACTTGTGATGACCATATTTCTCCCCTCAGTTACTTCTGTCACTGCTGAACTGTTGAGGCCTCTCGAGGAGCCATAAGGAAAGAGAAGCTTGTGGATTTTTTCTCCAAGACTCAGTGTTACGTAGAGGAGAAGAAATAGGAGCAGTGGAGTTTATTTTCTGCTGAATTTCTGTACTCTTATTAAACCACTTGAGGAACTGGATCTGTTATTGAGGGTAGTCTGATGCATGGTGTTACAGTGAGTATTGAAGAGAAAGGGGCTAGACAAAAGGAATAAGTGTAGTTCCTTCTGATCTTCAAAATTACACTTACCAGAATAGATGAGTCATGTAAATGAAATATTCTTATCTAGACCTGTTGTTTGTGATTGTTTCTGTTTTCCACCATTAGTGGATGGACTGCTTCAAGCTGTTTAAAAAATAAATTGTGCACAGAGAACTTGAAGTTTAAAAAAAATTCCAAAAACTTTTTAAACCAAAACACTGCTGTTAGCCTTCAGAATTTTTCACAGACTAAAATACCTTTCTTGAGAGTTGTTCTTGAGTTACTGTTTCATAGGTAACTAACAGTGGTGTTGGCTTTGGAACTGCTTAATTCTAAAATTAGATTTTAAATTTATTTTTAAGAATTGTGTTTTACTGTCATCTTTTTCTTCAATGATTTTATGAGGGATTTTTCTCTTGATGCCTAGTTTGCATAAAAATAATTGTATTTCTTCAGTTTTTTGTGGTACGTTCATGAGTCTTACTGAGTAGTAGATATGGCACATATATCCAGTTTTGCAAAGGAAGCCCAATGAACTTGTGGAAACAGGAGGACACACCATAAAAAGTGTAAGAAATTCATCACCTGATCTAACATAACTGTTTAAGAGATGAATGCAGGAATTAACACTGGTGGTTTATTTTAGTTGCGTATTTAGAATATATTCAGGTATGTAGCTTAATCTAGTGTGTTTATTTCATGGTATTAGTAAATATTTTGCTCAAAGAATATTTAAAACCCATAGCAAACTGGTTTCTTCACAGTTTTACTGGATAGGTTAATAGGGCTGCTGTGTTTGTGAAAAGTCAAAATCTCTGCTTTTGTATTTTTTTGACAGAACGCCACAAAAGTTGTACTTTTTAATAGCTGCCATGTAATGTTTCTACATCAATCTTGAGCGAGTTACATTTGGGATGGATTAAAAACAAGAACCCGGTGGAAGCAGGAGAAACATTTTATTTTGGACCTTTTTTACATGATGGACTTTGAATCCCTAGAAAGTATTGAGAGGTCTTCAAAACATTTTTCAGACTTTTCTTAAAACACCAGCATGCATTTCTCCTTTTATATTTATTTTTGGGTTATGTACTGGAAATTTCAATGAGATGGACTAGAGAAGTCTTTGAGGAATCTCGAGCGGTCATGCACCTTCTTTGATATCATAGCTTGAGCTATTTCTTTGTGCCTTTAGTGAGTTCTAATATGTCTAGAGTTTGCAAACTAGTGATCAAATAATATTATGAAATTAGGTCATCTTAAAAGGCATCTCTGTTTGAGATTTGAATGTTGCTAATTTTTTAAATTTGCTTTTTCAAAGAAGGCAGAAGGAAAGTGATCTTTAAGCTCTCTTCTATACGTTCCAGGTACGCAATCAGAGCTGGTGTTTTCCTATGTTGGTTTGTATTATAAAATCAGGAAATAGCAACTCAGAAGTTGCCTGTCACTTTGCCAGTTTTTTTGTCTAAATGAAGCATTTTCTTGTAGCCCGTGTTAAACTTTATTAGTTGTATGTGCCAGTTAATGGTAGTGGCTTTATATAGATACATTGCATTATTTTACTGAAAAACTGCACTGTGATGGCAACGGGCTCAACAAAAATGCAGACTTTAGAAGTTAAGTTATGCTGGGGATCAGTTGGTTTAATGTTTGCATTTAATCCTGTGGGTGTCCATTAATGGAGATTTATTATCGCTAATTAGGAGTGGGAAGAAGAATGGATCAGTCTTTGCTAAATGTTGTCTACATTGGAACTGTTCTCAGGTAGGAGACAGCTTGATTTAAAGATGGATAGCGGTCCATATTCCCCCAAAATGCTTCTGGCTACTTGTCTTGCATCACATTTCATTTGCTAAGGATTCCAGTATTGCATTATTGGTTACAGAGACTTGGTTTAAAGTTAAACTGTGGGCCACTCTAGCCTCCTAGTACCCTGATAAGGATGTTGGTGAGGCACATGGTTCTGGAAGGGTCCTATGGAACGTTATTTGTTGATTTCAGCTGTGGTTCAGATGCTGGGGAACAAGCTGCTTGGAAGTCTTGGTTTGGCTGGAAAAACAGCAGTCTCTTATGGTCAAACCTAGAATAGTTGCAGGATGTAGTTGTGGAAGTGGCTGCTGCTGGTACCTCCACATTATGGGTATTTAGTCCTGGAGAATGCTAAGGATGATTTTATTTTCTGACTAATTCATGTAATAAAAGTGGAAAACCAGTGCTTTGATGTCATATTCACCACTAGGAGTCTTGTATTCAATTCTGCTTTGTCCTTACAGCTTCATGGTTAGTTTTGGGGACGTCAGCTTTAAATTTTGCAAGTGTGGTATCACTTGAGCAATGTAATTACTGTAAGAAGCAACACCATGGAGTGGCTTTTGAAGGTATTTTTGATCTGTTGGCTGTTTAGACAGGGCCACCATTTGACTTCTCTTCAGAGTGAGTTCTTAGTTTAATTTTTGCTGAATTCTGGATGTGTTGCTCTTATCAGAAAGAACAACCAAGAAGCTAATGGTCTTGACATATTCTGCAATAAAGGAGACCTCGGGTGTCATTTTGTGTAGTACTCAGTGTCTGCCTTACCTGCAGTACCAGCAGAGGCTGTATTCAGATGAAGATTGACAATGCTTGACTGAGTTTCTCACCTGTATTTAGCTTTTTGCCCTCACAGTTCGGCGGTATTCAGATCTTTATTTTAGTGCTTTGACTATGCCTTGTTAGTTGAGGTGCTAAAAGTTCAAATATACTCTTCAGAAAGCTCATTTCTGTGGTGTAGCTCATTGCTGAGTTGTTGGCAGACACATTAATCTTGAAGATACCACCATGAACTGAGGATGATTATTTCAGAAAAAGGCTACTGAAACAGTAAAACAACACGTCTGAGACTTTTGAACAGATTCCTGTAGCCCCACTTCAGAAGTTCTTACGTTATTTATACAGTAAAGAATAATTCTTGCTGGCTTGATTTTCAAAATGAAATCCAAATGTTTTAAATTTAAGAACTTTTTCCCCTTTTCTACAATATTCCTCTATGTAATATCTTGATTGCCTTTTAGTTTTTGCAAAAAATATCTCATAAAAATAATCTTTTGCAGTTCCATAATAATTCATTCCCAGAGCATATTTGCTCTGGTCTCTGCATGAGATGAGAAGCCATTGGGGAAAGTAGTTCATCTTGTAGTTATCATCTTGTAATAAATGATATTTGCATACGGATAGGGGTGAAAGAAGAATAAAGGTTGTTTAAGCAGTCTTAAAATAAGGTTGTTTATTTCTGATTATAAGCTTTATTCCAGTTCCACTTTGTAACTTTGCTTATTTTCTGTTGCTTCCTGATACTGAAATAAGGCAAACAAAAAAAGGAACCCTGCATTGTTCATAAACTGGCCCGTGGTAAAATTGCATGGCATGGAGCCTTGAGACATGTTGCCTCTAAAATGACTGAGGATCGTCATGGATTGAGTTAGGTGCAGTTTTGCACAAGATGAGTGGCTGCTTGCTGGCAGGCTTTGCAAATGCCTGTACACAGCAGAGGCATCATCCTGGTCACGGAACTGTGGAATTGTTATGGTTGGAAAAGGCCTCCAAGATCAAGAAGTCCAGCCATCAACCCAACAGTACCAAATGCCTCTGTCAAGCTCTGGGTGGAAATGCTTTTATTTCCCAATTCCTCCATTTTCTGATTCTGTCGTAGGTACTTCTCTCCTAATTTATTTTGAACTTCTCTGTCTGAGTCCCAGCTTATTTCCCCTTTCAGCTGTAGTTTAGATTGTATTCATTTTCCTACTTCCCATGTTCTTCCCTTCTTCTCACAGGATTTGATCTCATTGTTCCATTAAAGCTGTCTTAGGTTCTCATCAGCTGTTTGCCTATACATTTTCAGTGAATCACATTTTCTCTACTTCAATTCATAATTCTGCCATCTTCCATCTGATTTTCTAGCTCATTTTTTGTGTCTTTCCCAGCCAGCCCCAAAATTGTCTCTCTTTCAGACTGTCACGTTCTGTCTCCCATTCTTTAACCATTCTAGTATCGCTGCCATCTGTATCTCTTCGTTAAACCCAGTCCCGTACCTCCATGCTCTATGGGCTTAATCTGCCGTTAACAACTCAAAATTTCTGTTCCGAGAAGAAAACTTGAACAGGTACCTTTGTTTCCATGTATCTCTACCCTTTTTGCTCTTCTTTCAGCACTTTCTCAGGTAGTGTTCTTAAAATGCTCATTACTTAGAAGCAGGGTAGAAGAGGTATTTCTGTGGCACGAAAGCACCCTTTCTCTTCCCCATATTTATTTGAAATAGTGCAGAGCAATGTGCCTCTCGGGTTAAGTCTGATGTACATAGCGCATGTACTCGTTCTGTCTTGTTTTTGTCAGATAAACTTCTTGCTTTTATAGGTTCTTTGTCCTTTAGTCCAAATTCTCCTTGCATATTTTCCTGTTTAGTTTAAAGGTTTAGTGAATAATTTGGTGCCAGTTTTTATTAACAAATTGAATTGCAAGGTTGAAAAGCTGTGGAAGAAATTATGTTTTTGTTGTAAGGATATTGATTTTCTAGTGCATAACTTCAGAGACTGCAAATAGTAGCTTGTTAGTAAGATACTAAATTTTTCTCTCATAATCTCTAGGGATTTTTTAGTAACTGGAATTCTCTGCATGTTCAGAAAATTTTGTTTCAGATTAACTTCAGGCCCAACAAAAAGATACTTCCCAGTTTACTGATTTTTAGGCTGAGAGCACTTGTGCTTTTCAGTTTTCACTTGTAAACAAAACAGAAATAGACTTCCCAGTCCTGAGGATTGCCGATGATCTCATAGCAGGCCGAAGCTAACTTTAGTTGATTTTTTTATATGTTTAGCCCTTCAGTTAATTTCTTCTCCTTAGGAGCTCTGAACAATGCACGGAGACCAAACCTCGGTGATGACTGGGGACTTCACTCCACCATAGCTTCCACAGTTCAATTACCAGATCTACTAATTTGTCCAGTGGGCTTTACCCCCCTTTCGGGTGGGAAGATAGGAAGTTATTACAGTTTAGATGCTGTGTTGGATGTCAAAAGCTGTTTTTTAAAATCATTGTTGGCATTCTTGTAGCGTGTGATGGATGAAGGCTGTATCTGTATCCTGTGTAGGATTTCAGGAGTTTCTTTTTGTAGATGTAGAGAAGGTAGACAGAGCCAACATGTGTCTTCAAAGAGGAAAAGTTTGCTGAATTGTGAAGTTGCACACACTTTGCAAGACAAGCTTTCAAAATCAGATATGAAGAGCATTATTATTTCAAGCAGGCCCAGGATCACCATCAAAGGATGTAACGCATGTTGAGATTGAGAATCATGAGAAGATAAGAAGAAACTGGAATACAAAAAGAATACAAAGGAAAATAGCAAAGATCCAAATACCTTGTTACAAGTGACTTGATAAGGCCTAAAAACTAAGTGTATTTTCTCATCAGAAAATAGAATTTTCTTGCTGTCTGAACCCTTCCTGACAGAAAGTTACCTTTCTTTTGGAGAAAACCCCATACTTTTTCCTGGGTGAGGTTGTTTTTTGGGTTGTTTTTTTTTGCGGGAGCGGGGTCGGGGGGAGGGTTGGTTTTGGTGTTGTTTCAGGTTTGTTTTCTTCTTTTTGGTTCATTGTGGATCTGCAAGTATAATATACTGAATGGGAGCTATAGTCACATTTTCCTCTATTTTCTTTCTTTCTTTTGAGCACTGTGCTTCATAAGTCCCAGAGGAGTAATCCTGGTGCTTCCTCCAAAATAACCTAGCTTGAAAAATAGCTAGAATGTCCTGAAAATGCACACTGAGAGGTGTTTTGTTTAGTATTTCCATTTCAGAGCAAAGACACCAGAATTCTGTATGGGATGGAAGTTTTGCTTTTCAGTTTTCTTTGATCTTAACTTGTCTCTTCAACCAGGGGTAAGGTTTGTTAGCATTAAAAGTGTATCCAGAAGTGAAGAGCTCGCTGGGGCTGGAATAGCAGAATTGTCACTATGAATAATAGCAGCTGGGGGTGCTGTTTTGCTGTAGGATTCATGGTATTCTTTCCAAATAGCATTCCTGTAGTCTTTCTGGGCATATGCTTACAAATGAGTTGAATATTTATGTGCCATTTTAACTGCTAGAGGTGAACCTTTAGTAAGACACTGGTAGGAAGGTGGTGGGACTGTAATTTCTATATTGATTATAAGTATTGTGGTCCCTGAGGGAATTCTTCATGTTATTTGGTGATCCCTATGCTCTGAATTTTCACGAATTGTTTTCTTTTATTGATTGTGGTGGTTTTTCCAAAATGTTTTTTAGTTTTTAAGTGACTTTCATAATTTCTGTCACACAAAAGTAAGGTATAAGGCATGTGTCATTAACCTGACCCTTTGTAGTACTAGATTAAATTACAGTTTTTGGAGTTGCATGTTGTTTTGGGTAATATTTTTTCACTGTATATTTTAATTATACAGAAGAAGACTTGAAGCTTATGAGATAATTTGATACTATGATGTTGGTTCATTTACTCAAAAGGAATAGAAAAGAGTCTACGGGAGACATTCTAATTTGAAAGAAATAGAAAATGGAAGGAACCAATAAGTAGTTGATTACTGAATTGCTCAATTTTCCAATTACTGAAATAGTGACTTGCATTAATACTTGAATTTTCTGAATATCACAGCTTAAATATTTGGTTTTGGAATATTGCTGTAACTGACATGCACTTGGTGCAGGTTTGCTTTTGCATATTAAACCAATGACTGGATTTAATAATTCAAAATTATTACATTCATGTGCTTAAAAAAGAAAGACACTACAGTTTAAAATAGCTATTTTCTTGGTGGTTTTCTGATCAAAACCACAATATATTAAATGCTTTTCCAGTCTCATTTATAATCTTTATTTATTCTCACAGAAAAAAAGAATTTGCAGGTGTCCTGAGTACAAGTCTCTTTCTACTGTGGAATACAAACTTAAGTACTGCACTGAAAGAAATCATGACAATGGGACTGCACTTCCTGCCTAGTTTAAACACTTCTGTTGTGAAATTCAGGTGGAATAGGAGTATAAAGTAACACTTAGCCAAAAATTCTCCTTCATGTTTTCCCATGCAGTTCCAGTGTTCTGGAATGTCATTCTGCCATAGTGTAGCTCTGATAACATCTTTGTACACAAAACTGATCTCATGTTGATGAGTGTACCTTTTTCTTTGGAAGTGTCTGATGTAGCCCATTGCCTTTCTGAATTACATAGTTAAGTGTGATAAAGAGTGAGGCTTATAAAAGAGTTCTGTTGCCTGGAAATATAATGGTAAAACCGTCCTTTGTTCAAGTGGGTCTTAGAAGTCCCTGCTGTGGGCAAGAAGGGTGACAAGCAATGTTCTGAAACAACTGAAAAGTTGTTGTAGCCTCCCTAAAACTATACTATTGTGTTACTTGTCTTCTGTGGAATTCTAGCCTGTCCCCTGTGCTCCATCATCTTCTCTCCCCATTCACTGAGGAGAGAAAGTTTCCTGTTTCTTCAAGTTCCCTGTCTTTGGTAAGAAATCTTGGTCTGATACATCTGGATAATAATGGCTCCACAGCATCATCTAGTGGCTTCCTTGCTTCCCCAAACTTCTGGCAGATCTGAAGTAGGGCTCTTCAGCTAGACTTCTAAGGGAGAAGCTTTGCTGCTGACTGACAGCAAAGCACTTGATTCTTGCTCAGGATTGTCAGTAGAGCCTGCAGGTACCCATTAAGTGCAAAATGCAGCTCAGGACTTTTCAGCCTCTGGAATACCATATGCTACACTGTGGTTAAGTACAGGTATTGACCTTCTTGCTGTTATTTCTAAATGGAAACACTGTGTCCTGTGTTCATGATTTTTTTTTTTCAAAACTGTTCATGAAATTTTTTTTTCAAAACTGTGTTGTCTACAGATATAAAGAAATTACTGCATCCTATTCTCTATTCAAAAATTATTAGTATTTTGAGAAGTAATCACTACAGTGAGGTTCCTTGAAGGATGGTGATGACTTTAATCATCACCTTATGTCACCCTATAGCTTTTTTCACTTAAGAGGTTTGTGTTCCGATCTTTAACAGAATAATAATTGAAAAACTCAAGATGTTTCTTGTTAATATTTTTCCTGATTAAAATGGACCAGGCAGTCTCCACCACCTGTACTGTTTTTTCTATAATGTTTTTACCTTATATATTAGATGAGTAGTATCTACAGAGAGAAAGGTGTAGTTGCAGGTGTCAGTGGTTCAGATTAGAAGGGTGTTCAGCTGTTTGTTAAAACAGTGCAGATACACTGCAAGAGCTTAGGATACAAGTACCAAAGTAGGTGTAAACTGATTTTCTGCTTGCTCTTAAAGAATATGGTGTTTATAAAATCAAGACCTTAAAATTTGACAAGTGCTATACCCCAAACAATACATAGTGGCAGATTTGTGACAAAGTGAGAGTGGTAGCAGCAGAGGTTACTGGTAAGATACCTTTCATCTTTACCAAAAAAAGGCTGTCTGTGTTTGTACATTTAATAAAAGTTACTTTCTTTAACAGGCTGGACTAATTGAAGCCAATGGAGAGCTTAAGGTGTTTATAGACCAAAACCTAAGTCCTGGAAAAGGTAAGAATACAATTCTTAGTAAGACTCTCCATTTCTTGATTTTTAGTTGTTAAGCATTTTATTGGCTTTAAAATGCTTTCTTAGCGTAGTTTTTGTAACGTTTTTCTTCAGTTACATGATTAGTAAGCAAACTGTAGATTTGCTGTGGTTTATAATTGTCTTAGAACTACAGGTGCAGTTCAGTGGTGGTTTGTCCCATTTGTGATCTCTTTAGTGTAGCTTGTGTTTAAGTATAAAGACCAGGATGTTCTGAAACATCTTTGGGGCACTGTGTTTTAGCAAATGGAAAAAGAATGCAGGAGGGTAGAAGTTTAAAATGGGTTATGACAGTTTTTACGATAGTGCATCCACTCTGCTGCAAGCTTATCTCAAAATACACTGTGGACAGAACTGTTTTGGACTTGCAGATAATGCCTGTGCATATATGATAATGTACTGTCATTAAGCAATTTAATAAAGCACAAGATATAAATTTGAACTTGCATTTGATACGTGAGCTAAAAAACTGAGAGCACCTAACCATTTGGGGAGTTAGGAGCTGCTCTTTCCCAGCTGGCATAAGTTGGGGGAAAAAACAGAAGCGACACTGAAGTTCTGGACAGCTATGTCATGTAACCTCTTCTGTAACCTGATTATGCTACATTTGAAGACATTTCCTGTATTCTTACAGGATGACTGTTTCCATAGCGAGACTGTAGAACTCCTTTCTAATGCAAGTAAAGTATATTCTTGTCAGTTTATGTGTTCTGCTAGTGACAGTTGTTTATGAGGTTAATAATTTTCTCCGGCATGTTTACCTACTCTTTATAAATGACAACTGAGTGTCTTAACAGTCTTTACTAGTTTGACAGGCCAACTAGCCACTGTTTCCTAGACTGCTCATCAGATGTGCTCTTTGTCCTCTGTGGTTTCCTTATTGTATCCTTTGAGCCTGTTTGATTGCTTTCATCGACTTTCTTGAATACAAGTGACTAAAACAGTATGTGTGACTCCCAAGTGAAGTGTCAGTCATTTTTGTATGGAGAGATCAATAATTTTTCTATGCAACATCATGTTTGGTTCGTAGGCATCTCACAACATATTTTAGCGAAATGGCCATTTTCCTTTGTTGTTGCTTCCAAATAATGACAGTCTGCTTTATTCTTGTGTGTGACAAATGGTGTCCTTTGATAGGCTGTATGAAGTAAGGTGCAGTTTATATTAGGACAGACATATACCTACTGTCTGTAAACCTTACTGTTGACTTATCTGCTGGCTTTCAGCATTGTTGGAATACTCCAGTACTCTGAGATTGCCCTGTAGTCCAAGTTTAGGTCAGCTCCTTTAATATTACTGCTCTAGTATTTTATACACCATTTCAGGAAACCCATATAACTTCTGTCACCACCACTAGGTACAGCAAGTATTTTATTGGCGTCTCACTAGACTCTGTCTTGGACATTTCCTTGTCAAAAATCTACATTGCTTTACAAAAGGGGGGTATCCCACCAATCTGTCCTGTTCTGCATTTCATGGAGAGGGCACTAAGCGTGGAGGTGTATTTCTGTAAACACCATCACATGCCCCTGAGCTAAAGAAGTGTGCAAGTAGGTACCTGATCCTTAACAGCTGTACCATATGTCCTAACCCTGTGGGCAGTAAAAGTGTTTTTTTTTTCCAGGGCAGATACTTTGGGAGGGTACATTTCACACCCACATAGGCGTCTAGACCCTGTTAGAGTCAGTGGAGATCTAGTCAAAAACAGTGCAGTCTAGACAGCAAGAACTGGAAATAAGACTCTTCCATTAGTACATAGCTCTTTAAGTAGACAAAATGGAGGGCATTTTATTGTTTATAGAATTTTGTAAATAAATTCAAGTTATTAAATAGTTTATTATAGCCCTGCACTTCGTCCAGTTTGAGAGTTGAGCTCTACTCTCAATGTATAACACAGCAAACTGAACTATTCTCAGTGAATTTCTGCATCTCATTGCTTTTAGGGGAGTTCTGTGAAGTTAATAGACAGTAACTAATTCTTAATATTGAGAAGGAACAACTATTTCTCTTGGCTTCATCAGTTTGTGGATTTTTGTCTTTAGCTTGTCTGTGTTTTATGTGCAGGCTCTGTAGTCTTAATGAGAGTTTAAACTTGCAAATATTTGTCACCAAAGTACTCATATATGTATCAGAGTTTATTCACTAAAGTAGTACTTTTTTTCCTTTGCCACTTCATATAATTTTTAGGGGATTTTTGTGCAATCTTTAAATGTTGACTTTGGCAGCTACACACAAAAGTACTACACTTTCTCTAAAAATAGCTGTATCCATTGCATGCCATTATATCAACAAAGTGCTGTCCTCTGCTATATTTTAAAATCTGTGCAAAATTTCTCTTAGTTTCATGGTGGAGAGGATTCAGTCCAGAACAATAATGGAGTTAGCTTTCCATAGGGTAACAGTATCTGGTATACTTTTTAGGGTGAGTTGAAGGTGGTTAGGAAAAAAATCCTTGTTCTTGTCTGGTGGTCATCATTCATTGTGTTTTTGTTTGTTTGGGGTGCTTTTGGTTTTTTTTCTTCATCTTCTCCTTTAGATTTATGTTTCTTAAAAGGAAGGGGTCTTTTCTGGAAGTTGCAAGTCAATCACAAGAAGAGATGGAGAGTACATGGCATGATTGATATTGGTTATGGGATCAAATCTCCCTGCTGTGGCAGATGAGTGGTTTGTTCAGCCCAACCTGCTGCCCTTGACAACAGTAACTGGGCAAGCTCTTGAGGGAGAATGCAGGAGCCTGGCTACTTTGTGATGTTCATTCTTCTTACGCTCCTACAGCAATCAATGTCACTGGATTAGTAATACCAGAGGGTGCATTCCATCATAGTTTTGGAAAAGTCCATCTTTGAGACTCAGCTAATTGAGAGTGAAAATCCAGCAAGAAATCTATTAGTTGCGTCAGTTTCTACTTGTTGCTAGCCGGATGTGAAAGGAGGAGCAGTTCAGCTGTCAGAGGAATAAAGATTTTAGGGGGATGGTGGAGGGCAAAAAATTACTTGTGTGCTGGGTCATAAGGACATTCTTGCAAAAACAGGGTTAAAGAGCAGACTATTGTTACTGAAAGGGTTCTATAACATCATCGTCAGCAGTCTGTAAGGTATGTGACTAAGTGGTAGGTATGTGACTCAACTATGAAAGATAAGCAAAGATTGATTTTTCATAAAACAGGTTATGATGCAAATATTCTCACAGCCTGAACAGCTTTGTTGCAATGCTTGCAAAACAGACTGTGAATAAGCTTCTGTAAATTCTTAATCTGCACTGGCAGAAATATGGTAAGTGGATAAGTTCTTTTCGGACTTGAGTTTTGGTGGTTGGGTTATGTTGCTGTTGTTTCTTAGATGAACAATGAAGAGGGGACAGCGCCATCTTGTTGAACGGTTATGCTGAACAACCTCTTGCTCAAAAAGTCCTAAAGATTTGGAATCAGAGAGAGAGGGTATGTTAGAGAACAATCTCTGTATGCAAGTCTTCTCCATACATTCATTCTCTGACCATTCATTAATGTCCGCTTGTCAGAAACAGGTCACCAATGTAGACAGCCTTTTTATTTCAGCAAATGGGGGCATGCTTCCAGTAGCTCATTTTGGACAGACTGGTCTCAGCCGTGAACTCCAGATTAGGATTTTTGTTTTAAAGCAGAGACTGACTATTTAAGACGAGAAAACAGTATGTAAAAAAACCCCAAACAAAAACAAACCCCCCAAACTCAAACAACAACCCCACAAAGGTTTGTTTATAATGAGTAATGCAAGCAATTTTGAATAAATTACTCATGCACTTAAAATACCGTTCTTGAAAATGCTCTAAAAATTTATTTCCTCAAAACCATCTCTAGTGTGAAATAAGAGATAACAACCTATATGTGGTAGAAATGAGACGTCAGCTTGTGTTTCCTCCAGTGTTGTGCAATCTCCAGAAAAGCTTGCCTGTGAATTTGCCCATGTTTTCTGATACCCCTGTGTATTTCCATTACTGGAGTGTAACACTCCGTATAGCCCTGAAAAAACAGTATGACTGTAGAAGATTTGTTTTACTCGGTAACCAAGAAGGTGGTTTCCAACTGGCTAATTAATTTTGAGAGTTAGCAAATATATATGGTTTGGAAGGATAGAAAGAATTTTAAATAGGGGCTGAACTAGTAAAACTTCCTCATGAGTTTGTGTTTCCTGTTGGTATTTGGCAATGAATTTTAGAAACTTGAGAAATTTTGCTGTTTCTGGGGCTTATATTTTGAAGAAAACTGTCACATTCTGGTCCTTGCCATGTTCTCCACTCATATTCAGATGAGTGTTGATATTTAAGTATTACATAGAACACTGTTCAGTTCTAATCCTGCCCCTCACTTGTGGAGAAATTTGGATGAAAGAAATTATTTGCTTCAGATGAGCACGAGGGAAAAGGGAACCAGTGGTATAAATATTGTATTGTAATTAAAGCTCTTAGTTTAAAAATTACTGAAAAAGAAAAGTTGCCCGTAGGTGGCACCATTGGTATGTAACCAGAAAATGCTTGTAAGGTATAGCTCCTTTCACCACTTACACTTGAAGAAAAAGGTTTCAGATATTATAGGCTAGTTATATTTACATTTCAGATTTGAAAAAATCAAACTTGTAACAATTTAAGGCATGTTAGACTCGTATTTCAACACTGTAAGATTCTTACCTAACTGTAAGATTGTTTTGTTCTTTTCATTTGTATGACAAGAAACTTGCAGTGTAATATTAATGTTACTTTTACTTGAAGATTCATACTCCCTGATTTTTAACAGTGGCTGGAGTTGTTCCTCTGGAATAAAACTAGAGATCAATTTCAGAGCCCATGAATTATGCTTCAGCAAACAAATACATGCTTTAAATTGGTTATAAAATGCATGTGTATTACTGCAGCTAAGGTAAATCTAATTGTTATTGTCTGAAGTCAGTCCAAGGAAATAAAACTATTTCTGGGAGTAGAAACGGAATTCTGGAAAGTCTAAAAGTAGACCCCAGTTTATTTCATCACAAGAAAAAAAAAAAAAACACAACAAGAACTTTAAAAAACTGGTTTGTAATAGCTGAACTATTACTAGTCATATCTAAGTATGGTAAGAATCACATAGAAGTCTGAGTTGATGTAAGCAATTAGTGAGTACTACACACTGGGAGAGATGGATGTCTGTACAAAAGCTCGGAATTGCTGTATAACCGTATTTGTTAACATTGTCTTACCATGATGGTGTGGCTTGTTCAGTAAGTAGAGGTGCTTTTACTTGACTTGGCACACAACTGGAGACAATCATCTGTGTGTTGTCACACAGACACCCTCAAAAAGAATTCAGTGTTTTCTGAAAATTAGCATACAACTAACTAATAAAATAATAGAGAATATCTATGATGTTCACGACAGAGACATTAAATGCAGTGTCACAGGAGTGACATGTGAAGAATCAGATCCCAGGATGTAATCATCACCTCCTCTGTATGACAAAACTTAGTTTGTCAGAGACTGCATTACGAGGGAACTGAGTTGCTTTTCTGTTGAATGCTCTCTTTTTCACAAGTAAAGAAAACAAAAGGCAGATGACTTCAGAAAATGGTAGAATATCTAAAATTAATGGGATTTCTGCTCCTGAGACAAGAAGTACCTCAGCTCATGCTCTCTAACCTGAACATCAGTTTGCTACTGTTTCAAGAACTGGAGCAGTCAGCTTTTCAGGAGATCTACCTCACTGTCTGCAGAGGGCACTTGTTTCTTTAATTTTAGATGTCCTGTGTCTTTTTTCTGTGTCATCTTAAGTTATTTTAAATGTTCCTAATTAACTGTATTACCTGCCCTTTAAACTGCCAAAATTCTACAAGGGATTCTTTCTTTCTGGTATAACTTTGGTTTGTTTCCATAAGCAAGGGGAGGTCCAGTTAACCAGTAACCAGAGAGTGCATACTTGTTTGTGGACAGATAAATAACAGGTTTTGTTAGAGTGCTGCTTCTTTTGATCTGCAAATTTTTTATGCCATTACTCATTGATTCCACCTGCATTATTACATTGTATTTGGAGGTATTGAACATCATACTGATGAAGTTCATTAGGTTTAGTGATTGCTTATAAGTTACGAAAAGTAGTTTTCCTAAAGTCTGGGACACTGAGAATGGAAGTAGTAGTAGTTATATCCTTCTGTATATATTGTTTTTTCTGCTCTTACCTGGCATCTTCCTGTGGCTTTCAAAGTCTTTAGGAGAAAAAAAAGATGTATTAGCAGTATTAATAATTTGTTTTGGAAAGGAAGGAGTTGATGCCAGCAAAACTATTTGCAAACTTATGGGTTTAATTTTTGCATGCTGTTATGTACACTGTATGTTGTCCGCAAAATACAGGATTATTGGGATTGCAGTGATTGCTGAATAACGGTAATTAAGAAATTAGTACTAAGATTTGTTCAAGAAACTGAGCTGTCAGGCGCTTGCAAATCTAAGTTGATAAAATTACTTATGCTTGTACTTAACAGACACCCCCCCCACATACTATGAGCCTTTGAAAATGCAGATGAGTTAGGAGTAAATGTTCGCAGGTGAGGCAAGTGAGAAAATAGAATGCACGTGGTTAGAAACATTGACAATATCCTCTTAAAAAAACCCTTTTTTTCTGTATAATTGAGCACTTATACTCTTTTGTATTACAGCTTTTATAAGTTGACTTTGCTTTGAATTGTGATGCTCATGTTACTGTTCTTCCACTTACATTTATGTGTCCTTGCCAATCAGTTTGTGTTGTACAGAAAGATGGACCTTGTCGTTTCTGTTTAGAGGCAGGTTAATTCAGTTGCATTCATTAACTCCAGTGTGGCAGTACAGGAAGTGCTAGCGTAATTTGAAAATTTAAAGATACATAGTGTGTGCTTTTCCCTTCACATGGATTTTTTTAGTTGCAAGATAGTTATTTCTGTTCAGAAAATAAAATTATTAATAACAGGAGGCTGGAGACCATCTAATAAACCTTACCTTCAAAGCAGCTTTGACTCACAGAGCCTTCAGTTCTTGAGTTTTGCTGTGTATCACCAAGGAACCTCCTAGGCAGCTGTTGCTGTGCACTGCCTTTGGCATTTTTCCCTGGTTCAAATATGCCACGCAACAACTCGTAACTGTTCTCTCTTTTCCTTTTGTTGTGTCCTCTGCAATCTCTGCAACTTCCCTTGAATGGTCGAAGGCAGTGATTTCTCCAAATAACAGCCCTTGCTCCAACTTACCTTTCTCTTCCAGAGGCTGCATGCACCAAACTCTCTGAGCTTCTCCTTGTGCAGGATATACTCCAGTACCCAAGGCACGCTGGTGTCTTCCTGCTTCACTCTCCCATTTGCTAATTCTTCTCTTACACCGCGGGCCCCAAAACTGAACAGTCATCCAGGGACAGTGTACAGAGTGCTGAATGAAAAGGGAATAACCACCTATTATTGTATGCTTCCAAATGCAGCCCAGGATGTGTTTAAGCCTTTGTTAGCATATGGGGGGAGCACCTCTGGGTCACACACAGGGCCAATTGTCTGCCCAGAGGCCCCCTGATGCTTTCCTGAGCATCTGCTTCCTAACCACTGACCCCAACCTCTGCTCTTGTGTCGACTTAGATTGTTGGCACAACATTTTTGTCTTCATTGACTGTGTACGTTTTTTTAATAAACAACATGATAGCATAAAGAATTGCTTTTATTTTTAAACATACCAGAATAATTAAGTCTCTTAAGTGAATCTGAAGATTAGGAGGTCTCATGGGAGTATTGTTCTTTATTAAGTTGTCCTACTGAAGTACTATTTGGAAGCTGTCGTAGGAAAAAACTCACAATGTGAATGGGTAGCACTCATTGTCAGAAAACTGTCTACCTTTGAATCTTAAAGGAATCTTCTATCCTTGTAACTCAGTATGAGTATAATTAATATAGTACCAGAAGGGAAGAGAGCCACATAGCCTGCACCAATTTGTGAAGGACTCAGATAATGGCAGATGAGTAAGTCAGACTTCTATGGCAGGTTGTTTGAGCACATAACAGAGAGGCATGTGTGGAGTGCATGTGTGGACAGATGTGATAATGGCCTTCAACAGGGCTTTTCTAAAGCGAGGGGAAAAGGGAGGGTTTGCAGTTACTTCTTTTCAAAGTCGTGCTTTGAAATAGTCAACAACCATGTGGATAAGGATTATCTAATCAGAGCAATGCCCTTGGCTTTCTTAAAAATAATAAAAAAAATTGATTATCAAGGTCCTTAATCAGCTTGTTATTCTAAGGTGTGATAGAATGGGATGGTCCTCCCATAGGTTAATAATTGGTGAAAACTGAACTTGGTACAATGAGTGTCCCAAGTGAGCTAGTAGCACTGAAGAAAAATCTTGAAGTCATCTTAAGTTATATGAATGAAAATTTGATATCCATGTTTGGTGGGGAACAAGCACACTGAATTTTGAGAATTACTTGAAAAGGAACAGGGAATAGTAAATAGTAAATAAAATAGTAAATGAGCTATAGAGACATAAATAACATGCTGCATTCCTTGGTCATGAATAATGTATGGATGCCTGTCATCTGCAAAAGAAGGGGCAGGAGAACTAGAAAGCATGGGTAGCAGTGACCATCAGAGGTAGGGGAAGGTTGGTTAAAGCATGGTGCTCATAATGCCAAGGTTGGGGATATAGGCCATTCACTCAAGAGCTGGAATTGATGATCCTTGTGAGTCCCTTCCAACTCAGAATATTCAGTGATTCTGAGAAGAGGATCAAATAGATGAGGTGTCTTAACCTTGGAAAGCAGTTACAACTCTTCTTTTATACTGGAAATACAGTCTTCAGATTGCACTGATTTTTTTAAAAGCAGTGAGAAGAAGTTTAAAAAAAAGACTTCCAGGAAGCTGAGAAGAAGCTACAACAAGCACTACTAGCCAGGGTAGTTTTATATTGATTTATTGTATTCTGCAGAGAGGAAGAAAAAACACAATTCACGTCATAATAGTGATGCGTGTACTTGAAGGGAAAGGAAGGTATAACAGACCTACATTACAAACTGGATAGCTGCTGACTTTCTGAAAGAGCACTGGGAAGCTGGTTAATAATGGAAGAAAGACATGCTGCTGTATCCTGTTTGGGAATAGATTGATCACTAAGAGTAGATTCTTACAAGAAGCTATCACTTTGACATGATGCAATAATAGCAGCTGGGAAATATAAGCCTTCTGGAAAGCAAGGGCTTAGAGAAGATTTGAATTGCCCTCAACTTCCTGTAGACTTCCTGAATGTGTAAAGAGGGATGATAGGCATCAAGGACCAGTTATGGCCCTCCTGATACAACTCTTACAAAAATGCTTATTTATTGCTTCTGTATTGGACAATGGGAAAATGAGAGGAATGAGAGCTGTACCAAATCCTTCTGACCCCCAGTGGCCTCTTTAAAAAGAGTCATCTCAGAGAAACAGCTGCTGAACCTGAAACCACTTGACAGTTGATATGGCAAAAAAAAATGTCTCCAGTAGTTTATGACTGGTTTGTTCATTATTTTCTCCCAGTATAGTCTGGACTTGCAGTCAGTCCTTGTTGCTTCTTTTTTCTTTGCCCTGTTGTTGGTTGGGGAGTTTTTTCTTTGTTTTGAATTGGTAGGTTTGGGGTACTTTCCTCTAAACTGTATTGTGGAACATCAAACTGCTAACAGATATGTATGTAGGTTGATATTTTTGTAGTTGATAAATCTTCTACATGGCTTAAGACTTGCTTTACCTACCAGTGCTGATTGTGAAAAGTTATGAACAGGGAGAGAACAACCTTTCCTGCAGGGCTGGTCTGCTGAGTTGCATGTATTTTTCTGAAATAATGGATTCTTGAGGATGTTCTTTAATTCCCTGCCTTCAGCTAGGAGGGGACACTTACAGGAAAGTTGGGAATATTCTCTTGGATGTTTGTCAGGTGGTACTGAAAAAGATTTCAATAGCCACAAAAGATAAGGGTAGAAGAAGAGAGGATTACACCTTTTAGTCAAACACTGGTTGCCTCTATTTCTCTGCTTTAAGAGACAAATTTGAATACAAGGAATTAAAACATACACAGAGTAAAACTGATCTGTAAGGTTACATAGAAGAAAGTTTAGGAGAACATACTGTGAATCCTAATTTCTTTTTCTTGCTTCAAATGTGTAAATGCTGCATTTATATTGAGACTACATGTTTCAGGGATAGTTTCCATTCATAGGCATTGGTAGTATAGATGAGACCATTTGCTAAAATAATACACTGTGCTGACCTGAAGCTCTCTCCTTGTATTTGTTTTAGGGGTTGTTTCTCTATTGGCTGTTCATCCTTCTACAGTAAATACAATTGGAAAACAGCTGCTGCCAAAAACATTTGGACAGTCTAATGTCAACATTGCACAACAAGTGGTAAGGAGACTTTGTGGGCTGTTTTTTGGTTTGTTTGTTTGTTTGTGGCTTTGTTTGTTTGTGTTTAATTTTTTTTTTAAATTGCTTGTACTATTGTTTACACATACTGCAAATCTGATGTAGCCTGGTCGTCTGTATCACTCTTCATGGGCAGATAATCTAAGTTTGTTTCTAATTTTAATAGACTTAGGTTAAAAAAGTCTGTATTGCATAAAGAAGTTCAAAGATGACTCTCAAATCAACATGAGGTTACCTCACAGTTCAGGTGGCTTTATCTTTCTTTAGTCTTGCCATTTAAAATCAATGTCTCAGATTCTGCTCTGAAATCTGGCATAGGGAAGTGTAAACGAAGTCCCTAAACACATTTTTACAGAGATTTGAGCTAGGTGGAGAACATAACTATATTTCAGTGCTTAATTTTAATATTCTTTTGCAGAAATACTTACTTTGAGCTTTGTCTGAGATACATGAAATTAGATGTTCCAAAGAATCTTATAATGCAATAGATAATATATAGGTTATAGTAATTCTTGCAGTAATCAAAATTAAAATTCGGTGACCTGATTAGAATTGGTCTCAATCTTCTGGAAAGCAGCTGTTACATGTAAACATCTGAACTAGAGTGTCTTATTGGGTTTCTTCTATATGTGAAAGCAGCAGAGTATATTTTGAATGTAGAGTAGGTGTTAATCAGACTTCTCTGTCCCACTCTAGAAATGAGCCTGTGAATTTGTGCACACTTAATTTCTTCCTTTGTAATGTTGAGTATTTTGGGACTCTCCTGAGTGCAGTAGAGGTTCAGGGTTTGCTGCTGCCATTTTGCTTTTTCTCCAGCTGTAATTCCTCTCCATCTCACCCCCTGCCCCTGTACTGGTTTGGCTTTCATCTTATTGCGGAGTGATACAAATTCTGGATGTACAGTGGTGGGGCTGCTCATGGAATTAGTAAGGTAGGGAATTAGGTAGGGACTCTCTGCAAGCAAGGTGTGTTAAATCATCTCTTGCAGTCTTCTGCCACTGCATCCTAGGGAATAGAAACTAGCTAATAGCTTTCTTCAGTTCTCCGTATAGTCTGCTTGAATAGCACATGGGTGGTTTTCACGCTCCTAGGGGACATTTGGTGAGCAAGACCAGTTGGTGTCAGAACTGATAGTATTTTTTTTCATGGGGAGAAAGTGAGCAGGTTCACATGTGTCCTTGTGCTAGGATTCCCCACCCTCATGCTATTTCCTACAATTATAAGTTTTATTTATGAAAAGCGGTAGAGGAGATTATTTGGCTTTACGTAAGAGACAGAAACATTTCAAGTATGGTACAATGCTGATGGAAAGGAGTACCTAAGATACTCTAGCTGTCAGAAGTAGATGTAACAAAGTTATACATTAACTGCTCAGAGAGGTGGCATAATATAAAGAGAATATTTGAGAAAGAATACAGCTGTTTGTCTTTCCAGGCAGCTGAAATCACAGACATCCATCAGTCACTAGACTACCTTCGGCACTATGTAACTTCCACACATGAAATGTTTCATTTTCAGTTCTTGTGTTTTACTCTTGTTGATACTAAACTGTTAAAGCTGGGCCAAGGAAGAATAATTAAGTTTTGCTGCTAAGACAGAATGTAGCTGCAGGAAAATATGGCAAGCTTGTGGATTTAGGTTTGTTTGATGTTTTTTTCTTTTACCTGATGTCAGGGATGCAACCAGCTGTTTCCACTGGGAGGTGAGTGTACCCCAAAAAAGTAGGCATACCGTTCTACAAAACAGTAATCTATATGATACAGTTTTTTCCCTTAAATCTATATTTTCTAGAAAGTTACATTTAATAAAATTCAAAGATAAAAAACATCAACTGGAAAAGTGGTGTTTTATTTAGCTAGTTTCAGAGCTGGGAGGGCACAGTTCTATGTGCTAATGTATGTATTATTACTTAGAATCGAATTAACACATCTTCAGGACGATTCACTTGGAGGCTAGAAGACTCTGATTAGCCAAGTGTGTGCTCTTAATGTGCAGTGGAAGGGGTTTGCCTAAGTTGATGTCACTGCTGTGATGAGAAAAGTTTGCCCTTATTCTTTCTCACTTCTACTCTAACATAGTAGTTTTGACTCTAGTGATGGAGGCTGACACCAGGAGAGAGAGTTACTGCAAAAACTCTGCATTTTCTCTCTGGTTTTACTGATTTTCAGATTTTCTTACATTCCTATTTTAACTGTAATTTACTGCAGCATCCTTACACATAATTTGGTAGGGTAGGAAGGTTTTTTCCCTCTTTTTTTTCCCCCCAGTTTTTCTTGGAATGAGAGTGTGTTTGTGTGTTTTGATCTTGTTAGTGTTTAACAGTGTTAAGAAGTCCATCAAGCATGAAAACCTGATTTAAGGAGGTTAAAATATAAATGCTCATAACTTAGGGTGTGCTGTAACTGTATTAACTGTAGTCAGAAGTTTTTGATGCTACTGTGTTTAAATTAGATGCATCTAAGAGAAGTATGTAAAGTGCTAGTGCTTGGATAATGCATCATTTCAACTGTGTCACTTACAAATGTCTTGGAATTCTTACCATTTTCCAAATTATTTTATCTTTACTGTAGGTTATCGGTACACCTCAGAGACCTTCAGCACAAAATACTATCCTGGTAGGAAGTCCGCATACACCTAACACACATTTTGCATCACAGAACCAGACTGGAGATTCTTCACCTTGGTCTGCTGGGTGAGCAAAATGAAAGCTAGAAAGGATTAATAGTGTCGGAACTTTTGTTTTAAATGCTGTGATAGTGTATGGGCTCCTCAGGCTAACAGTGTGGGAAAGTCTTTTCCTTTGCAACAGGAGCACTTCACCACTGAAGTCTGTTGTACTGAAATAGGGAGTAATCACAGAGTAATGAGTACCTCTTCATTTCCTGTAAGAGAATGCAGAATATTTTCTGTAAGCTTTGGTAGATATTCTGACATCACTAACATTTAGAGGATTTAACTAGTGAGAGGACACAGGAATTTGTCTGACTTGATTCTATGATTTCTTACACTGGTGTATTTTCAGAAAAATACGTTGTATTTCTGATTGAACAAGAGTATCCCAGAGTGTCATTTGAAATAAGAATGTAGTCCTTTCTGAGAAAAAGAATTAAATACAAGGAATGCGTTCTTTTGGTGTGTTTTTTCATGCGGCTTGTTTTTAAGGGCATCTTGTTAAATATAGTTGCTTTAAGACTAAATTTATTATCAGTGGCCTGTTACCCAAAAATAGATTTCTGCTTTGGAATTATACAGTGAAATGAGATGTAAGAATTGAGACTTCCCCTTGCTGAAACTAATTTTGTTGATATTTGTATTTTTCCTCTAGTTACAAGAAAGTTTTTATTTAAGAACTTTGCAAAGCAGAAAACCTTGTTATACTGCTTGTATCTTGTAACTTTGAAGTTCTAATAGCAATTTCATATACTGTATAACTTCAAATCTCTGTTATAGCAACAGTGTAATGTTTAGTGAGTTCAACCAATACCAGACGTTGTCTGTTCAGTCAACATCAGTATCACATTGCGTAGAAAATGCTCGATCTATGTGCTACTTTAAATTAAAAATAAAAATTTTTAAAAAGGACAAAAAAGTTCTCTCCTCTGATTCAGTCTTCATGTTTTAGTATTTATCCCCTCATCTCTTCTTGTCTTGAAGTTTGGAAGATTTTCTTTTATTGACTTCTTCAAGGAGTATCTGTGTTAATTTATTATCTGCTAATGGAAACATTTCAGGCGAGGTTGGATAGAGCTTTGGGCAACCTCACTGAGCTGGAGATACCCTGGCTCAGTGCAGGGGTGGTTGGACTAGATGACCTTTAAAGATTGCTTCCAACTCAAACTATTCTATGATTTTGTGATTCTACTGGAGCTAGCAACGTTGGCAAAAGAGTAAATCTATACTGTGTTTCAGCATCAAGTTACTAGAATTGTTTATAAGTAGGAGAAAAGGTTTATAAGTAAGAGAAAAGTTTATAATTGTTTAGAAGTAGGAAAAAATCTAGGAGAGAAGGTTGGGAAGGGATAAGAAGCAGAAGAAAAGGGAAGGCTTGGGTTTGTTACAGCAGTGTGCCTGTATTTGAAAAAGAGACATCAAATATACCAAAGTTTAAATCTTCTTAAAATATATATTATACATATATTTAGGAAGCGGAACAAAAAAGGCGAGAAGAATGGCAAGGGTTTACGTCATTTCTCTATGAAGGTTTGTGAGAAGGTACAAAGAAAAGGAACCACCTCATACAATGAGGTGGCAGACGAGTTGGTTGCAGAATTCACTACCACTGATAATCACATTTCACCAAATGAATCAGTAAGTATATGGGAAGTCAATTACATGTGAACTGAATGGGGGAAGAGAAATTTCTTTTGAGATTTTTTCTGTTCTTCCTACTGCTAAATGAAACAGTTCAGATATTAACTGAGTTTACCCATTTGCTGTAATATGTTTGTCTTCAAATATTTTTGACACAGGTATATTTTTGATTAATGCACTATGTTTACAGCAGGCTTATGACCAGAAGAATATTAGACGACGTGTCTATGATGCCTTAAATGTCCTTATGGCCATGAACATTATCTCTAAGGAGAAAAAGGAAATCAAATGGATTGGACTACCTACTAACTCGGCTCAGGAATGTCAGAATTTGGAGGTATATGCATTTGGAAGTTCACAATGGCTTTATGTTTCAGTAAATGTTTACAGCTTTAATATGTTCTGATATAATATGTGCCTGTAATCTTCTGAGATAGCAATATAGAATAGTATGGTCCTCTTTGACTCTTTTTATTTTATTTTTTATATACTGAACACATACTCTTCAACTTTCAGATTGTTCAAATGTGTCTTTGTTTAATTCTGTGTCAAAAACACAGCTTCTAAAGTACATGTGAAGTGGTTCTAAGTAGAAAGTAGTAAAAAATTAATGTGTATTTCCAGCATTGCTATAGTGGCACTCAGGAGTTGGGAAGATTTGTTTTCTCCAGATTCCAAACAGACAATAGATCTGTGATGATAGATGTTGTATGTAGGTCAGTACGTATAGGCATCTCCATTGCTGCACGCCCTAGCTTTTTGTGACAATTCTCTTAGGTGAATATGTCAGACTTTCTTATTGTATGTCTTGGGGAAGAAGTGAAATGTTTTATATTGAAAGAGATTTGTAAGTCCTTACAGGATTTTTTTTTACTATCCTGAGATTTGCACAGTAATAAAGTTACTGAGGTTTACTGAAGTAAATTCACTTCATCAGAATAGAGTAAGACGTATTTATTCAGAATAAGTCTAAATTTCCTTCAGCAGGACAAAAAAAAAGTCAGTGTAGAAGGTGCCAAAGTGAGGGGAAAAGTGGAACAAAGTTTTGGAGCCTTACTTACAAAGGGATAATTCTAATTTTTTTTTATACTGATAATTTATTTTTCATTTAATAGTGTAATTGCTATCTAGATAAAGTAAATACAGGGTGTCTAATAATGAACTGAGATTTATTTGAATATCATCCCAAGTGAGAATTACTAGTTAAGAGAGTGATAATTGGAGCATAATTAATAGAATGAGTATGGGAGGTGAAGTGGTTCCAAGATGACAACACTGTGTGCTGAAGAGGGAACCAGCTAAATGGAGGGATTTTAAAAGTAGATCTTCTTGGATCTGGCTCACAAAGTATGGCATTGCCAACAATGTTAGAGCAAAAGAAGTAGAAGTGTGGCTCATCCAGCTGGATTCAGTGTGATGACTGATAATGTCCTGAAGAAAAGTCGGATAATATTAGTACTGAAGTAAAAAAAAGCAACTTAGAATGTAATAATGCACAGTGAAGGTTCATGCATTTAAGATAAGAAATAGTGGTGTCTTCTGATTAAAAGAAAGTGAGAACTTGTTAATTGGCTGTCACAAGAGGAGGAAAGAGTTCTGTTAACCATTGAATAATTAAACCATGAGTGTAATACAGTGAGTTTCTGAAAGTTAATGTTTAATTTGTAAAATTGTCACATCTAATAAAGTTTATTTTGCTGTTCTATCTGATACTGTTTAGCTTCATCCTTACACTGTTGAAAATCAAGCCAAAGAGTTTATAAGGAACACAGGAGTTTGAGGGCTTCCTCATCAACTATTTATTGTTATAAATATTCTTGAACTTGTCCTTTGTGTGTAAATTAGAATGTTAGATTTGGTAAAATATGGCCTGATAATGCAAAAACAGAGTGTGTGGGGCAATTAATAAGGTATGTAAGGCAGTGTAGTTTATGTGTATGTGATAGAAAATTATCTCCAGTGAGTTTTAAGTTTTTTGGAGGGAGGTAGTTATTTGGCTTACTATCTAATGCTGAATTGTAAGACTTGATCCTACCTTTCTAATATTTTTTTTTTGATATAGCATGAGGCCTTTTTACATCTTTTGTTTTTTCAGCTGTGTACACTTGGGGGCGTTGGGGATGTTTGTTTTCTCCAAAACTGAACAGAAAACTGCATTCATGTGAATTTTTAATTTGTGTCGTTTCCTTGCTAGTTGCACATTTTAAAGATGTAAGAAAATAAGGTTTTTTCAGGGCTGATAATCAATCTATTCAGGATCTTGG
This sequence comes from Donacobius atricapilla, assembly GCA_013397315.1. Classification (NCBI taxonomy): domain Eukaryota; kingdom Metazoa; phylum Chordata; class Aves; order Passeriformes; family Mimidae; genus Donacobius; species Donacobius atricapilla. Next base: position 284,701 of record WBMY01008916.1, read on the forward strand.
CTGACAGTAGCAGTTACCTAGGAAGGAGGAAGAGTAGGACCTGGGAAACTACAGGCCAGTCTACCTCAATGCCTGGGAATCTGATGGGATGGTCCATCCTGGGAAGCTCTCTCTAAATTTGTGGAAGACAAGAAAGTGATTGGGAGTAGTCAGTGTGGATTCACCAAAGGCAAATTGTGCTTAAGCAAGCTGATTGCCTTCTCTGATGGAACAACAGACTGGGTAGAGGAGGGGAGAGCAGTGGATGTTGTCTACCTGGACTTTAGCAAGGCTTTTGACACTCTCTCTCCCACTATATCCTCATAGGCAGACTCGGGGAGTGTGGTGTGGGCGAGTGGATAGTGAGGTGGGTTGAGAACTGGATGAATGGCAGTGTCAGAGGGTTGTGATTGATGGCACAGATTCTGGTTGACTGTGGTGTCCCCCGTGGGTCAGTGCTGGGTCCAGTATTACTTAACTTACGCATCAGTGACTTGGATGAAGGGGCAGATGCCTCCTCAGCAAGTTCAGTGACAGCACAAAACTGGGAGGAGTGGCTAAAACTCTGGAGTGTTGTGCAGCCCTTCAGGAGGACCTCAACAGGTTGGAGAGATGGGCAGAGAAGGAATGAAATTCAGCAAAGGCAGATGCAGGAAGAATAACCCCATGCACCTGTACAGGTTGGGGGCAGCCTGTTGGGAGGCAGCTCTGTGGAGAAGGACCTGGGGGTCCTGTGGACAACGAAGTGTCCATGAGCCAGCACTGTCCTTGTGGCCAGGAAAGCCAATAGTGTCCTGGTGTGCATCAGAAAGAGCATTGCCAGAAGGCTGGGAGGGTGATCCTGCCCCTCTGCTCAGCCCTGGTGAGGCACACCTGGAGTACTGAGGGAGGGACCTCATCCCTGTCTATCAGTATCTGACAGGAGGTGTCAGAGGATGTTTCCAGGGTGTTTCTCAGTGGTGCCAAGCAGTAGGACAAGAAGCAATGGATAGAAACTGACGGACAGGAAGTTCCACCTGAACACGAGGAAGAACTTTTTTACCGTGTGGGTGACTGAGCACTGGAATAGATTGCCCAGAGGGATTCTGGAGACTCCTTCCCTGGAGATACTCAAAAGCCATCTGGACACAATCCTGAGTTATGTGCTTGGAGGACACATCATGAGCAGGGAAGTTGGAATAGATAACCTCCAGTGGTCCCTTTCAACCCTATTTATTCTGTGAGTGATTAGAGAAGGTATTTTGTGATTTTCTTCTTTAATTCGTGGTTCAGGCATAATTGAGGCAGATACATTATCTTTCTATTTAATAGCCCTCAATGTTTCTTCCACAAATTTTTACTCCTTTTTCAAAGTTTGCTTTTAATATTGAGTTGTTTGCGGCAGTAAAATTCAGGGGCACGAGAAACTTCTTATGAAATACGTTTTGTTTGGTTTTGAACATACTATATTTACTTGATATCCACTGAATATTCTTTTTAATTGGAAGTGATGGTGACCTAGTCATTCCTTACTCACTTTCTCCATCCTGTTCATTGTTTTATAGGGATCTCTTCTCCCCTGTTATTTTATTCTTCTTTCAGTAGAGTCCTAATTTATTCATTATTCTCTTGCATAGAGTCTGTGCTGTATCATTGATGGTTCTGATTGCTCTTTGGTATGCTTGTCTTGAAATAGGACCATCAGACCTACAGAATCCAAGATGTAAACATTCTGCTTCATAGAGTGATAATTCCTCTTTGGTACTCTGTTTCTTGCCTAATAATTTGAATTTTTTTGGCTGTCACAGTATACTGAGCTGATGGATTTTGCAGATACTGTGATTTTAGATCGCTACTGAATGTAGAGATCTAAATTTACTGAATAAAATTCAGCATTTTATTTCTAAAGTTTACATGGATTAGATTGTTTTCTCATACATACCACACTATATTTACCAGAAATAGTTTAGGTGATGTAATCACAGAGTGCTGCAAGACACTTCGAGTTTGCTTTATGACAGACTCTCTTTTTACTATGCCAGGTAACACAGCATTGCCAGCAGATTCTCTCACCTTGTCACCATAATGTGGTTGTCTGTCGTTAGAGTAACAGTCTATCCCTGTGGGAATCTGCTGGGGAGCTTCTTCCAGTAAGAAAGCTGTGTATTTCCTAGCTTTTTGTCTCTTACCTTTTTAGTTATTATTTAGTATATACTAAATACTGTGGGGCCTTTACCTTGGGCTCCATAGCAACTTCATGTCTTTAGCCATCTTTGATGGATCTTCTCCAATACCTCCAATATCAATAGACTCTACATCAAATAGATCCTTCTTGTTTATCTTTGCCTCTCTGAGAGAATTCCAGTAATGCTTTGAGGCATAACTTCTGTTTGCAAAGATGTTTTTATCTTATTCACAGATTGTTGTATTTTATTCCCCAAGGTTCTAATTCTGCTTTTTGTTAGTTTCCGGAGGTAATACTGATGTGTCTTGATGTTTAAGTGTCTAAATTATGTGTAGAATCTTGATGATTGATTGCTATACCTCCTACCTCCAGTTCTCTGGTACTGAAATGATTTTAAAGGGAGAAAATGTTGGCATAAAATGCTACTTAAAACCAATAAACTGACCAGTCGTTTTTGTCTGTCTTAAGGTGGAGAAACAGAGAAGAATTGAAAGAATAAAGCAAAAACAGTCTCAGCTACAAGAACTCATTCTACAGGTACAGTCAAGGTACTCTTGTCTATAGGGCAAGGTAACTTATATCTGTATTCCTCTTGTTTTATCCCAGTCTGAGGGATGGGAAACTTCTAGGAAGACTAGAGGTGAATTTCAGGATAAGTTGTTTGCAGCTTTATTTAACACTGCAGTTTTGCTGGGACCACACTGTTGGCCATTGCTATTGGGGATGCCATCAACCTTCCATCACTTACCATGAATTTGTTCAGAGTTTCAAGTATGTTTAAACAGGGTTTATGCTGATAGGAGAAGTATTTCGTACCATATCCTCTGAATTTTCCAATTCAGTTCAGAAACTGAACTAGATACAGGTATCTAGAATTTTCTTCTGTGTTAGCATCCACAGATAAAATTATATGACTGTAGAAGTTGTCTGTCAGTGCTCTGCATTGTGCCTCTCTGGAGACTCACTGTCACTGGTGTGTAAGTGGCTGGACTGCTCTGAAACAGAGGCAGAACTCCTTCCCAGATTTCCCTTACTACACTTGGGGAAGCAATAGTCTGTTTCCCAAGTCACTGTGCTGCTGATTCACAGAAATGTATTCCTGGGTAGTTGTGTTACCTACACAGTAGGAATGAGAATCTCGGGTAGGCGGAAAGTACAGACAGATGTGGGACAGCTGTCTGATTTTTATCAGTCTCTGTGTTGGCTTTGGATTTTGGTCTTAATTCTTGTTTATTTCATTTGGTTTTGTGACCAGAAGAATAATTTTCTTTGTTCAGTGGCTTACTCTATGATTTATAACTTGAGTTTCTAAGGTTTTTAATTATTCAAATAACTAGTTCTTAAAATGGGAACGTTCCATTGTAAAAAGCAAGTTTGGTAAGATGTTAAAGTTACTTATCTTAAATGGGTAATTCAGAAACCTAATGCTAGATACTCAAAACACCAAACATTAGCTTTTTTAGCATATAATTCATTTCAGTATTAACATTCAGGTTTATTTTTTTGAGTGCAGTAGCTAGTAGGGAAGAGTTAATGGAGAGGAAATAGGATGCTATGTGAAAATTCCTTTTTCCAGTCATTATTCTCTCTCCATTCTGCCAGGGATCTGTCCAAGGAACTGTCCTGATGCAGTTAGTAGAACGTGCTCTTTTTTTCTCAGTAAATTTTACTGTATTGTCTTTTTTAATACTATGATCTGTGACTTTTGTTGCATCTTAACATGCAGGAATATGGTAAACACTTTGTCCTTTTCTTCATTTACTTGCTGCAACCATTGCTGGAGTCCTTAGGAATTTTGTTAATGTGATCCTAAAAGCTTCATTCATACTTTGGTATTGCTGTTGCTTTTTTTAGCAAATTGCCTTTAAGAACCTTGTCCAGCGAAACCGTCAGGCAGAACAGCAGGCAAACCGACCTCCACCTTCCAATTCTGTCATCCATTTGCCATTTATCATTGTGAACACCAGCAAGAAGACAGTGATTGACTGCAGTATTTCAAATGACAAGTAAGCTAACAAGGTTTTCCATCTGCTTTTGATAGAGCTCTGAATTCATCTGAATGTTCATATAGATTTATTAAAGATTAAGTACAAACTTAATTTACTTGTGCCTTTTGTATATTCAGAACATGCACTTCAGACAGCTGTTTTATATACCCTTTTAATAAATAGACTAATTGATTCACATTTGATAACTTATTTTAAACTTCCTATGTAGATATACTCGGCCTCTTTCTTGACTTTTTGTTATACTTAACCAGGCAGTGTTTTCCTTTGGCTTTAACACCATGAAATGCAGCCAGCGGAATTGAAAATGGATTTTGCTTTCAGGACTGCTTTTCTCCACTTTTGGTTCAAAAAGCTGTATTTTTTCATCAGCTAAATGAAAACTGAATGTAAGCAGTCACAAGCAAATACATAAATCTTGAAAAATTTGATGGCTTAATGTGATGTGTCACTAACACACAACACTGTGTGTAAAGCTTTTGAAATGCTGCAATTCCTGAAAACTGAAAGGTAGTTAAAATTATTGAAGTTAATTGAGACATTTTTTCCTCTCCAGGTTTGAATACCTATTTAATTTTGACAATACTTTTGAAATTCATGATGATATAGAAGTACTAAAACGAATGGGAATGGCTTGTGGGCTAGAATCTGGAAGCTGTTCAGCAGAGGACCTAAAAATTGCAAGGAGTTTGGTTCCTAAAGCTCTGGAACCATATGTGACAGGTTAGTTACTCCATAAAGAGTTGATTTTTTTCCTCTTTAATATAGGACTCTAAGAAAAAATATGAAAATACCTTAAAACAGTTAATTTCCACTGGTTTGTGGTAAAGATTTTTGTCAAGTTCTCAAATTTATCTGCTTTTTAGTGTACCTTAGGGAGCAAATAACATAGTGATTAAGAATGGACTGTTGCTCTTCGCAGAAAACATTTTGCATTGAGTTGCACAAGTAGATCTTTGCAGTGTGTAATTCTTTTAAGAGAGCACTGTTCATGCTTGATTCAGTTGCAAAAAGTGCAAGTATATGATGAATACTGAAGTGATCTGTCTTGCTCACTTCAAAACAAATGGGTTTTTTAAATGTATTTTGAAATTTTGTTGTTGCTTTTTTAATTATGCTGTTTTGGATATAGCACATAAATATGTTTTGCTGTTTGGGCTCCAAGACTCCTTTTCTGGACTTAAAAGGATTAAGCATTCCCACTGAATTAGACGGGTGTGTTCGGAAGGATTCCTGAAATGCACATTGTTTGTTTTGCAGAAATGGCTCAGGGATCAATCAGCAGTGTATATGTCACATCTTCATCAGGTTCTGCATCAAACGGCACAAGGTTTTCAGCCAGGTGAGATGAATTTTTCAATTAGTTTTTAAAATCTCTGGTCATCAAAGAAATTCGGGTATTAAATGCTTCATGAAACAAATTCTGTTTTGATTGAATGTGCTGTGGATATATGTTTTAAGTTTATTCTCAGACATCACTTCTGTGGTGATTCTTAGCAGTGTCATTAAGGAAATCCTTTTGTGTATAGTGGAAAGGTGTTAGAGTGGTGTTATTCTTGAATGTGTTTGTTCGGTGTTTTTTTCTAGTTTAGAGTTTGTGACAAGACAACAGATACTTCTCTAAAGATTGGAGTATTGGAAAGGTTACTCCTTGATCATTCGTGTCTAAAAAAGATTTTGATCTTTGGGTTTTAAACAGCAATCAGAAGCTGGTAGCGTGATAAACTGTAACTAGTATTCAACTTTGTTACTCACTGGTTTCTTATTGATGCATTAATCAAAAAGATGTCCTTTGAGCTCCACAAGGCTGTAAAATGAGTCAAATATTCAGCAGTTGGATTCTGTGATCTCTGGGGTCTTTTCTAACCTGATTGATTCTATGATCATTGAAACATTTGACATTCATAAAATGCTTGAATTAAGTTCTGCATGTTTTGTGCAAGGGAACTGAAGCTTGAGTGAGCATTTTGCCAAAATATCTTTGGAGATGCGGAACAGTACCTAAAATCTCTTGTTTTCAGTAAGTTTCCTTCTGTGGTAATGAGCCCAGTGAAAAAGAGTACCATGTGTTTTTAAGACTTTGAAATTTGAATAGGCCATTGTTAGCCAGAGACCAATAGAAAACCAGAGCCTGACTGGGGTTCATTATCTTGGTGAGAGTACACGAACTTCTGCCATTTCCATTTCTTAGGAGTTTGGAAAAGGGCAGTGACAAATTATGTTTAATTATAGGATATATATGAACATTCACGGCTATACAAGTTGTGCCGCCAAGGCAAATAAAGGCTGTACATTTATTTAACAAGGTCTCCAAAAAAAGTTTGCAGAAATCTGAGGATGCAGCTGCCAATACCTTCATCACAGTTTCTTTGTCTTGCTTACTAGGATACTGAGGTTATGAAATCCAGTTCTGTTTTTATCAAAAAGACAGGAGAACGGATTTTGGGTTTGTACTTTCGAGTTTACAAAAGCACAAGAGTAATTTTTGTTTTGTTTTCTTTGCTTTTGAAACTGCTTTTTTGTGGCAGATCTGTTGTAAGTCATCTGACTACAGTTAGACAGGTATCTTAGTATCTTGCTGCTGAATAAGTGTGCAGAACAGCAGAAATTCTTGAAAGTATCTCACTTGATATGTTTTTCCTGTGAGTTTATAGGGTGTGTACCCTTGCAGTTTCATTCTGCGTGATGATAGACCATTGAATTGGCTCCATACAGCAACAAGTGTGCATGATGGAATATGTGCAGTAGCTGGATTAGCATTTTAAAAATTACTAGCAAACATATTTTTGAAAGCAATTTTTAAATGATTAATGTCTTTCAAGGCAGACACTATTTTTGTGATTTAAAAATCAAAACATTTTGTCACCAATTTGTGGCCAAGTTTAACAGTTTACTTATTTAGAAAGTCAATAATTAAACAGATGGGCAAAGTAGCATGTAATAATGGAGGCAGGAATTTTCTGGCTCTATTAAAATAAAATATTACACAATTCAGATTAAAAATACAGCCCATGACAGTTTGCTATGTAATATCAAGGAGTTAAAGAAAAGCTATTAATTCCTCAATTTTCCAGGTCTTTGATTCTGAAAGACATGATTCACTTGCATGTGTCCAGTGCTGCACAAAAATACTAAAGAGCTTAGCTTTGTTGCCTTAACACTAAATGTACTTTAGAAGAAACCTGAAAAACATGTTTATAAAGCGCCCGTGAAAAGATTTAATCTTTATATTAAACCTAAAGGAAGAAACCTAATAAGAACAACTTCAAAATTACTTGACGCTACTTAAGCTTTTTGGAGACAGCTTGGACATACACTAAAGACAGTTTATAAAGTGGCAGTGGCAGATTCATTAAAGGAATGGACTAGATATGGGAAAAGTCATGAAGCAATGCCAACTGGCTCTTTTTGTTTTGTTTTGTTTTTTTCAGTGACTTTTCCAATGGTGGAGATGGGATGTTGGCTACAAGTTCCAATGGATCTCAGTACAGTGGTTCAAGAGTTGAAACACCAGTTTCTTATGTTGGGGATGACGATGATGATGACGATGATTTTAATGAAAATGATGATGACGACTGATGCCCTTTCCTTGTAGACTATTTTTTGTTAAAATTCAGCAGGCTTCAGGAATAAATTGTTCTAGGGAGAAGTGTCTCAAATTACTTTGCCCCATCCCCCAAGGAGAATATTGGTAAGCAGTTCTGAGTTTAGTAATTGCACCTCTGATAAGCAAACAAGGATTGTTTTATGTAGGATATTTTTAAATGTGGTGTGGATGTGTGTTTTTGATACCAGTGTGTTAATGCAGAGCCTTTATTTACTCTTGTTTTAGGGGTTTTTGGTTTGTTGGTTGTTTTTTGTTTGGGATTTCTTTTTTACTTGAAGGAAAAAGAATTTTGCCCCAAATGTTCTTTCAAAGTTTGCTAAAGAAAATGTAGACACATCATTGAGAAATAAAATACTATCCTTCTGTGGAAAATGAATACACTGAATGGCAGTTTATTTGGAGTGTATTTTAATTATGCCATTTTTTGAGGGATAGTGAGCTAATGTAGTAGTGTTTATTGTTAATCATGCAGTGTCCAAAGAACCAAACAAGAAAGATACGTCCTACTTTTTTACATGTTCAATTCCAGGAATGTTGTTGTGAACTTATTTTCCCTTAAATTATATCTAACATTATGATTCCATCAAGTTTATATACTTTTCACTGTATGTTGGGACATATGAATTACAAAGTTTTTGGCAAATGTTTACTGCCAGTTGGTGCAGCTATATAAAATGTCTTGAAGGTTTGGAATGATTTATTGCTTATGGTAAAATTTGCCTGATTTCTTACAGGCAGTCTTTGGAAACTTTTTATTATATAGTTGTTTACATACTTATAAGTCTATCATATAAAGACATGTACTGAAACAAATGTTTGTATTTGTTTCATAAGCATCTTCCTGTAATCTATTATAAAGTTGAAATTAAATATAGAGAATGTTTTAAGTTTTTTAACTCAAAATTTGTCAATCATTTTTAATAGTTCATTTTTATAAAAGGAATTTCAGGGCAGGTGGTAGTGTTTTTAAATTTATTCACAAACAATTAACTGCACAAATACTGTCAGCTGCCTATTCTAAGACAGTAGTCTTTTTATTGAAACACAAATAAACTTTTCTGTAATATTTTATGGAATATAAAGAGACTATAATTGTTTGACTTGTTTAACCTTGGCACTGTTAGTTTTTATTAATAAAACGCGCATGGGCATTTTTAACAAGCTCTGTGGTTTTTCTAATTCTAGGATTATTTTAGAACATTTCACTTCTCGTCACAAGACGTAGAATTAGCTGTCTTGGGATGCTGCATCTGTGCTACAGAGGGCCCAGAGTTTTTGCTTTGATTTAGTAATTTGCCCTTAGAGCTCTTGATAACTTATGATGCAAAAGACAATAACTTACCTGCTATATTCTGTTCTTTCACACCTCCTTATTTCATCCATGTTGCTCCTCAGCATGACAGCTCAATCTTAGTACTCCAATCTAGCTTCTGTTTAAAATCCCATGCCTAATGTCCTAACTTTTCATCCCATATTCCTCAGTCCTAGCTGTCTGCCATATATTCCTATGTCCCCAGAAAAGGTTTCAATCTACTTTCCATATACTTCCTCCTTAAACGATTTTATTAGATCACATCATCTGCTCTCAGCTGCAAGAGCATACTGAGCTGGCTCAGTCACTGCAGGCAATTGTCAGAGTCAAGATTTGATACTTCCACAAGGTCCAGGGAGTCCCTGCAAAATATTAGTAACTGTGCTGACTGCAGTAGGGGCTCCCGGGTGCACCTAAACCCTGTGGTGAATATGAAGTGTGTTACATCGGGTTTTTTTCTTGAAGGGATTATGCATAGACAAATCTGCTGTGAGAAGGTGGGGATATGGGTGATTAACACAGAACAGCTGATAAACACTGAGGGTTTTCAAATTGTATCAGACTTTTTAACATGAGTGAACCAAGCAAATTACTTTGTGGGACTGGGGAAAGATCTGGGGGAGAAGAGGCTAATTGGATGTTTTGCTTCTCAGTGAAGAGGCCATTCTCTGCAGTGCTAATGCTAGACACAAGGTTCTTGTGGATGAGAAGCTTGATTCAAATTGTCTTTGATGTTGAATGGCAGTTCAGTTCGCAGAGGAACTTCAGTTATTCCAGTTTTCCTTTGCGTTCTCCAGTGCATGATCCAAGATCTACCTGCAAAGAGTGAGTAGAGAGATGTTAGGGAAGGAAGACTGAAAGAATCTGAAAGTTTTCTTCTGGTTCTTACTGGTGGAATAGTCCTCAGATAAGGTCACGGTGGGAGTGAAAATGTGGCAAAACGTAAACTTTGAAGATGTTACTTTTCTCTTTTCTTTTGCTTGGTGATGAATCTGAAATGGAATTTGATAATTTAAACATTAGGGTGGTTTTGATTAAATTATTTTTTATTATATTTGTGATTGAACTTGATGATCTTACAGATTTTCTTCTTAACAATTCTATGAATCTGTATAACCTTTTGTTCTGGGAGAGCTTTCCAGTAAAGTCGGCAGTCAATAACAAAAGGAAGTCTATAGACCTTTAAAATAGTTGCTTGATTTTGAATTGGTTACAGTGTTCAGGTGAAAGAGGAGAAAAATAAAAGACAAAAGAGACCAATGGTGAGGGGCCAGGTTGAGGAAAGGAAATGTGAAGAAGTAGGTGGAGGGAGGCAGAGAAAGAACAGATTATAGCAGGGTCTTTGCAGAGGAGCATAAAAAGAGAAGAATGTGTAAGTTGGAAAGAAGGAGAAAATAAGAGAAGACTAGTCAAAGACTACAAAGAGTAGTAGTAGAAACTTATTTTAAAAAAAGAAAGAGAAATACAGATTTAATAATGTCAGGTGTAGTAGCATGGAAGGAACTGGAAAGTGAAAGATAACTTTAAACTGTATGATTCCAATCTCTGAAAAAAGTAGTTGCAGATGTACAGATGGAAAATGAAGATTAAGAGCAGAAACAGAATATAAGAAATTGTGACAGGAAATTGTTGAGGGAATCTGTGGGAGAAAATACTGTAAGGGGATAAAAACTAGAATTCAGTTTAAGAAGATGAAATGATGGTAAAGGGAATGAGAATTGTTGTAAGGGCTCCGTTTGGGGTAAAACGTGGCAGAAAAGGAATGTACTTTTAATTCGTTTACTTAGCCAGCGCTTTTTTGTGATGTGAAGAAGAGGAAAAGAGGAAGAGTTGCAAAGTGTGTGTTTATGCCTCTGAAATAGTCCTGCAGATAAGTCCTGGGAGCAGTGTGCAGTCCTGAGCTTTGAAAAACTGTCTATTTTGACACGTGTAACAAGTTAAGGATTTCTTGAGTTGTTTCACAAATAATCTGTTTTGCTTTTCCCATAGGAATTTTTTTTTTGAACATTCCTTCAGTGAAAGGTGGCAACCGTTGCAGAGAAAAAAAGATAAATGTAGCTGATAAGCTGCTGACCCTTGATGGATCCCCGTTCATTTGTTTGAATGAAAGGATGAACCTTTAATGAAAGGATGTGCTGTCACAAATATCCTCATTTCCTAATCAGTGAATACATAGGTTGTAAAATCTTGATATTAATGAGAAATCTGAAAATTGGATGCTGCTTTAATATAGAAAGGGCAAAAGTTTAAAAGAAAATAAAACAAAACCAACCAACATGATGTAACACTAATGGAATGTTCACCAGTACAAAGGACGGCATATACAGTTTTTCCCAGATAGATGAGTGTTTACTGTAGGGATTTCCTTCCTCTTGTCTGCTTATGAGAAGTGTAAGTAGGCAATTTGTCTTTATGACTACCTTGAGTTAACAACTCGTCACCACTTCAGCCCTATGTACTTCCAAAAAGATGAGGCTACTATCACACACACTTTATTGTTGAAGCCTTAATTGTCATTCATTTATCCAAAAAAAACAAAGATGAGCCAGCACACTGAGAGCAGCCTTTTCATGACGTTATTTTCTAAATTTAGGATTTAAGATTTATCCGGGGTTTTTCCTGACCTTTGGTTTGTCCTTGAGCTTCCGTGGATTCTGGTGGGTTACCAAAATGCTCAGTGGGCTGGGGCAGCTGCTGTACGAGGAGAGGCTGAGGGAGAGCCACTTGTTCGGCCTGGAGAAGGGGCAGCCTTGCCTTGAGAGACCTAATGGCAGCCTCCCAGTGCTGCGGGAAGGTTACTGCCAAGGCAGAGCCAGTGCACAGTGGTGTGTGATGAGAGCGTGGAGAGACAACACACACGGGCTGAAGTGGGAGAGTTCCCAGCTGAGTGTGAGCAACAGCTTGGGATGGTCAAGCTGTGCAACAGGCTGCCCAGAGAGGTTGTGCTGACTTGATCCTTAGGGTTTTCAAGACCAGACAGGAGAAGAGCCCTAAGCAATGTAGAGTCTGACCTCATGGCTCAGCATGCTTTGAGCAGAGATTGGACAGGAGACAACGTGAGGTGCCTTCCAGCTTGAATTACCTTATGGATCCCATAAAAGAGAGGGAAAGAAAAGACATGTTAAAAATGGCACCATTGGGAACAGACTAACAACTGGATCATCTGGCTTGCCAGACTCATCAGAAAATTAATGGAAGCTCAGCTCTTCTTCAGAAGCTGTCAAAAGGAACCAAACTGTAATGGAAAAGGTGGTTAAAGGAGCAGGTAGGAGTGAAGACTGTCTTCAAGATGAGGTTTCTAAGAAGCAGACTGATGCTGAGAGCAGATTGAAGGGCAGCAAGCAGCAATGCATGGGTGTTTCTGACTTCAGGCCTTTGGATACACTGGAAATTCCTGTCTGACGTGATGATGGTCCTCACCTAGCATCATCTGCCTCTCAGCTGGGACCTGCTGTCTTCCCATTGAGTAAATGTCAGCGCTTTGTGAAACAACAGTTGGAGAAAATCGTGATGATTATTGATCAGCTTAGCTGTGGTAAAGGCAGAATGTTCTGATGTGCAAGAGAATAGAGGCTGGTGTTAATTGAAAGTCACCCACATAATACCATTACAAGTGCTTTTTCTTTGTTCTGCCATGACCTTTTTGTTAAATTTTTGGATGTTTTCAACATGTTCAAATCCTCGAGCTCAAAAATTTGATCTTTATCATGTTGCTGTGTACACATCATGGTACATTCCTATGAATAGTGCTGTTTCATCAGCCCTACGTGGTCAGAGCGTCTGCATTGTAGCATGTTAAAAAGACAGCAAGGTTGCAGACTTCAGGCAAGATTCCTGTTCTTTATTCAAGTTAACTTGAGAGAATTTATTAAAAATAAAGCAGAACATTAAGCACATACTCTTAAATGGGCAACTCCGGTATCTGATGTTGGGCAACTTCTGACGCTGATTTTTAATGAACCTTAGAATAGTTCTTACAGGCTAAAAGAATGCTAGAGTGCCAGTTTTTGAAGTGTGAAGAAGTAAAAAGTGTCAGTGATGTGAGGAAGTCCTGTCCAAATGTGTGTGGTCTAGACAACCTGAGATCAGCCCTGAACACAGTGTTAGAAAAACTCTTGAAAGAAACAGCTAGAAAAAAATTTTGAAGCCTGCAACATTAATTGTTAATGACAAAGTACAGAATAGGTCTTACCAAATGAATATGGCAGGAGATTGCAAATGTTTAGCTGAATAAGGAAACAATGGCTATGCTTCAGCATATTTAAGCCTTTTAAATTTCATTGCATTTTGATTTTAAATATGTTTTACAATACCTCCAGATTGTGTGTTAAGGGGTTATGAACTATCTACTGCTGAATCGTTTTTGTGGCATTGTGACTGACAGTACAGCTGTATCAGGTACGATTGTACTCCTGTTTAATGATTTCTTCAATCAATCAGAAAAAAAAAACTTTAAAATACTCTGAAGTAGTACTGGTTAGAAAAGAAGTGAACAATGAAGAGGAGAGATAATTGTGAATTGTTTGGCAAGCAGGTCGTGTCCAAAAATGTTATGGTTAAACTCCACATCTTAGGAAGAAAGAATTCAAGGTGCTCTTGCGGGAGGAAAGACTATGCTGGAAATGTAGGATCCTAAAATGATCCAGGGCGTAGATCCAAGGTAGATTATAACTCCCTATGTCTCCTACACTGTTTTGTGAGGAGCTAGCTAATCTGAATGTATATATGTAGGTAAAATTAATAGTGAATTGAAAAATGGTGTTACATACATTCAGTGAGACCAGTAGTGAGCAGCTGCATACTTGTTAGCATCATCACTTCCAAAGGATGTTGGAAAAATCAGGAAAGACTCAGAAAAAAATCCCTCTACCCTATTACTTGATTCCTAAGGTCAAGATCTATTGCTATGAGACTCAAGGAAGCCTTATTTTGGCTTAATTAATAAAAAGGGGGGAAATGGAGAAATCAGTGGATTTGTGTAAGGTCACACAAAATGATACATTTCAACAGGCTCATCAGTATCAGGATGAAAAGTGACAAAAGATTTAAGAACTGGAACTTGAAATCAGAGTAATTAAAATTAGTTATGTAGTTGATGATAGTAATAAACCCCTGGAACATACTTTTATTGGAATAATGGCATTCCGACACTGGTAATAGTAGGACTACATGTTATCCCAAGTTTTTCCAGAATTCAGTTCTTTCTCAGAGGTGTAGCAGGATCCTAAAAAGGGATTTTCAGCCTAATTTCTGCTCTTAAAATAATGAGAAGTTTGGTGCATCCATTGCTACCACTCTGGTAAAAAAAAACTGTAAGAAAAGTGAAAAGTCGTCTTCCCCGGTGAGAATAGTCTTTCAAGTCAAATTGAAGAAAAGGGCACCTGTTCTTTCATGCATGTATTTATTTTACTTTAAACAAAACAATCTTGGCTTGAGCTTTTGTGCCTGAAAGAAATGAAGCTTGTGAAGGGAGCTTAGGTGCACAGCAGAAAATACTTCCTGCAAGCATTATTGGGGTAGCTGTTACTTTACATCCAATTACTGAAAGTAGCACATGGTTAGACAGCTTTATTTGTTGCAGAATCAATTTCTGCTTGACTTTTATTACAGGTAAGAGATTAAAAACAGCTCTGTGAAATGGTGGGAGGAATTCCCAAGTGCAATAGCAATGACATCATATGAGACCATTAAGCAAAGGCTCAATTATTAATATCTAGTACTTGGCAATTCTGAAAGGTAGAGGAGCCTTTGAACTTGCTGTGATCTTATAGCCATAGCACAAAGTCCTTTAAACATCAAGATGCTTGTATTTGGTAGTTTTTTCCACTCTGTTATTTTAATAACAGACATTAGGATTTTACACTTCAATAATTTACCACTGCCATGAATATTGATAAGAAGGAGGTGTGGAAAGTGCATCTCAATGCAACTGCTGTGTGTCTGTTCTTTTTGCACTGATCTTCAAGAGTTTCATGTAACACCTTCAGCAGATAAGTCTGTAAATGAAAATTTATTGGATATAAAAATTCATGGTGTTAATGCATTTGTTTCATGGCCTATTTTGCCCTCCCCA
Organism: Donacobius atricapilla; assembly: GCA_013397315.1. Classification (NCBI taxonomy): domain Eukaryota; kingdom Metazoa; phylum Chordata; class Aves; order Passeriformes; family Mimidae; genus Donacobius; species Donacobius atricapilla. The sequence continues at coordinate 299,842 of WBMY01008916.1, forward strand.
TGCCTTTACTCCTGGCTAAGCTTGCTGTTGCACAGCTGGTATGAAAAAAAGGGCAGAGTCTGGCACTGAGAGCCACTGTGTGGTCTCTGATACTGCCTTCCTGGCCCCTCCACTGCTCCAGGGGCATGGACTAACTACACATCCCCATCCTAGCTGATCAGCATCTGACTAAACTCAGGAATTTGTATTTGCTTGCAGTTCATTCTTAAACTTGCTGCTTCAGTTTCCCGTGTAGCCTGTTGGGGTTTTTTTCCCCATATATATTGTCTGGTCTAATCAAATACTGCTACTATTGCAGCTGAATTTCTGTATAATTGGTGTATATGATTATATCTAGATATACCTAGATATGCATATCTATATATATATATGTTCTTGAATGCATGTGTGTGGATCTCTCTCTCAAGGAATTGGACTCTTAAAATGAAAAAAAGTGCTCAAAAGACTGATAAATGTGTCTGGTTTCAAATATGAAAGCAAAGCTTTTCAATTAATTCCTTAACACGCTTTGCGCTAATGTTAGCTCCTGCATAGTAGTATTTATTGGTGTGTGTGTACAACTGTTAGACTGTAACGCTTGTCAGTCTCTAACACTAAATTAACTGTGACTACACGGTAACTTGCAGCTCCTGCTGTTCAGCTGGCCCTGGTGGCTGAGTTCCTCAGTCTCCAGGGTGAAGGTGATGAGGCTGGAGAGCTCTTAGACAGAGGAAATGTCTCTCTTCATTTCTTCCCTCTCATTGCTGGTGTTTCCTGTTGGCCTCCTTCCACTGGATTCAGCTGCTTTTTAGCTTGTTTAGCTTTTGCCAGTCATGCTTCTTGTGCCTTGGGCAGGATGCCCTGCCTGTTTTCCCTCCCATGTGCTTATTTTGGTCTTTATCTTGTAACTTCTGTCATCTGTGTGCCTCCAAAGTGCAGCTGTGTTCCCTAGATGACATGCTTGTACATAGTGTTGGGCTGTGCCATGCAGGAATTAGTATTACAAAGTATTTGCATGATGAGCATTCTGCTATTTAAGTGTGTTTGCATTTGGGATTTGGGCAGGCTAATATTAACTACATTTTTCTATTTCAGCTACACTAGCCACAAACCTTGGTCTTTGTTGTTATTATTTCTGATTTTAATAAAGAGAATAATCTCAGATGGCCAGAAGTTCAAGAAACATTTAACTTCAGGATGGCAATCTTTGTGCAAAGAGAACCAGATTTGGTGATCTTTTTTTGATGTCCGAACATCATCAGCATCATCATTTGGTCAACACAGGGATGCTTCCCTTTATTTATCCCATCACAGGTCTTTCTCTGAAGCTCGTCTAGGCTGTTGTTCTGAAGCTGTAGCTGTGCAGGCACACAATCCATAGGGAGTTTGTTCAGAGCTTGTGCCACTGCATTGCCCAGCTTAGTGCAAGCTGTAGATACTAAATACTGTCAAGTGGAATCTGCCTGTGTTAGAGCACCAAGGGAAGAGTTCTTGCTTTTCTTGGAAATATTTAAATGTTCTGTTTGTAGACAACATTTAACCAATCTGAACATGAGTTACTTGTTATCAACAGTATTTTATTGTTTTCCATGTTATTTTGGAAAGAGGCACTGGGAGAGACCTGTGTTCCAAAAAGGATGTAAAATTGATTTTGATTTTCTCTTAGAAGAGAGACAAAGCCACACTGTAAAAATTGAACCAGGAAAGGCCAGGGGGGAAAAAGTTTTTATATGAGGAAGTATTTTCTTACTGTTTTTGAGATGCAGAATTTTTCTAAGAAAGGCTCAAATATTATTTTTGTCTTTGAAGATGAAATGTTCTCCTCCAACAGGATTATATCTACAAGCTGGCTGGCTGAATGTTGCTGTAGTAGAGGAGGTGATCTGTTACATCTTCTCACTTTCTGAAATGTCTAGGCAGTGAAGGTGTAAAATGATTTCTGCTCTTGAAAGTTTTTTGTGTTGCAGTGTTTATTCTTCGACTGGAGCATCCTGGACTTCAGGTGACATGAACATACTATGCTGACATACCAATCCTCTCTCTTTGTATTGTATGTGATACAGTCAGACTTCCCAAAGTTTAGATTCACTTAAAGAGTTAGTGTTACTTCAGCATCTTCCAGATTGCTCCAAGTAACCCAAAATTCATCACTGCAATATTATTCTACTGGATAAAACAAATAAAACCATCACAAAAACAACAGACACAAAACAAAAACAAAACACCATACAGACAGAACCCCCAAATAAATTACAGCCTCTAGTTAAATGAAGTTTCCTGGATTTAACTGGATGTTACAGTCTTAACCATGCATGTTTATTAGGTTGTATACATAGAGGTAAGTGGTTCAGTGAAACCTGAGCAGATTTCAAGTTCCCTTCTTTTGCAGTCATTGATTTGTCAACTAAAGAAATCTGACTCAGCTGACTATTGCAAAAAGCCGGTGCATTGGGATACGGATAATTTCAATACATTTTTATACATCCTATACAAGAGAGGCTGAAAATTTAATTACTTGCTAGTATTTCAGAGTATTGATTTCTTTTTCAAGCTATCTAATTTCTCAATAACCAAGATCAATATCATACATCAGTAACTTATTATGATTTGAAAAGTTACTGAAAATGATAGTGTGAGTCTAAACTTATGTTCTTTGAAGACACAGCTGCACCCTTTGTGGGAAACTTGTTTTGTACAGATATTTGCATGAAGGCAGCAGCAGCATCATTCTGTAGCCGTGAAGAATTAAGCTATGTACATTGAGATAATCTTCATCTTTACACACTGAGAGTGGGATCTTGATTTTTAGCTCTATAGGCCATCTTCCAGTAGAAAATGTCTTTTTGAACTGTAATTTTTATGGGAACCATAGTGAGAAAATAAATATAGATAAAAACGATAATAGTTTACTCTTCATACATTTTTCAGAAGTGTCTCTGTTGCTGCTCAGTCTTCTATTTTTAGTTTAAATTCCACTTTTCCTTCATATGGATCATGAAAATTATCAAAGGTAATTCCAGCTCCAATGATTTTGCACACTATTTTAAGTTCTACATTCCTTGTAATGTTGAGAAATTTCACAGCTACCAAGGGATTGCTGTAGCTGGGCTAGGAGGAGAAATAAAAAAAAAATTAAAAAAAGAAAATACTTAAATTTTACACTACCAGTTTAAAAATGAGGTCTTGAAAATAGCCTTTCCATTTCTCATAGGATTCCAAAGATGCTTCATGTGCTTCACCTTTCATAAAGAGAAAGAAAAGTTAAATACAGAAGCACCCACCTGAGCCTTTTTCCCATAGTAGGGGAAGTAGTGCAGGTTGAAGGTGCCATTCATGGGGTAGTAGTCCACTTCCAGCGGGCGAGACTCCTCATCCTGTTTGTAAAACAAGAGAGGAAAGAAGCTCTGTTGGTGAGGAAGCCATCATTGCCTGAGGCAAGTGTTTTAGGGCTGCTAAAATTGTTTGTTAAAGCTCAAGTTCAGCAGGCTGTTTAGCACCAGTCTTATTTTTCAAATCAGAGTGGGAATCTCCTGCTGTTACTATTGCCAAGAAAAGCAGGCAATTGTCCTTTGATAGCAGCTGGGAATTCAGTGAGTTGGACCTGCTGAGAGCCTGAGGGAGCTGCGTTGAGGCGTGAGTGTCACTACAGGGAGCTGAAAGCAAACAGCAAATGTTCTCTGCAGCCCGAAAATGCAGATTTTCAGGTGATCAAAAATAAAGCAAACTTGGAGGTTTTTTTCCTTAGCATGTCAACTGGTGCAAGAACTTGAACAGAACTGGGGATATTCCAAGTATTTGGGATCTGATTTTCAGACCTGCAGGGGTACTTATTTTTTGTCACCACTGCACTTGCTCTCAAAGCTGCAGTGCTTGAAATGTGTGAGACCCAGATGTCATATCCTTACCACATATGTGCAGTTCACCCTTGGAGCAGTGCCATTGCCAGGGTAAAACTTGATAATCTGAAAAAGAAAATACATTTGGTCATCTTGGAAATTGTTTCGAGATAAAACTGGGCAATCAGTTATTTGAGAGCTGAGCTTCAAATGATGCTAAATATGTTCTTGTGTAAGACTCAAAGAAATCATTTATGTAGGTGAAAAACTGTTCTGGCTGGATATTTAGGAAGCAGGACTTGGCATTACATGGGATGGGCACTGCTGATAGGCTCTAGGCTGGCCAGAGCAAGTCGCACTGCACCTCCTCTGAGTCCAACTCATTTACCCACCCATACCACCTGCCCTTGCTGATGCCAGGCAGCCAGGGGTCTCTTAAAGCAGTTCATTGTGTGTCAGTAAAGGAAAAGCTGAATATCCATGGTTTTGATCTTAACCTTCTTGGAAAACCTTGGGTTGGTTTGATCCTACAAAACTAGTGGGGTTGCATCCTGTAGAGGCAAAAGTGAAAGGAGGTGAAGCCTCCTGGTCACTATTCACATCTTTTCCCTGCTGGGGGTGGCACCCAGTCTTACTGAAGAAGGCATTTTTGGAAAAAGCTTGTTTCACCTGCTGGAATCAGAGGTGCAGCTCCCCTCTCAGTTAGGGCTTGCACAGATTTTTGGAAATGCATAAGATGCAAGCCAAACAAAAAATGCAGTGGTTTTGTCTATGAGAAACTGGAGGGAGATTTGAGCTCTTCACTTTCTACCAAAACTGAATCAGAAGACTCAGCATTTTACCCAAAAAGAAATATGAAGTGCTTATGCCTTTTTTTATCCTTAAAAAATTAAAACACTGAAAATCCCCATAATTCCTCTCCAAGAAATATGTTGGGGATTTTTCCTGAGAAAAATAACCTCCATGTTTGAATTTTGGTTTTATAGGTTCTACTAAAGATTTTCTTTGCCGCCTGGAGAAATAAGGTATCACCTCTCTGAAACCACATCAGTTATTGTCACATCCTGCTGCCTCAGCTGAAGGCACAGGGCTGTGGTATTGCAGGAGGAAGCTCTTCTGGTGCTAGTTTGTAGGATGAGAGCTCTACAGAGGCACAAACTAAACTAAACTCAACTAAAGCTGTAGGGAGTCAGTTCAGAGATCTCTGCCCAATGTTACATTCATAGGAATGGTGAAAAAGTCCCAGGATTTTCCTGGTAACTCAGAGGTCTGTCAGTGAAAAGCACATGATTTTTGATTCCCAGTAGAAAGTGGAGTTTAGAACCCATGGCAGCAGAGACACAGCGGCTCCTGAGCAGAGACTCAAACTACTCTTAGTTTTTTCTGTTCAGCGCCTCAAACTTGTACTTACCCTGTTCATTTTTATAATAAAACAGGGTTTTCCTTCTGGAAATCCAAAAGTTGGATCTGTAATGCCGGAGCAGTTTTGAAGCATGTCTGAAGTAAATTTGCAGGATAGTTTTGTTTTATTTGGGCCATCAAAGGTGTCCTGGATGAAGTACGTGTTATTGGTGCAGTTGATGTTCAGATGCTGAGCGGCTGGTGTATATGCTAGATGTGTGAAGGAAGAAAGAAAAAAAATCCCCTCTGAAGCTTTTCATATACTGACGCAGTTCGTCACACACACGCAAACACACACTCACACTTTGATCAGAAGGCATGAACTAAAAACTCCTTTATTTGAAAGTCTGACTCCATATATAGTATATCTACAAAGGCTAGGGATTGGAGGAGAAGGTTGACACCTCTCCCCATCCCGTTGGTCAAGACAACTGTCCATCAGCTGTCCATATCTCTAATACAAAGAATGTAAACTACCTTGAAACTATACAATAACATTGGCTGTTTACAGACCAGAGCATGAGAAAGAACCAAAAACATGAAACAGAAGAGAAGGCTGAAAAAATCAGGGCGACAATATGCAAATTATACATCTCAACTTCAGGCTGGAGATTCTGTCATGGGAGACTGTACCTCAAGTGAATTTGGGATTAGATGGAACAAGGAAAGTTTAAAGTGTTTAGAGCTTTGATTTAGTTTTGTTGTGGGGGTTTTTTTTTAACATCCAAGCAAAGCAATAGAAAAGAGATCGAACTGAGTTAAGACTGGCAGCTTGTGTTGATAGCTCCATATAAAGTCAATTTCAAATATTTTTCTCAATATGTGTGTGAGAAACATGAAGAATTACAATATTAAGGCTCAGTAGAACTAAAAATGTGCTAAGACATGAAAAGGCAAATGAAACACATAACCTACTTTGACTGTATTCCCTGAAGTCACCATGCTTTATGAGATTTATTACGGCATTTTGATGTTTGTAGTCATAGACAAACTAATTAGATTAATTTCGATGAGACTAATTTTGAAGACCTTTTATCCTCCCTCTTCCTTCAGACTTTCTGTTGGTCTGTTTTCTTAAGGCTGTTTAGGATTAAACTAACTAAAAGCCCTGAAACAGTGCCTGGATTTTAATAGATGCGTACATATGTTTGATTTATAGATTCATGAGGTGATTTGCTCATCCGTTTTGGTGATTTGAGAAGGACAAATGTAAAATGGAAGCACTGACTTAAGGTCCTGAGACCTAGTATGGGAGATAAGGCAGCACATTTTTTTCAGTATTATGCAAGAAACTTCATTTTTACCTGTCAGAAAGGTGTGAAGAGTTGTCACTAAACCTTCCCAGGTTTTGTTGTCAGATACGTTGTAATAAATTTGTAGTCCTCTATCCCCATAAACATCGGGTCGTAAGGTTACACCTTCAGGAGGAAGAAAGGGGAAGACAAAGCAGAGGAGAGGTGCCAGGCATAGATTTATTTAAATTGACAATAGCAATTATGCTGCATCAAGACTCATTTTAAGTGTATAAGATCCTCCAGCCTTTTTGGGGAGGATTTAACCATGTACAGAAGCCATCTCAGCTGTGAGTTGTTCAACCAAAACCCCTAAAGCCCTGCTGCTACTGAATTATTTTCTTTTCACATATATCCATACTTTCGCAAGAACAGCTTGTAAAATCATTCCAGCAATTGCACTGGATTTCCCCAGGACTTGTTAGCAATATCGCTCACGTTGGGTTAAAGAAACAGATCATACGACAGCATGAGAAACAGCTTTTGAAAAAGCCACACATAATATGTCACAGGAATTATTTTCCCAGCAAACAGCAAACTTGCTGAATACTGGGAGTGGAAACTTCAAAATACAAAAGCATCTGACAGAATAATTTTTAGAGCTATTTTTTTTCTCTCCCATTGTGGAAAGAAGCCATTGGGGCGTGAAGATTTAGCAGTGTGAACTGATGGTCTCTGATCATCTCCCCTATCTCTTTTCATGTCCTGCAAATCTGTATTCCTAATCCCACATCTTTGTCTTATTTTCACTTCCTTGACTAGTGGCACAGCACATTCTGCTGGCAAGGTATTCCTGCTCTCCCAGGGACTTTCCATGGTGCTGGGCAAGCGTGGAAATACTCACCCCATCGCCTCTACATCTTGCTGGGCACCACAAAGTGGTGCTTGGGGGTTTGGAATAGAACCCAGGACTTCCCCAGGGAAGGCCTTCTCCATGGGGAGAGAAGGTGACCTGTTACAGGCAGGCACTGATCATCCCAGTAGCAAGATGAAATAAATGAATATGTATATATGTAATTTTTTATATTATATATTAATAACTATATGGATATATAAATATATTCATGTATCAATACACAAATAAATGTGCCAGATTGTTTTTAAAGCCTGAAAGTGTTTTCAGGCAGAGGTTAAACTTTGCAGGGATTGTGTGAGCAGAATTGACCTGATGTATTCCACGTTGGTCTCCCCTCAGCCCTGGGCTCTGCCAATGCCTCTCAGCCCAGCCCAGCCCAGCCCAGCCCTACGCAGCTTCTACGGGACCCTGGCAGTACCTGGGGACTTCAGCTGGTCTTGGTAATCCGGCTCATATGGATTAATTGTCCTCATTAAAGAGTAAATGGAGAGTGCAAACAGCCCCGACATCACCACGTAGAAAGCCAGGTAGTAGAGGCTGATCCACACTGTGGAAAAGAATAAGGACAGAATTTCAAATTTTGAGCAAGGCCATGCCATGCTCTCTCTGCATCCAGGATGATCTTGGCAGCAGCAGCTGTCTACATTCCGCTCTTGTCCCCAGGGAAGTTCTCCCTNTTTGATTTAGTTTTGTTGTGGGGGTTTTTTTTTAACATCCAAGCAAAGCAATAGAAAAGAGATCGAACTGAGTTAAGACTGGCAGCTTGTGTTGATAGCTCCATATAAAGTCAATTTCAAATATAATTTTTCTCAATATGTGTGTGAGAAACATGAAGAATTACAATATTAAGGCTCAGTAGAACTAAAAATGTGCTAAGACATGAACAGGCAAATGAAACACATAACCTACTTTGACTGTATTCCCTGAAGTCACCATGCTTTATGAGATTTATTACGGCATTTTGATGTTTGTAGTCATAGACAAACTAATTAGATTAATTTCGATGAGACTAATTTTGAAGACCTTTTATCCTCCCTCTTCCTTCAGACTTTCTGTTGGTCTGTTTTCTTAAGGCTGTTTAGGATTAAACTAACTAAAAGCCCTGAAACAGTGCCTGGATTTTAATAGATGCGTACATATGTTTGATTTATAGATTCATGAGGTGATTTGCTCATCCGTTTTGGTGATTTGAGAAGGACAAATGTAAAATGGAAGCACTGACTTAAGGTCCTGAGACCTAGTATGGGAGATAAGGCAGCACATTTTTTTCAGTATTATGCAAGAAACTTCATTTTTACCTGTCAGAAAGGTGTGAAGAGTTGTCACTAAACCTTCCCAGGTTTTGTTGTCAGATACGTTGTAATAAATTTGTAGTCCTCTATCCCCATAAACATCGGGTCGTAAGGTTACACCTTCAGGAGGAAGAAAGGGGAAGACAAAGCAGAGGAGAGGTGCCAGGCATAGATTTATTTAAATTGACAATAGCAATTATGCTGCATCAAGACTCATTTTAAGTGTATAAGATCCTCCAGCCTTTTTGGGGAGGATTTAACCATGTACAGAAGCCATCTCAGCTGTGAGTTGTTCAACCAAAACCCCTAAAGCCCTGCTGCTACTGAATTATTTTCTTTTCACATATATCCATACTGTTGCAAGAACAGCTTGTAAAATCATTCCAGCAATTGCACTGGATTTCCCCAGGACTTGTTAGCAATATCGCTCACGTTGGGTTAAAGAAACAGATCATACGACAGCATGAGAAACAGCTTTTGAAAAAGCCACACATAATATGTCACAGGAATTATTTTCCCAGCAAACAGCAAACTTGCTGAATACTGGGAGTGGAAACTTCAAAATACAAAAGCATCTGACAGAATAATTTTTAGAGCTATTTTTTTTCTCTCCCATTGTGGAAAGAAGCCATTGGGGCGTGAAGATTTAGCAGTGTGAACTGATGGTCTCTGATCATCTCCCCTATCTCTTTTCATGTCCTGCAAATCTGTATTCCTAATCCCACATCTTTGTCTTATTTTCACTTCCTTGACTAGTGGCACAGCACATTCTGCTGGCAAGGTATTCCTGCTCTCCCAGGGACTTTCCATGGTGCTGGGCAAGCGTGGAAATACTCACCCCATCGCCTCTACATCTTGCTGGGCACCACAAAGTGGTGCTTGGGGGTTTGGAATAGAACCCAGGACTTCCCCAGGGAAGGCCTTCTCCATGGGGAGAGAAGGTGACCTGTTACAGGCAGGCACTGATCATCCCAGTAGCAAGATGAAATAAATGAATATGTATATATGTAATTTTTTATATTATATATTAATAACTATATGGATATATAAATATATTCATGTATCAATACACAAATAAATGTGCCAGATTGTTTTTAAAGCCTGAAAGTGTTTTCAGGCAGAGGTTAAACTTTGCAGGGATTGTGTGAGCAGAATTGACCTGATGTATTCCACGTTGGTCTCCCCTCAGCCCTGGGCTCTGCCAATGCCTCTCAGCCCAGCCCAGCCCAGCCCAGCCCTACGCAGCTTCTACGGGACCCTGGCAGTACCTGGGGACTTCAGCTGGTCTTGGTAATCTGGCTCGTATGGATTAATTGTCCTCATTAAAGAGTAAATGGAGAGTGCAAACAGCCCCGACATCACCACGTAGAAAGCCAGGTAGTAGAGGCTGATCCACACTGTGGAAAAGAATAAGGACAGAATTTCAAATTTTGAGCAAGGCCATGCCATGCTCTCTCTGCATCCAGGATGATCTTGGCAGCAGCAGCTGTCTACATTCCACTCTTGTCCCCAGGGAAGTTCTCCCTGTAAAGGGACAGGTGCTTCGGAGCACTTTCTCTACACTCAAAAAATATTCTTATGGAAAAAAAAAAATGTATAGTTCTACAAGGCAGATGATGAGAGTTGGTGCTGAGCTCAGATTATTTAAAGTTTTAAGTTATGCATCATCTTGAAGTAATTTCACATATTAAGCCCATTTATCTACTTATTACACATGGGCTAAGTGACACAGATGATGAGGTGTTTCTTTGACGTTTGGTTTTTTGTCCTTGTGTTATTTGGATGACAGATGACAGTACTTCAGGTGTGTTGGTTTTAGACCTGTATAATTTCACTGCCTTATACAGCTGAAATCACCAACAGCAAAATGTGCCATCTTGCTACTTTATTCTGCTGTGAGATAATGTAAGATTATTGAAGTGTTTCTGTCTGTATGTGCATAGTGTCTTACACGTACGTGGCTGGCGCTGTACAAGCAGCCAGGGGTTGTTTCGGAGGTATGCTGTGAGAAACCTCTACTTGTAATCATAGGTGCCTTGTAGCATCTTCTTCTCTTCAACCTGAAAAGGCTCACATTTCAATTGCATCGTTTGTAAATTTCTGGTTTTAGGAGTGGCCAGTAAACTATATGCACAGGCAGGAAAAAATCACCTGGAAACTTGCAGCTACTCCTACAGTCTGTGGGGAAGAGTATAGATCTTCCTTACAATGGCCCTGGCTGCCCTTCCCAGAATGTAGATTGTAATACAGATCATCATTGTGACCACAAGTCTGGCTGTGGGAAGGGAAGCTCAGCTGAATTATTTGCTATTATAAAATCCATGCTGGTATGGCATACCTGCTAGTGTGAAATATATATTGGTATGGAATATATGCTAGCACACAGTGATAAGACACAGGATCTACTGAACAGACAATAATTCAGAAAGGAATTTCAGAAAAACAAAACTTGTTTTCAAAGAATTAGACAAACTCACCAATTCAGCAAATTTCTCCATGTACCTGAAACCCCTTTTAATTAGCAATCTAAAACCAGACTGTAACCATCACCCCTAGCTATTAAGTTTCCTGTTAATGTGTTAATTTTTCTCCTTTTGAAGTATTTGGTTCAAAACCATTTTGAAATCATACATGTACAGAACTACATGGATCAGTGTTTTGATCTCCTTGATCCAGCTCATAGAACTGCCTAAAAAGTGGCTTAGAAGCACGTATGAGAACTGCTGGCTTCACTGCATCCAATTCATCAGGATGACATCCCCCCAGCCCCCAGTTTTTAAGTATACTAGAAGGAAGGAAGAATCTTGCACATGAAAACCTACCCCAGTTAATTAAGGACCTTCCCATGAAGAGCTTTGTTTCTGGATTCCAGACAAAACGACGGAAATCTGCCATACGTTCACTGCAGGTCTTCTTTTCATTTAAAGTTGCCATTTTCTCAGAAGAGTTCCCAAAAATGTGTCCTCCTTGGAAAGTAAGAAATTCAACTTGTGCCCAGACGGTTGACCAAGAAAAAGACTTTGGGTTTTATACCTTCTTCTCCACTGAAGGTCACCGAGATTGCCTCCTGTGCCAATGAAAGCCCCTGCTCACTACTATCAGCCTTTATAAAGGGTGTTGATAATGCTGACAAGGGAAAGTTTGTTCCTATCAAATGCCCTTCTCCTTTCTCTTGACAGCCTTAGCAGGTCAGCAGAGTTACGCATTTTGCCAAGTGCCCGTAGGGTTTGTGATAGACTCTGTGTGATAGCCACTATCAGAGCAGATAGAGCAATGGAGAACTTGTTTCTTCTGGTTTGTTTTTTTTTGTTTGGTTTTTTGGTTTTTTTTTTCCTTTTTTTGTGTGTGGGTTTTTTTTTTTTCTTTTTCTTTTTTTTTTCCAAGTAACCTGCAAGTAGTACAGTTCTCCCACTACAGTGTGTTGGGACATAGGGTATTGCAGTGTGGACAGTTAGAAAATAAGTAATTACTTGTGATAATATGCAACTACTTTTGGAAGCTATTTGCAAGCAGATGGAAGACAAGAAGGTGGTTGGGATTTACTAAGGGGGCACCACATCCACCAGTCTGTGAGACAAGTGGACTGGTCGGCAAACATGGAGGCTTTCCAATTCCACATCACCCAGTTTGACATCAGCAGAGCTGGTGACACAGCAGCCAGGTGGGGAGCTGTGCTTTGGCTTGGGAAGGACCAGGGGATAGATGGCAGCTGGATGACAGCTGGGACCACAGTGCAGCACTCAGCACATGGACATCCAGCTGCAACCAGTGTGGAGTGGTGTCCCTGAGGGACCGGTACTGATACTGGGACACAGCTCAACTCAGTCAAGCCATAATCATAGAATCACAGAATGGTTTGGGTGGGAAGGGACCATAAAGATTACCTAGTTCCACCCCCTGCCACGTACAGGGACACTTTCCACTAGACCAGCTTGCACAGGGATCCATCCAACCTGGCCTTGAACACTTCCAGGGATGAGGCACCCACAGCTTCTCTGGGCGGTTTCATTGTCTCACCACCTTTACAGCAAATAATTTCTTCCCAGCACCTGATCTACACCTGCTCTCCTTCAGCTTAAGGCCATTACCCGTTGTCCCTGAGCATGCAATAGGTCTCCTCTGTTTCATATCACAAAACACCCTGATGGACTGATCTCGTCTCTTCCAACCCAGACCTGGGAATGCATGCAAAAATATTAATTATGTCTTTAGTGCAATCCAAGTGGCAGCATGAGGGGCTGAGAGGGGACACTGGGCTGCGTGCTGCATGCTGTGTATGTGGACAGCCTGCTCCCAAACCATGTCACCTTCATGGACTTGTTTGCTATCCCTCCTCTGTTTTGCAGCAACAGAGACCATGAAGGGAGAAAGGCCATCAAGAGCAGAACCTTCCTAAGTACAGGAGTTCTGAGTGTAGAAGTTTCCCATTGGGAACCTGGGGATTTTCCACCACCTTACAAACAAGCTGACCAGGAACTTGTGAATTGCCAAATGGTTGGCATGGCTGAGCCATGGGCAGCATCCATGTGCAGCTGTGACAAATCTGGGATTCTCCTGGAAAGTTTGTGCATGAGTGAAAATGAACACTCTTTGCCTGAAGTGATTTATAAACATAGGATAGAACAATTGCTATTCTATAGGCTCTGTTGAAGGGCTCCTGGACACTGCAGTAATTTGTCAGGACACTTGTTACTGACTAGTGGGCAACTCTTCATGGCCCCACAGGAGGGCTGGTCTAAGCTCATTCTTGCTTTATAGTCCATTAGGATTCATCCAGTGTCCCCTTTCCTCACCTGCCCCTGCGGGGCTGCCCATCAGCGTCCATCCCTGCCACAATGCCCTGGCATTGTGGCCATTGCAGCCAGCCATGGTCCCATTGTAGTGCCAGTCCCTTGACCCAGAGCCTTTTGTTGTGTTTAAAGTATCCCAAACTGTTTGAAGAGGGACTCATGTTTGCTTTCCTTGGCCAGTTTTTAGTACCTGCACCACTGACCTTGGGCTGGCCACTGAAGGGCAGGACAGCTGGGAGGGAAGGTCACAGAGGAGAGAGGAAAAGTTGCTCAGGAACATGGAGTGGAACAAGGCTGGAGGTGAGCCCCCCCTCCGGCCTCCCCTCCTGCATGGTTCAGGCATGGCGGTGGGCAGGGCTAAGCAGGATCCATTGCATTTTTCTCTCTTGCTGACCAAGACAAAGCCTGGGCTCAGGGAGACCAAGAGGCTCCAAAAGAAACCAACGGAGAATGTATTTGCACACAGGGGTCACACTCCTGGGACCAGTGGTACCTGAATGACATGTACAAACAGGGAGGTGAAGCCCCTTCCTCTTTCCATGGTTTGCACAATTAGCAACTTGAGTAATAAGCTTGAAGGCCACTTTTGCAGCACTGTGCCTAAAAGGTTAGATCCAGGCTGAGGCATTATCCCTTGGAGATGTCCTGAGCAGACCTGTGTGCCAGCACTCCCTGGCACACCAGGCCTGGCTTTATCCCAGGCTCCCTACATGCCATACCAGCTTGAACTGCTCTAAGTTCACCTAGTGCTGACTGGGAACTCAGTGTCAATGTTAATAAAACATTAACTTTGTTTACTCATGATAAGGGCACTTACAGATCCCTCCCTCGTGTGGAGGCTGTGCAGGAGGTGGTGGAGGGACAGCTCACTGCCTGAAGCCTCACTGGAGTACTGCCAGCACTGTGATGGGGGTCAGCCTGTTGGGTGGCCCCATGATGCTGCCTCTCCAAGCACCAGGATTTCAGCCTGTCTCCTGAAGGAGGCGTTCATCCCGTGATGCCTTGGTGACTCCCCAGTGTGCAGCACAGACTGCATCAGTTGGGAGGAGAATCCATCCTGGTATAGCAAGATGTTGAGGAGCATCTCATGGGCTCCCTCCCTCACGTACCTGGGGGTTGTACACTTGGCCGGCATAGGAATTTCATCTTCTTTCCATGGTAGAAAAGGAAGGTCTTTGCCTTTGGCCCATGTCTGTCTTCTGTATCAAAAAGTCAGAAGGTGACTTGACATGGCAGGCTTTCTCTGCCTTTCTCATGGAGAGGGCAAAAAATTCTCCTGAAAGTTTTCTGAAATAAAAAATTTAGTATGAAAGCGAATCCCAGTCCCGCAGATGGTGTGGCACAGTGAAGGGATAGTCTTTGCATCCAGCTTTCTATCTAGTTTCAGAGTTTGAGGTGTGATTTTTTTGTGTCTGTTATGTTCTTTTTCCTGTGCTGCATTGTGCTTCACTGCTAATCTCTCTAATTTGCCTCTATCCTATATTTTGCAGCTTGACAGAAGAAAACGTACTGGCATTTTTTTCGAGCTAGGGAGCACAGTTACTCTGTTTGAAATAAAGATATCTGACCTGCAGCCTGAGCAATTCAGGGAAGCAAAACAGGGAAAACATCTTGGAGCTGAACTGAACTGATGGTCCCACTGTTTTCAGCCTCAGGGAAGGCAATAAGAGCAAGGAAGGGTATTGGCAATAGTGCTGTGCTGGGTTTATGATAGCACAGCATGATCAAGCTGTGGAAAAGGCAAAGCAGTTTCTCTTCAGGGCTTGGCTGGTCTCTGCTTTTCTGTCCTGCTCTTGTTTGTCAAGGGCTGCAGACCCCATAAGAAGTCTAGCCAGATCCCTCTACTCCCCCTCTGCCTCCTGGGAATCCAAAAGAAATTACTGCTATGCAAAACTGCTAAACTGAATTCAAAAATAAACCTAGCAAAGCCCAGCGGTGTTTCTTTCAGACATGGTTTAGTGCTAAAGCCTGCTGTTTTGGGGCCACTTACTACTACTTGTGGTCTATTTCAGATGATGGCAGATTACAGAGCCCTTGGTCCCATGAAACATCTCCAGTTTTTCTGACCTCATCACCTTTCACTGAAGGGGTATCTCTCTCTACACAGGCTATAACAGGCCATAGAGTTTCAGGTGGTGTTGAAAGAAAATAAGCCATATGTCATGCTGAATGCCCATCTGCAAAGCTGAACTCTAGCTCTCATTACACTCAAAATCTTATTTGTGGACAAAAGGGATAGTCATCAAGTAAAGCCAAGAATTTATTGATAACATAAATGAAATTTTTAGAGTCTAATCATTATTATTCCAAATCTAGCTGTTACAGGAAAGAATAATGCAGTAAAAACCATACACACATTTTCAGCCTCTGTGCTTTTTTCTTGATTTTGCATTCCCCCATCCACTGCCTCTTGGGATCCTAAGGTGGTGGAGCATTGTGGCAGGGACAGCCAGGGGCAGAGACATCCAGAGACCTCCCTCAACTGGCTCAGCCTTCAAACCTAGGCTTCTCCCAGGCTGACCTCGCCATGGCTCTTGTGGCACTGTCACCCTGTGAGATAGTGCTCCCCTCTACCTTTTGCTCCTTACTTTATGCCTCCTTACTTACTTGCTTAGCCAAGCTATTAATAATTAAATAACTTTTCAGTCTTACTTTCTAAGCCAGGTACCTTAAACTCTGTTACTGCCATTTTCTTTTGAACTCCTCCCAGCTTGTTAGTGGCTTGGGGGTAATAAGGTGTCCAAAATTGAACGGCGTTCAAGATGTGGCCTCACCAACCTCAAATCCTTTAAAATCCATGGCAATGTGCCTGCTGGCTTAAGTTTACTTTGGGATCTGGCCTAAAGAGAAAAATACTGCTTTGTCAGCTTGTTAGCATGATGTCTCAGCATAAGCCACTTAAAATTACATACAGAATTATTTTTTTATTTTTTTTCTTGCACAGCCCTATTAAGTTGCAAATTCACGTGTATTTAGAGCATGTAACCTGGTGTCAGCCAAAGTGGAGACTCCCTGACCACGGTGGAGCCTTGTCAGACCCTGGTAAGAAGATGACTGGGGTTTTTTTGTCACATATTCAGAACCTGGTCCCCAGCAGGCTCTGAAAGCTCCTGCCCTGCCCAACACCACAGGGAGCCCAATTAAGGTAAGGAAGCCTGGAGCCGTCAGGGTTTGCTTGCACACAGCAGGTTTGCAAAGCCTTTGGCTGTGTTGGTTTGGACCTTAACTTTGCATCAGACTGTGCAGGGAAAGGTCAGCTCCAACCAGGTGAGAAATCAATACCAGTGGAAAGCATTGTCTCAAGCTGTGGCTGTTAAAATGCCACTGGGAAAATCTGCTTTTACGGAAGTCTGTCTTCATTGAAAATTTTCCTCAAATATGCATGGCTGATTCCTCCATTGATGTCAGTCTGATTAATACCATATTTATTAAGAGCTAAATCCCCATAGGCATTATTTCCCCTATAGATAACAATCATATATATATATATATAAAAATATTTAACAGAATTAAAAAAAAAAGTATATATATTCTTTTTTTTCCCCAGGCTGATATCAGGAAGTAAGGGCTAGAAAGCATAGAATTATCTTCCAGTACAATCACAGTGGCTGTTCAGCTGTTAATGAGCTCACTTCAGCATGCAGACATCCTTTTACAATCCTTTTCCCTCTGGAGCTACTCAGCTGTCCTCCTGGCTTTGTTACAACAAACCAATGCTCTTTTTATTGATGTGGCTCTTGTCGCTGCATAAAAAGATACTTGGTTGAATAAAGTGTTGTAGGCTATCAAAAGGCGTATGGAATGATGCTGTGTTAAAAAGGACCTCAAACTCTTTTTTTTTCCTCAAAGACTCAACTCTTACTGCCTCTCACTACAGCAGGGCTGACAGTGGGGCTGTGTGGTGCTGTCCTGCACTCATACAAGCCGCAGCAGTAAGGTGCTGGCATGGGCAGCCACCACAGCATCCCTCTGGGGCTGCCCATGAGGATGGAGGACAGGGGGATCATCCCCCAGGGTCCTCTGTGGTGACCTGCACATCATTGCACAGCTTTAGAGACCATGGCCAACATCACTTCGCACGTCTCCAGAACAGGTTGTGCTGAGGGGCATTTTAAAGTGGTGTCTAAATGATTCAGGAAACAGCAGAAATAATGCATTCAGTCTTCATCCAGGGGCAGAAATATTTCTCTCGTTCCAGTAAATGTTGGTGATAGGGAAAAGATGATGGAGACTTTTCCCAAGAGAGTGCCTGTGAGTGCTAAGATCCTCAAGAGAAAAGGAAATGAGTGAAATTTGAGGACAAGGGCTGAGAACAAGCAGATTTTAGTATCAAATTATCTCTGTTGTCCCTACTTGTACAGCCCTGAAGCCTAAGCTACACTGTCTTCTGAGAAAGTCTTATCTTTAGCAACCTGCCATTAAAAAGGTATATGGTTAAAGATTAAATAGTTCTACTTTTGGCTACTTAGCTACAGGACTTAAAAAACTGAGTCTTCAGAGAGACAAGGTGAACAGTTTTATTGGAGATACTATTAATTCAAATGTTGTCTGAATCAACATTTCAAAGGAGGGCCAGAAATGAGAGAAATTATATAGAAATTATAGTTATAGAAAAATTACTATTAAACAGTGTTTCACTAAAACAGGTTAGGAGCATTTATGTCACTTTTATGTTTAGCTGTCATCTTGCTGGGATTGGAACATTTCAGAATATGGCTATGCATTTGAATTTCAGTATCAGTACATCTTTATATTGATCTGTGTCCCTAGGATCAGCATCCATAATGGATGATGAAGCTTATGATCCCAAGGTGCTCTCATGAAATATCACTATTTAGAATTTACTACTGCTATAAGCAGAAATTGTGAAGATGCTTGTGAATGCCTAGGTCTCAAAATACATTCCAGTTGTTATAAAGAACTTGTTCTGCTCCTAAGCTATCATACTGGCTTAAAGATGGATTTGTTGCATTTATAAGTTGCTGTGAATGTGTAGCTAGACTTATTCCTTCCTAGAAATAGGTATTAAGTTTGGTGGATTTGGCAGAGTGCGTGGCAAAGATCACCAACCACCTCACAAAACAATGAACCTGCTTCTGATCTGACGTGTAGCATTGCTAGAAAGTCAAACTTGAACCTGAAACCCGCAACTGAAGAGAGAAAACAACTGATTCAGCCTTCAATCTACCCCAATTACTTCAAAGACTCTGTCTGAGACTCATGACACAGAGTTCAGTAAAAATCCCACTCCCCCTACCACTCATCCTTCACTCCTGCTGGGTAGGACTCTTCTTGCTGAGACTATTCAGTGGAGTGAGGGACATCTACATAATGACAGTTCTCAGAAAACTGCTGTTATCAGGGGGGAAAAACCACCGAAGAGAAGGAAAGGGAGAGATCACAGAATTGTTTACTGGTGTCTTTTAAACAAAGCAGCCTAATCTATCTTTTTAAGTAGTTTATACAAACAGAATCAACCAGAGGCACACATGGCAGGTTTATTGGGGGTAGGACAAAGACACGGGAGGCATTCATGACACTTGTCAAAAACTTATTTTGGACATGGCCTTGTTTGATAATTCTAGAAAGACTTTTTCCAGCCCTAAAACACACATATCCAGAATTAGATTTTATCTAGTATTTTTATTTTCCTCCCTGGCCAGAATTTCATAGTGTTCTAAAATTCAATTCCAAGCTCCCTTCTTCAGCTTTGACTACAATAGCATCATTCAGTGCCCCAGAGCTGAGCAGGCTATTCCTTCCCACAGCTCCAGGACAGCAGCACCCTCTTAAGTGCGAGGATACAGGACACAAGGTCTCACTGATGATCTTTGATTTCTGTGCCCCTATAAACAGCTGCTTTTTCATGACTCAATAAAGTCACTGTAAATGCCAATACTGCAAAATGCAGTTACTGGTATATGAATCAATATGATACATGAATTGATATATTAGCAGGTGGCTCTGAGGATGGGTAACATGATATGGAGACTTCCAGTAAGAGGTCACAGGATGAGCTGAGGCCAAGGTACTCTTGGGGACACACAACACTGTGGTTGCCTGCTGGGCTCCAAAGCTGGGCATGAGATGCAGCTGGGTGGGTGCAAAGGCTGTCAGCTACTCATGCAAAGGATGGCTAGGGTCTGAAGCTCCACAATATTTAGCTGCTCCACTCCAATCTCCAAGAACTAGTGCACTTGAGACTGTTTCCAAGCCCTCTTATTGTCCCAGTGACCCCGTTTATCTCAATGCACTTAATTGCAGCTTTTTTCCAACCTTGGAATATTGCCATAGAGGTGTTTCTGCTGCTGGACTGGAGGAGGCAGTATCTGGCCAGCGCTGAGTAGATGGAGAGAATGTTCCCCTGACCTTTGGGGCAGCAACCTGGCCTGCAGCCTTGACTGGAGCTGTAGGGGCAGTGCTGGAGGCTGCAGCATTTCCTCATGTGCCTGTTCTTCATGCAGTGCAGAGCCACAGGGACACTTCCCCAGGGCCCCCTCATAGCAAGAGGGACCCTGATTACAGTGATCACGTTACACCCATGTGGCCAAAAAACTGGGGAAATGTGGGTTACTTCTGGTTTCACACACATCCTCAGGGACCCAGAGCTCTGGCACTGAGACCTGGATGAGGCTGATGAGATTTGAAAGAGAGAGGAAAGCTTTCAATGCACCTTGAGGATAGTAAAGAATACTGTTTTGCTGCCTGATGAAGTTGCTCATGCTTTCTCCTTGCTTCTCTTTCTGTTGCTCCGTTTCTCTCCTGCATTTCATCTTCTACTTCCTTGCCTCTCCCTGCTGATTTTACAGCAGCTCAGAGACCCTGCTGCTCATCCAGTGTTCTCTCCCACCACATATCCCACTTGTCTTTGCCTGTGTCCACCTGTGCTTTGTGCTGCTGCCAGTGGGGTGCTTCTGATAAGGGGCAACTGGCCTTGTTCCTGGACACAGCAATCATCTTCACATCACACGTTGTTAGTTGCTGGTTTTGGGGATTTCCTTCTCAGTCACACTAGCTGTACCAGGCACAGTCAGAGCCCAGACCACAGGGCAAAGTGCATTACCTGTGCTCCCCATAAGCTGCCACCCCAAGAGGATGTGTTTGGCTCAGCAAGTGAGAAAATGCTTGCTGTGTTTATGATAGAATGTGTTTGTTGTCTAAGTGCCTGAAAAATGTGGGCTTGCTAAAACTTTGTCTTATTTAGAAAGTAATATAAAATAATTCTTGGAAGTATCCAGAATGTTCCTAGTTGAATATCTATTTATATCCCCAACAGCTCACTGCAGGACTCACTTAGAGATACCAATATTGATCCAGAGCTGCTGCACCCCCTGGACATACTGGACAGGAGCAGGGTAGCTGTGTGTATACATACACACCCAGTGCTGATTCCTCTGTGGTATCATCCCATTGAAATGCCAAAAGTCTAGCTGTTTGGATCCTATACTGCTGGAGGTATGGGAGAAGGATTATGGATTTAGGCTGACATCACTTCTCTATTTATGTCCACAAGGAATGCATGAACATGTGTCTGGATCTTCCTAAACATTTCTGCAAATACATTTATAAATCAATGTCATTTCAGCCAGCCAGACAGGAGGATCAACATTCACTATCACTCAGTGTCCTGAGCAGCATTGATCTCCCTCATACTTGCACAATAAGGACTAAAAGCTGAGCATGTGTGGTAGCTGTTAGAAGCTGTCTTTCAAGCTATATGTTTTAAGGATGCACATGCACAATTTGCACTAATCTGAAGGATTGAGGGATAACTTGGTGAATGTATACCTTCCTCCTAGACAGTGAGAATGGATGAGATAGCAGGTTGTAACCTACTGTCACACCTGTTACCTGGTACTGTACTTAGAGGCCAACAGCATTAGTGAGACAGTTCAGGGTGAAGAACAGCAGATGAGAAATCTGTCAGGTAATTTTTTTCAACATGGGAGTAATAGCTGCTGTGGGAGGACCCACCAGCAAAATCAGACCCACTTCTGGATGTGAGGACCTGCCTTTACAAGTGATCTCAGCACAGAGCAGGGAGAAGAAAACCAGCTTATTTGTACTGGTATGTTTGACCCTTAATTATTGGTCACTTCACAGAAAGGACATGATCAATAGAAATAAATCTATATACTTATTAAAAATTACACAGTTCCTTTTTATATTGAAGCTGCTTTTACTGCTACTTAGGGGACTTTACTGGCTTAAAGCCAGGGAAATTAAATTTCTCTGGAGCTAGGTGTGAGTACTGAGTATCAACATTTTATGTGCTTATGCCCTCTTTTATCCACAGTTTTCCCATTCAGTTGTAAATAGCTTCTGAAACTGTAGCTATGAGCTCACTGTACAAAGACTGGGTAGTGCTTCTCGGCATGTGTTACATAGCAAGGAATAGAGGAAACCAGGGTGGCTTTCTCTAGCCTCCAACAGCATTGTGAAGCCATATGGAAAAGCTAAGGAAGAGCTTTTCAGGGACAGTACTGAAAGCACAGCATCTCAGCATCCTTCCCTTTTGGCTCTCAGGGTTGATCTTGAACAGAATTTCCTGTTACCAAACCAAGCCAATACAATCAGTAAATAATGTCAATCTGACTATTTGAGGAGCAACCTGAGCAGGGCATATAAGGTGTCATACCAGTGCACGTATGGAGTGCCAAATGAGCTGAACATGATCGTGTGCCCTTTGGGTCCCAGGAGTGGGGCTTGGAGGCTGGGATGAAGGGACAGTCTCCCCAGCACACATACTTTGCATACAAATTACCTTTTGGGGTTTTTCGTACCAATGGTTTGCAGGAAGTCTCAGAACAGCAATGTGGATTTTTCCCCAGCTCAAGCAGCTGAGCCCTGTGGGGATTCTTGATCTAATATCCACCAGGCAGGGAACTGCTCTGCATCTTGAGACTGCTCCCCCAGCAGGAAATGAGAGGGGACCCCTCTGGCCTCATCAAGCCCCACTATGTGCCACGGAGCTGGAAGCCCTGGGGCTGGTTGCTCAATCCCTATGCTCAAGCAGCCACCGCATGCTGGGCTGGGGGTGAGAGGCAGCATGTCTGGGCATAAGATCTGGACCCAAATGACTCCAAGGGATAAGCAGACAGATGGACACCTTTATCATCTGAACCCGTGGTGATGACCCTCTTTTCAACCAGTCTGTGTCTTTCAGAGCCTGGGTGACCTCGGAGCCTACAAAGAAAAGGTCTCTGCCAAGGCAACCCACAGATTATCTGCATGTTGTGTGTATAGGTGTTCTTCTATCCTTTGACACTTCTGCCTGACAGGATCACTTGCTGTCCTGTTCTGCTTGGATTAGAAGAGACAGCTGGCAACTGCTCCCTGCTGGCTTTCTTACTGCCATTCGTGCACTTATTGATCTCCTTCAAGCCATCCCCTCTCATCATCTCTTCAAACAGAAGAGCACTCCTGGGTTTATTGGTTTCTGGTGCAGAGGCCTTTCAGAACCTTTGAACCTTTGATTATCCTCACTGATGATGCACTGGTGCATCAGGAGCATCTTCACATCTTTTCCAGTTCTGCTGTAGCTTTCTGGATGTGGGGAGGAGCACACAGTATCCAGTTTAAGAAACATCTGCCCCTAAAATCAATGTGTCTGTTTACTGCAATATTACTGGTGCCCATCAGTCATGTACAGAGCAGAACACAGGATGCATCCAGGAGAGGCAGACAGATATTCAATCCCATTAAATCCTGACAAATAAATTATACATTGGTTAGCAGAGCAATCTGGGCTATCAGATGTCCTTTCACAGGAAGGGTGTGTAAAGCCTTCTCTCCTGCTGCGAGAAGGTCCCCCTGCAAGCAGCATTAACATCCTGGGAAGTATCACCAGCTGCTGTGTGTCACTGCTGGGTTCTCATAGGAAGCTTTGCCTCTCCCTTTCTATACCTTCATAATTTTTTTAGATGAGTTTCAATTTTTTCAGGACATTGATGAAATATTGTGACAGAAATCAGCATATTTGCTTTCTGTTCAGGAAACCACCCATTATGCCACCACTTTTCCTCAACATATGCTGTACGGACTGTGTAGAGAGGAAAAGCCATCCTATTCTTTATAGTGGGATAAACTGAGAAACACAGTTGATGACAAGAGAGGAAGGAAACTGACTTCCTTTTTCTAGATATCTCTTTTCTGGAAGTGCTTGGTTGTAAGAGGTCAGCAATTGATTCTTGAAGGGATCAGTGCCAGGGTTGCCTCCTGATCCCTGTCTATTAAAGTTGTTCACTGAAGATCAAAACTGATTTTGTAGATAAAAGAGAATTGAGCTGGACTGAGCTATTCCAGGACACCCATCTGTTTGTGAACCTATTGGAAAGCTGGAAAGGAAGTTTGTCTACGTGCAGACTTGATGTTGTCTGTGTACATGGTCCATCTGGGTTTTTGAAGCTAACATTCCTCAGACAAGCTGCTCCATGATGAGCAGAGTCAGCAGTGGCTGTTTCCCATGTTTCTCTCTCTCTGTATAATTTCTCTGGTGCTTCCCAATATGATTGACCTCTCCTTGAAACCCTTCTGCAGTGAATGCATTTACTCCCTCTCCCTTCATTGTCAGGTTGTTTTTCCCCAGATATGTTATCCTTGAGATTGCCAGCCCTCTGCAAAGTCTGATTACATTTAGCCACTGGTTCAAGTGTTATTACAGGGGGTTGATAGGCAGCACAATTGCATAAGTCCCAGCTTCAGGAGAAACAAGGATAAAAATCCCCCAGAGAAAACAAAAAGAAGAAAAATAACCTCATTTAAGAAACCTCCCTGCATTTAGTGGTTAAAAGCAGAGCCTTCCCAGGCAGCTTCCACTTAAAGAAGTGGAAGAACATCCCTGCACTGCAGACAGAGTTATCACACAAGGCTAGACCTTCAGATATTGTATTAATAGATATATTATCTTCATACCAGCTAATAGTCTGCAAAAGAAAAGGGCCTAATCATCATTCATAACACAGAGACTCTAAAAAACATGTTTGGTGCCTCTGATGTCGAATTTGGAGTGCAAAAGAATGGTAGGCATATCACTTAGTGGGACCTCAATTTCAAAGGGGCCAAATCTCTCCCAGGTTTCAGTGGGCAGATCAGCTGCATGGCGCAGTTTCATTTGTAGCTGCACATGCAAATCCCTGTACTTTATTTACCTCACCTAACCCAAGCCCACCAGCCCTCAACCTCTGCATATGGGTGTGCAGATGTGCCTGTGTAGATGCCGATGTACCATATAGTCCTACACCAGAGATGTAAACTCTGGTTTACTTCTGCCAGGCACTAGCTCCTCTCAGGGGCATGTCAGCCCTCCTCAGGATGCATGGGTTTGTTTTCTCAGTTCAGTAAATGTGAGTCTGGACCCAGGGTCCAAAAGACCAGAGCATTTCCGCAGGTGAGTTCAACTTCTCAGTGACTGACATTCTGGGAAGTAGGTATCTCTGTTTTCACCCAGGAAAATGGGTAGAGGATCTCGGGTTTCTTCTGATACAGGATGAAAAGTAATTTTTTCCGTGAAACTGATTCTTGCTTTGAGGCCTTAGAGCCTCTTTCTTCAGTGACGCCTTTTAGAGCACATAATGTATTAAACGAAGGTTTTCTAAAGGAATGAGATACCACCCCAGATAGTCTTAGAGCTCCTCACTGGCAACCTAAGCAAGCCAGCATTATTTATAAATGAAAGCAAAGTAATTGATAGCAGCAATACAGACTTGGTATTCAGTTTCTCTGTCTGAAATTTCTGGCATTGCTGTACTCAGCACTACAACTCAAAGCTGGCTGCCAGAGGGTATTTAGTGATCTAATAAGCAATATTAATTTTATTTTCATTGAGTATTTGCTATTTATTTGTGTAGCATGCTGGCAGTTCTTAGCGATTTGAGGTATTTTTTGCTCCTCTGGAGAAATCTTGCTCCAGTCTTTCTTGTTTGTTTCCCAACTTCCAGACCAGTTTTTTGGATGGCAGATGCTTGCTAGTTTTTACCTTTTCATGATCTGTAATATGAATAGAGGGATTTATTATTTCTTTCATTTATTCCTTTACTCTGCTCCAGACTCCAAGTGATGGCCTAATGATTTTCCTGGAAAGAAGAGCTGTCTGTCTCCTAGGATTTTAAAAGAGAAATGTATTTACTTCAATGACTTTAAGACAATTCCTGTCTGGTTGCATGGAGGGTTGATATGAGGGTTTTTAGAAAATAATGACTGCATATATGAAGCATTTCTTAAGAGTACATTTCATAACCTAGGGCATGCACTGCTTACACTATGCCAGAGCCTCTGGAACAAGATTCAAAATCTTGCTGCACCTTACACCTGTGGGCTCGTGGCCACCGCTACATTTTGTATTTGCCCTATTGAGCACAGTGCAGTGATTCCCATTTCGCAGCTCACAGTAACTCTGCTGTTGGGCCTGCCCAGCTCTTTGAAGACTGCCACCACATGAAGGTTGTACAGGTTAAGAAACGTCATCCTCTATCACCAGTGCCTGTAGGAACTGCTTCTACTCTTGGCCAGTGCTGGATTGCAACAAAGTCAGTTTCAGGAAAGAGGTGAGCAGCACTACGATGAGCGGAGCAACCAAAATTCCACAATCTGTTGCAGTCAAAGACAATAGGAAATCATTCGTGGCCTTGAGGCAGGTCAGATGCAATAATAGAGAAGCAATGCAGAAGATGAAGAGCAGATAAGGGAAGAGATGGAGCATGATCAGAAGCAGTTAATAATCAGACAGAAGGTACAATTAAGAGTGATTGTTCTGCGATGCCAGGTGGAGGAAGGGAGATAATTCAATTCCAGTTGCACTGCCAGAGCACCACAACACTCAGTTTTCCATTTATTTAGACAGCAGGAGAGCACTACCAAATACACATCATCATTATAGAATGAAGCACTAATTTCTCTCTTATTCGCTGTGCAATTAATTAAAAAGTTACCTTTTATTTGTAAATGTCACTGTAAGGTTGGGGGTCAATTTATGTCTTGCTGAAAGCACAGTTGCTATCTCAGGAGTTAAAACAACAGAGCCTTTATTACCTGTCTCCCACATGCCTCTTCCTAAATCATTCCTCTAGTATTCTCCTTCCCTGCCAAGGTCTTGTCTTGGCCTCTTGTCCCATATGACACTTGCTCCCTCATGTCTGTGCCTGCCCTTGCACATGTACACCCCAAACATCTCAGAGGGTGTTCAGCCACTTGTGTTATGAGCTCTGAGCTGAAGTCCAGGAATTCCTCTTTGGCCAGGGTTCAAACATTTTTAGTGAAACACCTGCCAGAAAGCACTCACAGGCATCATGACTGCTTCAGCCACATTTTCAGATGAGAAAATCAAAAATTGAAACCTCTTGAGTAAGTGGCACCAAGTTAAGATTTTCATGTCCTATTTCCTTTCCTTCCATTTGCATCTCTCCTTGGGTTTAGTCTTTCTAAAGCAGACTCTGGTCCTTTTATCCTCACATGAGAAATCTGTACATGGAAATCTGTACATGTTGGATGCTGCATGTACAGCAAGTAAGCAGCAGACTAATTCCATGTGAAAAGAAATTTCCACAAACAGCTGCCATATATAAATAGATGAAGGGGTAATATTTACATTAAAGACCTGGTATCCTTGCTTAGTAGGGGAAGTTTAGGATGCTGTGTAGTCGAACATTTTTAATAGAATAAGAAAAATGTGTCTTATGAACGAACAAGCAGCTTCTAGTTAAAAACCAAAAGTCTAAGTAAGAAGTTAAAAATGTAACAAAATATTCTAGGAAGGAAGTTTTTCATGTTAAGTGCTTCATGCTTTTATTTGTCCACTATAGTTGAAAGGGCAATAAAAAGGAAGACATAGATGTCCAAAGCAGAGCTGAACACCCAAATGCATGCACATGAAGAATTTTCTCATAATTAAAAGTCTCTGAAGGCTGGGTTAGATTAAGCTTTGCTGTAAACAGATGGTCACAATCTTCCAGACTGATGAAGACAGTTTTGTTCTAATGTATGGAAGTCCTCTATATTTATTAGGATTCTGTAGTAATTAAAGGTATTGAATGCTTATGTTCAGAAAGAACATCATAAATAAACCCAAATGTTTTATATTTTTATTTAACTTCTTCCAAAACCTGTTTATATTATAGCAGGAACCTTGGTCTTATCACTAGTTTTATTTGTACAGTTCATACTACTTTAATGTAATTTTTCAAATTAAATGGTGTTTTTCCCAGTGAGGCCTTGTGTTTATCTTAGATAACAACTGCATACATGAGCAAGTCAGGAATCTGATATACACATAAAATTTAAACTCTAGTTCAAGCCATAGTAAACCAAATGTCCCCCCATGAGCTGAAGATCCTTCAAATCCTGTCCGAATTTAATTCAGACCTCTGAAAGAGAGGCAGTCCAGGGACTTTCGTGCAGAGTATATTGAGTTAGGCCTTCTCCCATGGCATTTCAAATGTTGAGCACACTGAGGAGGAAAAAGGTAGAGTGGTTAATACCCCCCAATGCAGTTTCAGTTCCAATCCTTAAGCTGATTCTCCTCACCCTAAAAGACTACAGCATTTCATACTGAGTACTCAAGGCCAACTTAAAATGTCCAAGGGAACAGAAGGAATTTGTCTTTGCAGGTTTTTGTGGTCACTGTTTCAGATGTAACAGAAACATCTCGAACTGGAAGGGACACATAAGGATCACCAACTGCAGCTCCCTGCTCCTTGCAGGACTACCTAAAACCAAGCCATATGACCAAGAACAGATGTTGCTTGACCTTTGGCAGGCTTGCTGCTCTAACTACTGGGAAGCCTGTTCCAGGGCCTCATCACCTTCTCAGTGAAGAGCCTTTTCCTATTCTGAACTTCCCTGACAGCTTAATTCCATTTCCTTGTGTCCTATAGTTGAGCAGCAGAGAGAGGAGATCAGCACCTCCTCCTCTGCTGATGCCCTTGAGGAAGACTTGGACTGTGACAAAGTCACCCCTCAGCCTTGTCTTCTCCCAGCTGAACAACCCAAGTGACCTCAGCCACTCCTCCTGAGTCTGACACTCAAGGCTGTTCACCTTGGTCACCCTCCTCTGGACATACTCTAATATTTCTCCTCTCTTGTGCTACAAATGAATGGAAATGGGGCTGAGTTTCTGCTCAGAGATGCTTGTGCCAGCGACATGTTCCAAAGACATCCAGGAGAGAGAAGCTCTTGTATTTTTGTATCTGACCACAGCCAAGGGTTACTGAGGACCTGAATCAATGTGTGCCTGCTGTTAATGGTAAGGACAAACCATTGTCCTGTTACTCTCAAACATCTGCTCGTAACAAGGTAAATATAAGATTTGAGGAAATAATTGCCAGCAGCTTGAAGAGAGGTTTTCCCATGTGCTGATATTAAATAACTTTCACATTAATGCCACAGTTTATAAGTGACTTCTGTTGGTGTTCCAGCTTAGTTGTCTCAGTGCGTTCAGGAGGCCTGTGTTCAGTCTGAACCCTGAACACCATCAGTACCTCCCTTGTTTTGTTCTGACCTGTGTGAAGTTCTGGTTTCCAAAGCTTTAGGCTTACCTCATTTCATTTTGCTAATCTGAAGTGTGCCAAATTCTGACATCATATGTAAAAGCTCTAGTATAGAGAACGGGCCAGAATAAAAATCTTGAATTATCCTAAGTGTACTGTCAGAATAGAGAGCCCTTGGAACTGATGCCACTTCCCTGATGCATGCCACCACACTTAGTAGGAACTTGGATGCAAAGGAAATGAAAAAAAAAAGCAGACTTGGTTTAGGACATAAATGCTCTTGAGTCACTAAAAAGTGACACTGGAAATGTGCATCTTCAACCTACGTTCAGGAAGCCCTCCAGGATCAAGAGCCAAGTGAATCAGTAAACTTGATTATTACTAAAGGAATGGTTCTGAGAGAAAAATGCCTTTAACTTGAAAGAACCTAAGTCTAAATTTAACAGTGAAATGAAGGTCCTTTTGAAAGTTTTATGAAAGTTTTTATGAAAGGACAAAAAACATACATGGTCTGTGAGGCAAAAGGAATGCCCCATTTATCATGGTATCTGTTGACTACACACAAGTCACCTCATCTCCAATCTATTTTTTCCTTTAGAAGTCTATGAAATCAAGCATGAACCTGGGCTCCATTTGCACATCTATGTTTGCAGGCATTTCAGTGTATCCAGCCCACACAGTTTCACCGGTCACTCTACTCCACCCATATTTCAGTGACTTTTTTTCACTGACACTGAAAAAACATGATAGGGAGACTGATTTTCTGCTCTCATTATATTCCTCTCATGCATCAGCTTTCATACATCCATAGGCAAAGAATATCTCTTGTTCTGCTACCCAGTGGTGTTGTTTGTTTGCTGAGGAGGAGTAGAATAGCTAACTAAAAGGAGGCTCTCTTTAGTGGCTGCATGCAGCAAGTCCACAACTCCTCCTATGCCATGGCATTTTGTCACATTTTGAGCTGACCCTCCCACTCCCCTGTGCAGAACTTTATTCCAGGGTAGCAGAAAGTTCTACAAGAGACAAAGGAGAACAAGCAAGACTGAAGAGCTTTGATTTTGTCCTGCTCCCTCAGGAGCACCCTCTTCACCTCTGCACAAAATACATCTGGTGTCTTGAGGGCTCCATCTGTGGGGGTGCACAGACAGGAAAGGGGTCTTATTGCTGAGGATGCAAGCCTGGCAAATACCAGTCTAACTCTTGGTCATCTTAATCCAGTCTCAACATCTACCCATTGGCTTAGATCTTCTCAGCTTAGACAGGTTTCTCTTGGTTTCTTGTGTGTGCTGTCCTGTCCTGTTGAAAATACTGGTTTTTTTTGTCTAACCACATTAGACACAGGGACCCTGCTGCTTAAGTGACAGCTCTGTGGTCAGGAGGAGTGTCTGTGACTGACACCCAAAGGAAACAAAAAAATTAGGGGCAGAAGAAACATAGAAGTGATAAGTGCTTCCTAGACTAAGTTTATTTCTATTATTAGCAACAAAATGTGATAATTTCACAGAATAATTTGGACAATGAGGTCAAAAGGAAATAGAGGAAGACATGTAAGGTGTTCCACTTAACCAGTCTGAATATGAGGGCCTCAGAGTTGTAAAAAAAAAGGGTGGGAAAGGGCCAGGGTAGGAGAACGCTATTAAAAATCTCTAAATAAAGTTTTATGCTATGCTTTTCTCCTTTGTGAAACACTTTTGGCTGCAATGGCTCTAAATCTTTTGTCTTCTTGTATGTCTAAACATCCATGGCAGCAAGCCATAGTCCAGCTCCTGGACAGTTAAATCTCCTTGGCAGCAAGTCACGGTCCACCAGCTACTTTTAACTCTTTTTTCTTTATTGACAACATAGCATTTTACAAAACAAAGTACATGTAAGGCTCTGAACGGTTGCTGGAAGTGTCTTAGCCCTGACAGCAGAGAATACATTTCAAAACCTGTCACCTTTTTTAATTTCAACTCTACATCTCCTCTTTATCTCCATAAGCAGCCCATGTCACCATATGCACCATTAATTCTGGTACTTTCAAATCAAGCATAAGAAATAAACTAGGCTGTAGCACTTCCTTTGTGCTGCCATAATGAACCAAGGTAGGCATTGGGAACACAGAGTGCTGACATTTTAACTTTTAATGGAAGAATTTCTTTCCCACAGAAAGTATCAACAGGGAATGGAGTATCATCCTCCCTTTTGAAAGTAAAGGCCAAGCTCCTCAGCTGTCTTTGAGCCAGCATGGGCACAGCCACAGGAGGGATGGTGTAGAGGTGACTCTTACAGGGCTGAAGGTGAAACTGAGCTAAAGCGGTGGTCACTGTTCTAGCTGAACAGCCCTGGACCTGACACTCAGAACCCACCTGCTGTTTGCATGTCCTGTACTGTCTCCAACCAAATTCCTGTGATTCATCTCATCCACTGCCTTATTCTGTCAAGTATTCTGTCATCAAGAATCCTCATCCCCCAAGCATGAGACAATGTCCTGCAGGAGGACCGAGCCGCCAAGTCAGGTTTTATCATCTTTCTTCTGTTACACTTTCACATCTTTATTAAATCTTAAAAACAAGCCCAATTTTAAGAATTGGCAAGCTCCTTCTCTCTTGTGTGAAAGAAATGCTGCAGTTGTGATCTTTTCAATGGGTGTGAGTGCTGTGAAAATGCTGAAACACTGGACTGCAGTAAGAGCCTGACATCTTATTCCCCTCTAAATAGGTAGGTGGTTCTTAAGCACCCTGTGACAGGGAGAAACAGAGTCACTCAACATTACTGGGATACCTCTCCATGGCTGGTAGATTTTCTTTTAGAACAAGCTTCGAAGTTGACCCACCTTATCTCTGTTCACCCTTTGCCTCTTCTCTCTGCTTCCCAGCTGAGCCACCCTACCACATTCTACAGACTTTGTTGTTCCTCTTGCCAAGACATTTTGGATTCAGAGGAAACTGCAGTGCATGTCAGAATATGGCTCTAATTCCGTATTTCATTGTCCAGAGATTATGAAGAGTACGGTGAGTTCCTGAAGTTAAAGGAGTACATCAGTAAAACAATGAGGAGATCAGTTTGACAAATGTTACGGTACATTACAGCTCTTGAGGCGTTGTCAGTGTGGAACTTGGCTCTTGACTCTCCTCATTTTCCATTAAACTTGTGAAACTGCCTGTCAAGGGAAAGGAGAACTTCATAAGTGAGACTTTAAAACTCAACCAAGCAAAGCTGCTCAGAATATACGGAGGAAACAACCTTGTCTGGATGGGATAAGTGAGGTGCAAGGAGCTCTTTTCCCTCACTGAGACTGTGCTACACATTGTCCTTGACTTTGTCACTACAGCAGACATGGATGGAGGGCACCTAACTAAATAAGGCACCAACTGGAATAAGAAATTTACAGGGTGTCTCATTTACTTCTGGGCTTCAAAAAACTGAATTTGAAGGGCTGGTATAATTCACTGTGCGACCAAAGGAATTTTTTAAGATGCTTTGAGGTAGGAGAAACAATTAATCAAACTTTATGTTAACTATTTAGAAGTGTAATTGAAATCATTGCTGGTAGAAAAATTTCATTGCTACATCTGCATTCCAGATTGATTTACTCTTTTGACAATGGCATAGTTTTGAAATTTAGGAGGCATTTTCCAGAGGAGTTTCTTCACGCATTCCAAAAATTGAGAATCTGTTTCTGTTTGGACTGGTATAAATACCTCTGTGTAGACATTTCTACCCAGATACAAATTAATGTAACTATTCACAATACCAACCAAATCTTTTTTTTATTTTTCTTCAGTCATGCCTCTGATGGTGGTACCTTTCAAACACATCTTTATTAATTATGTTGCAGAGGAACATATTCAGCTTATACAAACTTAGGCTCTATCAGTATGACAGTATTTCAAAAACAGGTACTTCTCTGAAACCCTTTTCTTTACTTCAGTTTTCAGAGATTTGCTGTCTTGATATGGTTATGAGCTACAGCACAAGAATGGTCTCCAGTACATTATCCACACTTTTTATTATCTAGCTTTATTAGCAAATGAATTACACAATGGCTTTTGGCATCAGGTAGCAATTGCTTGTTGTTTTCTTTGGGTGTTTTTTGTAAGGGCAATGTACCTGTTCTCAGGTATATTCTCCTATGACTTTAAATATACCCGACATTTAACTTGACTTTTATCTTGCTCTTTTCAGTTTGCCTCTTGTTCCCATTGGGCTATCCCATGTCTTCACGCAG
This sequence comes from Donacobius atricapilla, assembly GCA_013397315.1. Classification (NCBI taxonomy): domain Eukaryota; kingdom Metazoa; phylum Chordata; class Aves; order Passeriformes; family Mimidae; genus Donacobius; species Donacobius atricapilla. The sequence continues at coordinate 332,980 of WBMY01008916.1, forward strand.
CACACATGGAGCTCCTTGTCACAACATGTGAATGCTGAAAGTTTATAGAATTCAAAAACTGACTGCTCAAATTAGTGGGTGAAAAGTGTACTGATGGCAATTAAAGAATTTAAACCTGTTTTTGACAAACATATACCACAAATGTGTCATTCACTTATTTCTGATGCCTCTGAACAATGCTGTAAATAGCTTTACCTTTTCAAGTCCCTTTTAAGGAAGTCAGGCAGAGTTTTTTAAAACTTGCGCTAATAAAACCCACCCTGGATACTGACTGGCACCAGGAAGCAGAATTTTTGGAGAGACTTGCCCAGAAATTGTCTTTTAATAGTGTATTTTAGTCAAAGATTCAGTGGCCATTTATCTCAACCTCAAGGCGACTTCTGTTGTTCCTTTCACTTCCTGCACAATTCCCTTATACTGCTTAGGTGAACTAAGACAATGTACCTCTCAGGGGACTGTACCAGTAACCATGCCAGTAAATACTATTTATATATCATGAACCAAGGAAATTTACTTGCCTTGCTGTCATGACCCTGTGTGACTGGGCAAGCCAGCTTATTAAGCATCCTGAATTTCTCCTCAGCAATGACTGGCTTACCTTTCTGCTGGGCATTCAAATAATGAGAGGAGGATAGATCCCAAACTTTTTGAGAAATACAGTAGCAGTCCAAACACTGTGGTGTAGAATGAAGTGCATTTAAGCTGGTTCACACTGGTAGTCTCTGTGGCTGATTTCTGTGCCTATGCCAGACCCTTTACAGAGAAACGGTGTAAATTACAGTACTACAGAAGAGATGAAATTAGTAGCTGGAGAGTCATGCCTATCAATGGTCCTGGAAGATGGAAAGTGCTGAGGTGCTCACTGGTATTGTTCAGTATGGTCACTGATGGCCTTGGATATAAAGTACATTAAATTAGCAGAGCATATAAAATTGGGAGAAACTGTTGAGTATTTTGGAGAAATTGTGGTTTTAGACAGACTTATAATTAAAAATTATTTTGAAAAAATAATTGTTTTGGTTGTGGAGTCACCTACTCTGGAGATATTCAAGAACTGTTCGGATGTAATCCTGTGCAATGTGTTATAGAATCACCCTACTTGAGCACTGAGTTTGGAGCAGGTGATCCACTGTGGTCCCATCCCACCTGTGATTCTGTGAATAGTTCCCAGTCATTGTGCATCACCCTTGACGAAAAATTTGGCCCACAGGGAGTGTGATGACACAGAGGCTAGAGGGAAGCAAAGGAAATGTCTGCTAGCCTAGAAAACATGACCTGAAAAGAAAGACCAAACAGATTAATCATGTTCAAAATAAAGAAGAAAATACTTCAGGAACACACAGGATTGAAATCTCATGAAAGACCAACCACAGTTCCAAAGAATGCACTACCATAGTGATGGCCTGTAGGAAAAAAGCCAAAAATCCATCAAACCTGCAGTGTGCCACAGTAAAGGAGGAGAAGAAATCAAGGACATGAGGGAGGCCTTCAGGCTTAGCGCCGACAAGGCACTTTTTGGGTGAGAACACAAACATTATCTTGACAAATATGCCACAAACACACATATTACATGAACTCTTAACAGCCCTAGCCAGCCTGACCCTAGATTGTGGGAACTCCTTTTGGGCACAAATCTAGCAATTGATTTAATTTTGACATTTGAACAAAGTACATGAGCTGGGCATCTGAGAAACAAAGATCTTAAGAATACTAATTAAAAAAATTCAGGTCCAAGTAACACATCAAAATGGTGGAAAAACCCACAGATTTTTGTCTTTTGAGACATTAAGCAACATAAATTTACAAAGAAGTACTATCACTTGAGATGCATTGAACTAATTAACAAGGATTACATAATGCATCCAGAACACACTCCTTGAGCAGCATTCTCATTGGTATCATGTAGTGATACATAGCTCCTTCCTCAATTTCACTAAAGTGGGGTGGGAGGGACTCCAAAATTACAGTAAAAGCTCCTACTCTTAGTTTTTAAGTATGTAACCTCAATTTCAACACATTTTTAACATGCCAGTATGCTCCTGCTCCCACTGCCCTCAGTAATATCAATTGTGATTGCAGTAATAGAATTGTGCCTGCCAGCTTTGTGATGGCCACATGCTTCATGACCAGATATACATTCCTTAAACCCAACAATATCAGTGATCTTGCTTCCAGACTGGTCATTGTGGTGCCCTTCAGGTGGCCTGCCTTTATCTTGGTTTCTCATTTGCAATTGCTGTGCCTGATGTTGACCCATACTTGCAGCTGTCCTCTCTGTGTTCAGACTTTTCCTCTAAAGGACCCATTAATGTGTAGGCACCCAGAGAGATTTGCTTCCCTGCAATGCGTTTTCCTGAGGAATCACTTACCTTATCAAACATCTTGGTAGTCTGACATGATCTAGCTTTAATGAACCATAATGTAGTTGAACCCGTTTTTCACTTACCTCTAAGAATTTTCTCAGTCAAATTACCAGGGCATGGATTTGCTGTTCCTCTCCCTCCCTCTGCCTTTTTTAGAAGACAGGTTTCCTGTTCTCCAACAGTATCCAATAACAGCGTTTCAACACCAACTTCACTGATTTGTCAAAAGTGTTGCTCAGGACTTGACACCATAGATACCAATTTTTTCAACATTTGGAGTGGGATTTTTCAGGACCTGTCACAGGAAACAGCCTAACTTATGCTTCCACTTCACATCTGCTAATATCATCTTTTACATTATCTTGCTTACTTTGTGCTCTCTGTAAATACCCTCACCATAATTTTTTCTTTTCATTGAAAGCTGAGGCAATGTATTTATTCAAAATTTGGAACCCCCTTCATCTCATCCGCGGCATTTAGCCACCATGTATCTTGCTTCTTTGAATCATTTCTATTTATGTAGTTGAAGAATTCTTTATCTGTTATCTTTTTGTTTGCAACATTCTATCCATTCTTTTTCTCTGATCCTGCAGTTTCCAACCCAGCAAACTGTACTTCTCCTATTTCCTGCAGGTTCATTCATTTTCAGGTAGTTACTTAGCCACTAGCTCCACAATTATTCTTGATCTATTCCAACCTCTTTTATGGGATGTAAGTGCTATACAGGATTTTCCATTTTGGATTTAAAGTAAGTCCATGATTCTTCCACGCTCAAATGCTAGGTCCATGCAGCCTCACCAACCATTTTTCACAGTTTCTTAATGTTTGCCCTCTGATACCCAGCACTGTAGGATATTCTTGTAGATCTAATCTTGGTTCTCAAGAAACTTGCAGTCAGTAATGTCAGTCAGTCATCAAAGATAATTTTCTATAATCAAATTATTTTTAAAAGGTTTTATAATATCCTTATATTTTACTGAAAAGAATTATAGAACAGCCTCCCTTTAGGCTGTTGAGTCTAATCAGTGACTGCTGGTAAATAAAAGGTTAACTGCCCATCAGACCTGATAATACATGCTGTGTATGGTCTTTGGCAGCTGTCTAGGGAATTGAAACCTTCCCAACCTTGCTGTTATTTACTGTTGATGAAATCATCTATTCATAGCCATCCCCAAACCTGAGAGTCTTCACCAGAGTTTGGGGCATTTGTATCATTCTTATCCACTACCTATTTCAAACGAATTTCTTATTTGTACCATTGCCATCTCTGTTTTCTCAATCTATTACTTCATTCATTTCTATTAAAAACTAGTAATTAATAGTACAAATACTGCCTCTACCCTATTTTTTCTCCTTTCTCCTACCTCCTCTGGTCAGAGGATGCAAGGAGAAAAAAGTAGATTTGTTTGGCCTTAGCTCCTGGTTTACTTATCTTCATAGACTACAGAGGTAGTACCTGAGAAAGTCCTCTCTTTCCGTCAAACCATTTCCTGGGGAAATCTGCTACAGACTGAAGAACTTAAATACATATATACATATACATGTAGAGGTTGGAACAAAAGAAAAACAAGAATGTTAAGGAGAGTTGTGCTTTTTGGAAGTAGGAGAACACAACATAAGCAAAGCACTTGGCAGCCTATCAAAAACATTTTGCAAGAAAAGAAATCTATTATGTTCTCTGCTCTAGGGAAGTCAGGCAAAAGGAACAGGGGACACCAAAACAGCACAGTGCCTTTCGCTATTTCTTCTCAGTTGTTGCTAGACTCTGTTGCAGGCAGAAGTCACACAAGCCTGCAGTCAGTAGCCTTAGAAGCAACGGCTGGCAGTCCCTGGAAAGCAGCAGGACAAGAGTCAGGATCTGCAGAAGTAACAAAAACTGAGACAGTAAGTTTGAGAAATTGATAGACACCATGTAAGAAAAAGAACAGCCCAGCAGCATCTCTTGATGATTGACATTTCCTGTCTTGGCCTCGCCTGCCTTAACCTATGTCTCTGAGATGCCAGTTTTTGGAATTTAATTAGTATTTCGTGTTGCTGTTGCATTTCATTTTTGATTTTTATATATATATATATATATTTTTAAGGCAACAAGAAAGCTGAAAGGAAAGTTTGGGACAATTCTGANGGCTCCGCTGCCCCGGTGCTGTAGCCGGCGGGACGGGGGGCGCGGGCGGGGGCCGTGCCCCGGCAGTGCCCCGGGCTCAGCCCGGGAGCTGCCGCTCATCCTCTCGCTCGCCGGGCTGTTTAAAAATACCGGTTCTTCTGCCGAGATTTCAATGGCGCTTGGCGAATCCCTGTGCTGCGGGTTTAACATTGGGAGGAATAGCTTGGTACGGGAGGCGGACAGGAAATTACCGCCAGAGCCATCGTGCCGGCCGGTGGCTGCGCTGGAGCAGGCGGAGGTGCCCACAGGTGCGGGGCGGGCTGGGGACAGGTGTTGGGTTCGTTTCCTGCCTCCTCTTTCTCCTAATTGAACGGCTTGTGTTTACAGCGTGCGTCCTGAAATACGAACGCATATGGAAAAGAAAGGCCGAGTATTTCCGTATTCCAGGGGAATTTGTAAAAGTTTAGAAAACACAGAACTTACTGCTGGGAATTACTCTGTGTAGCATATGAAAGGATAAGCAGAGACTTTGCTATGCCCTCCAGGATCTTAACAGCTGGATGAAAAATGTATCAGGTCTAAATTTTTCTTTTAAACTTGGGAGAAAAATTATGTTGGTGTTGAAAATGTGGCCGTGGAAGATGTGCTGTAACTTAAAAACATTTTCAGGTAGTCGTCGGGAAAAGAAGAATCCGTTTGCCAGCTTTAAATTAGTGATTAGCTGCTCATTAAATTATTTATTGGTGAAACAATTGCTGCCAAAACAATGAGGTCAGAGTGATACTGCATGGTATCACTCACTTATAGCCATACTGCATGGTGTACGTGGGCTTGTGGGATTGCTTTTCCATTTTGTTCAGTATGGATATTTTGTAGTAGATTTGTAAACTGTTTCCTATGGTCTTGAATATATAATGCACTCGTAGCATCTTACTCAGCAAATTAATAAGAAAGGTAAGACATGGGTCTGATAAAAGCTGCTGTCTTGTGGCTTGAAATGAATGCTGTTGCATCTGGTTTAATTAGTTCAGCACTCTGGACAAGTCAAGCATTTAATCAGAAAAGGGAAAGTAATCACCAACAGCAGGTGTATCTCTTTTAGGCATCTCAATCCGTCACATTTAATTTTGGGAGGCAATGTAGGATTAATTCAATTTCACTGGCATGAAACAGTTTTTAAAATGCACAAAGCTAGTTGAGAGAGAGATGGAACTCTCTCACACAAGTAAGTGTTGCAGAAATTAAGAATTTATAATCTAGCTCAAAAAATCTCCTAAATATTTTCTCAATAGCTGCAAAACAGTGGATACTTTTGATATGAAGGTTTGTCTATGGTGAATTTCCGCTTAAATTATCTTATTATGTGTGCTTATTGCCACTCTCTGAAACATGTCACAATTTTTAGTAGTATCTATAGCATAATAAAAATCCACTTTTTTTTTTCCTGTTACCAAATTGTCCTCCTTTTTCTCATAGTAAGATGTTAATAAACCTTGGCCTGGGGCATTATGTGAAAGAAGTGTTTCCATTTGGATCACCAGAAGTAAATCAAAGAAGAAGGTATGGAATTATGTAGGGCTAATATTCAGCAAATGTGATTATAATCCCAGCTAACTGCTATATCCTACAGCAACTTTTTTCCTCACCAAAAGTTATGCCACACTTTTTAACTTTATGATATCTGAGGATAGATTTTAAAAGAAGTAATGGAGTTAGCAAAGTATAGTTTCTTTGGTCTAAATGTAGACTTTTTTTAGTTCGGTTGCAGATTTTATGGAGATTTTCCAAGGTGGAGAGATGCTGTTTCATTCTATTGTTTCTTTCCCTTGGCTCCTGGACACATTCTGTGCCATGGACATTTCATCATTAATTAGCTCACTCTCCTTTTAAACTCACTCTTTGCTTTGTTCAAATCCAGACCCTACTATTCATCATTAGACCCACCACTTTGCAATCTCATACATACCCTCCCCACAAAACCATTCATTTTTCCATAGTCTTCCTACACATTTAATTTAACCCCCACCCACTGCAAATAAAGCATTGTAGTACAATTTTGTTTTCTGCAGCTGAGGAACAGACAGAACTTTTTCTGAGTGCAGCAGAGTGTGGTCTTCAGCAGGCACTTTTTCTTTTTGCTCTCTGGAGGGTGATCTCAATTTCCCTCCTCACAGGTCTTTCTCTGTCCCAAGGAGGCAGCAGTCTGATGTCTCTCTTCCTTGTCCTGGTGGTGTTTTGTTTTCCATTGTGGAAGAAGGGCTCAAGCAGATACTTTTCCTGACAGATGTTTAGTGAACAAAGCAGGGAGTATTTCTGTGACTGTTCCTTTTTGTGCGCATCTTAGGTCTGCACCAGGCAAAGCACAAACCAGTGATGCGGAAGTCCTGTTACCTCTCTAATTTATCTGTAGTGCCTATTTCTGCAGTTAATACTGCAAAAAAACTCAGTACCCAGGACTCAGTCAATACTTCACTGGCCAAAACTGCTGAAGAATATTGCCAGTAGATGTTAATGACATATTCACACCCTCTACTAATCCCTTAATGCTAATAAGGATATGACAAGGTTTCTTCCTACAAGCTTGGCTTTTTGGTATGCTAAATATAAGAATTTTAAGTTATAACTAAATTGCATTAAGGTCCAGACTAGCAGTTTAATAATATTCATACCAAATCATTGTTAAAGAAGTTGAAGGTAATAAATGTCACAATTATTCTGAGAGTTACTTCAGTACTAAAAAATTGGAAAGTGAATAGCTTCTATTAACTGTTTCCTGCACTCCAGGAACATCGGTGTTGGAAGAAAATTCAGGCTACAAATATTGATGGCAACGTTTCCTCTGCTCTTAATTTAACTGCTATTTTTGTATATGGCCAGCCTTCAGTCCAAGCCTTGCCACAGAGTGTCAGGGAAGAAGGCTGGGCCAGGCACACTGCCTGAGCTGGAGACAGGGCTTCTGAGTCTGGCACTGGGTTTTGGCTGGCAGGTACATCAAAAACAGATCCAAATAAACTGCATGGCAACTGCTACAAACAGCAGTAAACAAAGGCTTGAAAAGTCTTGGGACATGATATGACTGAAATTGCAAAACGAAGCTAATAGTGGGAACCCTTTGCAGCTGTAATTTCTGGAGATATTAAGCTGCTTTGCAAATATTTTGTAGGCCTCCCAGTATGCTGGTAGCTTATATGCATGTAATTACACACATTTTGATAGAGCAAAGATTTTTATTGTTTGACTAAGGAAAGCCAAACAGCCATGATAAAAACCAATTTAGGCCTGATTTCTGCCCATCTTCTCTGTGGAAGTCTTTGAGAATAAGTCCTTGCATGTGCCAGCCTCTTCTCCAGAAAGGGCCTTTCTGTCCTCCTTGCACGTAAGTCATCTCTCCTAAGGGTGGAGTTCATAGCTAAGGACATGGTTATTTGTCAGAGTTTCCAAACTGGACTGTGAAAAAGGGGAGATACAATTGGATATTTGCCTGTATTTTGAGATGCAGGTGGTAAAAGATCAATAAATATGAGGCTTGAAGAGTATTGAATTCATAAATTTCTTCTGGCATATGTAAATTTCAATGTCAATATGTAGTTCATACCAAAACATGTCCCTACATCTAATGACATCTTTTTCTATTCTGTCTCACTAAATCTACATCAGATTTACTCCAATTACAAATAAGAGCATGCTTTTCCTAAGACATCTTCCAGCAAACTCAGTCAGGGCAGTCAAGCTCATGCCTTTCATTATTCAGAGCTCAAGAGGGTGGGTGGACTCATAGTTTATCTCCGTCCAGTATTATCAACCTTGCCAGTACAGGTGTGACTCTGAGGAAAATGTGGAGGCTTGGCTCCTCAGGCACTTTTTAGTGCATTCAAGAAGTCTTGGCTGAGGAGCGTCTGCCCCACTGGCTTTGGGAAGGTTTGTATTCCTGTGTTTCTTTAGAGTGTGTCTACATTGCAGCTGCAGTTTCATATCAGTGGATATGAGCACACATACCCAAACCACTTTTAGTCTAGCTGTCTCGACTATCATAAAACCATGGAAGAATTCAGGTAGGAAGGTACTTCGGTTGCAATTCCAACCTCCTGCTCAAAGCTGGGTTAACTATGAGGTCAGGCCAGTTTGCTCAGTGCTTTTTCTGCTTGAATCTTGAAAACCTCCAAAGTTGGAGAGGGCACAACCTGTTCCAGTGTTTGACTGTCCTAATGTTGATTTATTTTTTCCTTATACTCAGTCTGAAACACTTTTTTGTATTTCAGCTTGTCTGCTTTTTTCCTCCTGCTGTGCACCATTATGAAAAGCCAGAGTCTGTTTGCTTGACAGCAACTCAAAGGAATTGGAAGACTGCAACTAGCCCTGCCAAAACTCATCTCCAGGCTGAGCAAGTCCTGTTCCCTCAGCCTCTTCTCATACAGAGTACCAGCCCTTTACCTTCTTTGCAGCCCTCTGTTGAATTCATTGCGGTTAATTCATGTATATCCCTATACTGAGGGCCCAAAACTGAGTATAATATTGTGTGGTCTAAAAAGTGCTGAATAGGTAGGTGTAGTTGCTCCTCTGATCTACTAATGATTCTTCTGTTAATACAGCCCACGATTCTGTTGCTAGGGCACACTGCTGGTTCAGCTCATCATCTACCAATACCCCCAGGTCCTTTCCAGCAGAGCTGCTTTGCAGCCTGGCAGTCCCTTACCTGTATCATTGCAATGCATTGTTCCTTCCTTTGCTCAGAACTTGGCATCATGTTAAAAACCTTGTTAGAATTGAGCCAAAAGACATCCAATGCTCAAGTCCAGTCGTTTTGCCACAGCTGACACCTGAGGTGGTCAGACATGACTTGGCTCTGGTAAATCCATCCTGGCTGTTGCCAATCACCTTTTCCTTCTGTGCCCAGAAATGTCTTACAAGAGGACTTACTCCACCTTTTTGGTCCCAGCATCCCTGGAACTAAAGTGAGGTTGGTTGGTTCATAAATCCATTCATTAGGGAATTATAGGAAAAGGAATCTTCATTTCCTTTTTAAAAGCAAGTGGAGCATTTGCCTTTCATCAGTTTTGGGAATTCCTTAATCTCCATGACTTTTCAAAGGTGATAACGTATGACAAGGGCATCAGATATTATTTACCATCTGGTAGATATATTGAATGAATCATTTTAGTTTAGGAATGTAGGAATTTAGTAGGAATGACTGCTGATTTGGGGAGCTGCACATCTGAAATCTAGTTTTGCCTCTTGGCCATGTGCACCCTCCTGACTTCACTGGAAGAACTGTCTTCAGCTCCACACACTTGAAGAAAAACTGGTTGGAAACAAAGAACCTCTCTGCTTCCATGTGCCCAGTGACCCTCCATGGATTAACAGGGAATTGACAGAGGAAGACAGCAGAGACACAGGCTGGAGAAGAGGTGTTTGGCGAGTCTTAGGAATTATTTCTTTATCTTTAGAAGGAAGACTTCATATATGCAGGTGAAAGACTCTTGTGTAAACTCAATAGATGGTATTTGTCTTTAGAAAAGTTGCTTGTATTTCATACTAAAAGACTGGAATCATTTTGACTGGTTGTTCTACCAGAGAAATGTCAGCAAACACAGCTTGTTATTATCAACTCATTTTTTTACTGATTGAAATTTGACTTGGTTTGCAAACATCACTAATCTTGTCTGGCTTTTGAACTATAAACGTTTAACTGAGTTACATGACTTTAAAATCACCACAAAACTCAAATGACTCATTGCAAATGGCTTCTGCTTGTGTTTTGTCTTTCCTGCATTTCCACTGCTTTTGCTTCCAGCAGTGCAGCCTGACCCATGCAAGCCTGCCTTCCCCTCTCGCCTCCTCCTTCCTGCTGAGGGCTGCTGCCTCCGGTCTTCAGTGCAACATCACAGTCTCTGCCTTCTCCCGAGACTGGGCAGTCAGGCAGCTTCGTGAGGCCACAGAGGGAGAGAGACTGGCCCTGCTTGGCCAGGCTGTGCTTTCTCAGGGGCTCCATCCGGCCCAGGTGCAGTGTATGGTACCATGGCATCGCATGGCCCAGTGCTACACAGTGATCCTGCACACTCCTGCCTTGCCTTTCAAAGTGAGAACACCAAAAATGCAGACCACAGTTTGATTCTCTTGGGTGTCTTTTGTTAGTTAGAGTCGTGTATTAATGGCTTTTTAAAATCAATCTGATGTAAGTCTGTGCTATGGGCTGCAGCCCTGGTGTGAGTAACCGCTGGCTACAGCTCAGGTCTGCCACTGGGTAACAAGGTAAGTGCCTTGGAGCAGGCTGCAAGCTGGAGGTGAGCATGCCTGTTTTCATTTTGGGGTGTCTGGATCCAAATCCCAGTGAGACTGGAAGGATTTCACTGAGCAGCCACTGAGAAAAGTCTCATGTATCGTTCATTACCTGATAAACTCTATTGCAGCTTTGCTTCAAGGATACAGATTTCTTACCCCAGTAAATACAAAGAGCACATTCATTTTCATGATAGCATGCAGAGCAACTGCTAATCTTGTTTAAAATATTCATTTTTATATTCAGGCCAAACAGAGTAAAATTGGCACTTCACACAGGTAAGAATTTAGGGCCTGCAGGATCTCACCTACAAATGTGAACAATTATAAATGTTACTGAAGACAAGGCATAATTATCATTGTCACTGACTTACAGTTCAGTTTAATAAAAACTCATCTCATGCCTGTACCCAATGTGTGTGCATTAAGCTATACTCTAGGTAACTCTGCAGGTTTTAATTCCTTCTGACTGGCAGCAATTTTCCTTAGTGGGAGAACAACAGAAGGTTGTCTACAGAAAAAATTAACAAAAGAAAATCTTTCATAATTTTGTATTTGTTCTGCCATGATTGCAATGAAAAGCTCTTTTTCTTTTTCCCCTTCCCCCCCCCCCACAGGACAGTTTGCAAAAAGGAAGAGGACTTCACTTTGGTTCACAGTTGCACTGCTGGTGGTGTCTGTTTTCATACTGACCATAGGTCTGGCAGCTACCACACGAACAGAAAATGTTACTGTGGGAGGCTACTACCCAGGCATTGTTGTAAGTAAAAAACCCATTTTAGAATATTAGATGCATCCAAGTAAATTATTATCAGCAGTAAATGGGAAGCTCTGATAGGTTGAAAAAAAGGAAAAAAAAAAGAAAAAAGACCATTAGCCCCATGTCATTTCACATGAGAGAGATGCTGCTTTGTTTTGATCTAGTTCTAGTGTGTTGTAAGGCAGGGGGGTAAGCTATTTTTCTGAAGTGCCCCAAAGGGGAGGCTATAAGGGGGTAGAAGGAGGTCAAGGTTGCACTGCACTACGCTGCGCTCAGGGAACTGTGTGAAAACCTGTGCAAGGCTCCCATTGGTCTCCATTATAGTTGGGTGTCTGTGTGACTGGACAGTAGGCACTGGATAGATTTAAACAACCTTTTAGAAGCTTACTACTTTGATGGAAGGAAGGGCCACTCTGTTCCTCTGTCTGTGTGCCAGGAATTCTACTGTGTCCATAGCGGGGAAAGCCCTGCAAATGGAAATGTGGAGGCTTCTCTCTAATATCCTTTTGTGCAGGCTTGCTGCCAGTTCTCTCATACAAGATTCTGTTAAGAATATCCTTAGTTTTGTTTTTGCCTTGGGAACAGACTGCTTAAAAGCGTTCCTGCAGTGGGCACAAGGTTTGAGCTCCACCTGCTTTGCCTTGTAGTGCTTCTGTGACTTCTGGGAGGAGTAACTCTGCCAGCCCCTTGCTGGTTCAACCCCCAGGCCCTTTCTGATATCAGGAGAAGGGATCAGTTATATCCCAAAATGTGTAAATGCCTGGAGTAAAAAAAAAAAAAAAAATTTAAATACCTGGGCTGAGTTTTAAATAAGAGAAGTGTGGGTAGCAAATAGAGAAGGGCAGAGGGGAAGTAGAGGCTGCAAGGTGAAGAAAGAAATTCACATGTTTGGGGTTAGACATTACTTAGGTGTGTGGCTCCACTACTGCTGAAGTATGTTGCAAGGTACCGTAATTTCTTGCTCTCTATGGAATGAAATGCCCAGAGAAGAGGGATATGCATCTTCTAATACTGTGCATGTACCATTAATAATTTGTGACTTAGAACTTCCTCTTACATCTTAGTGTTATGTTGAGAACAGGACTTTCAGAAAGATAATTTTAGGATAATGACCTATAAAGAGCGATGTTTTAAAAATAGAACAAAAAGCAGTTCCAAGAATAAGACCTTAAATGAATTATTTTCCCTTTCATTAACCTAAAATAGATAAATTAATACTGATAAAGTTATCTTCTTCTTCCAAAATTTGCAATAGTCTTTTGTAAGACCACATTATCTGCATTCATCCCTAGAAAGAAGTTTCATTTTTAAACTGCTGTTTTTAACAAGTGTAATAAGTAATAAACCCATGTACACAAAATGGCATTAATTTCTTGTAGGAATAATACAATGTCCACTCACTCATTTGAAAAATATCACCTGCTAAAATATTTTTGAAAGTCTTGTTTTCATTAATAACCAAATAGAAAAGCAAGAATTTATTAGAATACTTTGAAAATAAAACCTTTTATTAATAATTTTCCCTTTCAGCATATTATTGGAGCCAAATAATTTTCATAAAATGCAGAATTCTTTTTGTGCCCACGTGATAGATTATTGAAGTAACTGAGAAAGAGTAATAGGTAATTGTCAATGTAAATGTCATCAAGATATTAAATATCACAAACATTTAGCAAGAATTAAAAGTGGTATGCAAATCTTACATGATATCGTGCCAAAAGCCTGGTCAGAGGTGTGTGACAGCACTGTTTGTGTTTCTGCCTCACTGCCAGAAATTACTGACTCCAGTGCAGCATTAGCAGATGGACTGTCATGGAATCGTAGAATGGTTTGGGATGGTAGGGTCTTTAAAGGTTATCTCAACTCCTCTGCCATGGACAGGGACATTTTCCACTAGACCAGGTCCTCAAAGCCCCTTCCAACCTGACTTTGTACATTTCCAGGCATGGGGCACTCACAACTTCTGTGGGCAACCTATTCCAGTTCCACCACCTCCACAGTAAGGAATTTCTTCCTAATACCTAATCTAAACCTATCTTCTTTTAGTTTGAAGGCATTACCTCTTGTCCTATCTCTTAATGTTTTCTTGTAAGGCACCTCTAGGAATTGGGAGGCAGTAACTGGGTCTCCTCAGAGCCTTCTCTTCTCCAGGCTGAACAACCCAAACTCTCTCCTCCTGCCATCATGGGAGAGGTGCTCCAGCCCTCTGATCCTCTTTGTAGCCCTGTTCTATACTCACTCCAGCATGTCCATGTCCCCACTGAAGGCAGCACTCCAGGTGGGGCCTCATCAGAGCAGAGTGGAGGGGCAGAATTCCCTCTCACCATCATCTCTTTCAGAGTGTACTTCACAGCCCTCAAAAGGTGCTTCTCTTCTCTGCTGACGGTAGAGGGAGCTTAGAAAACCAGCACAGCCCTGATCCCAGACCCGCAGATACCTAAACCAGGGGAGTGAAGTTGTCACTACATACTTTAATGCTGGGCTCAGAGAAAAGCAAGAATATGAGGACAGACATCCTTAATTTCAATTGAAAATAAGGTCTAGTTCTCATAGACTTCAGTAGTAAAATATAAATTTCACAGCTGGTAGATGAGGTGAAACCTGCACTGACCTTAGGTAAGCAATTTCTGTCTTAAAACCCGTGCAGAATTAACCCTTCTGTGAAGACACCTATGAAGATGAAAAACACTATCCACTGGCATAGATTTACTTGCTTCCAGAAGTATTTACAGAACAAGTCTTCAGGGTTAGATCCATAACACACTTTGGTTTCTGCCAAGTTCCCACTGGATTCAAGAAGAGTTAAGTGCCTTAATTTCCCTGCGTATGTGGTCACTTGTAATTTGTTTTGAAAAAACTCTTCTTTCTAAATACATCTTTATAACACTAGGTATTACCTGAAATTATGCATCCAAAGTAATTGAACATAAAATATTTCTGTGTGTAAATGAGTAAATATAATATTACACTTTGGAAGACATCTGCTTTTAGTAGACTACTGCCTGAACGTCTGTTTGCACTGTCATTTTGGAATGGTCTGCAAAGACAGAGTTGGAACTGCTTCAGCCTCGTTTCCTTATAAATATTGTTTATACTTAAATATTTAATGTCATTTCTCTGTGACTATTTACTGTATTATTTTTGTTTGCTATTTTTATACTCTTTCAACAGTGTCCAGTTGTCCCAGCACCATATTGACCTGGACTCCCAGAGCTCCCAAATAGCCTGTTGTCTAAACAGACAAAAAACTACCTCATATGACCCTAAAACAATCTCAGTAATGCTGTGGCTTTCATCGTGATCTCTATGGTTCTGCTCCTTCTGATTTAATTGTTATTGTTCTGTGTTTGGTCATTCTATTTATTCACATGGATATTACTCATTTTGTGTTCCCTGCATCAGCCATAACTGAGGCTTTATGGATTGTTCTTATTGGAATGAAAAATGGGGCTTGGAACCAGATGTCATTTTGATGTAGTTTTCTTAATTTACAAAGTTGCTGTCCCCTGAACAGAGTGTCCTTGCTCACAGTTCCAAGTATCTCTACTATTTAGCTGTCAGCATGGGTGCACTTGCCCACTCTTTCAAAGTCTCTGCTTTTAGTCCTTGTGCCTCCCTTTCACATAAATTTTCCCAAAGCACTCAAGAGCAAATCTCCTTTCCCTACATTCACTTTCTTGAAAGCGAGTGACGGATTCCTCTTGTGATACTGAGTGAGTAAAGTGCTTGCAGGGGATTTGCTTTCTGCTGTGAGCACTTGTGCATAACACCAAGGAATTTATGGGCATTGCTTAAGCCCTTGGCTGGGACATATAGTCCTTAAAAACTGAATTTGTGCTTGGAGGAGAGGCTCTGAGCTCAGTTAAGAGGCCTCATTACAGAGGGGCTGGAGCTGTGAATTCAAGGAGTTTCTGCTTCTCCAAACCTTCATGGGCCCATCATAAGGGGGAGGCTTTTCCTACCATCCCGATGTTGAAGCAACACGGGAACATTAAGGCCAGCTTACTTCAGTGTCCCTCCCCTCTCTCTGCTGTGGCTGTTGGTGATCCAGCTGACTGTATTGGTCCTTTTAGCAAGGATTTTTTTCTGGGTTGTGTGATAGTGTCTACTCATTCAAATTAAACAACACTAGCTCTGAGGGTTTGAACTTTGGGGAACACACCAATTTTTGAGAAAAACTGTCTGCAGTTGCCTGGAGCTTTGCAATTTTCAAAAATTATGGTGTACGGACTAAATGTAAGTGCTTTTTTCTCCTACTTTACTTAGTTTTTGCTTTACAGTGTGTAAAACTATATATGACAATCGTAACAGTAGTCAGATTATAGATGCATGTCTATACAAACTTCTGTTTACTACATGACAAATTTTGCACTGAACTATCAAAGAGCTGCAGTCCTGGCCATTTCCCATTACATTATAGGATTTCTACATTTTTACAACAGTATCTTCCACCTTTTCCCTTGACCTGCCCCATTTAGCCCATCTGTGTGGTGCATTAGCTCAGATATCACTGTATGTGTTGGTATGTTGTCCAGATAAGCTGACCTCATGCGTTTCTGTTGGTTTTGTTCTTTGCCTTAGCTTGGCTTTGGATCTTTCCTAGGGATTGTTGGAATCTACCTGGTAGAAAATCGAAGACAAATAGTAAGTAACAGCCCTTCTAATTTTTTTTTTTGTATCAGACTGTATTAAATATGAAAAACAAGGATTTCCAGTTGACTTAAAACTGCTTCAACTGCCTCAAAATGTTAGTCATTTGTTTCACCACTTCTGTGAAGTTTTAGAGAAGCATGAAGGCCAGTAAGTTCCTTTGTACAAGGCAAACCAAAAGCAGCTTACTTTGTTTTACTGAATTTACTTTCCTGCTGGTTTAGTGAGTTGAAATGACCAAGGGCAGAATCACTTAAGCACCAGAACTTGGCCAGGGCCATGTAACTGGGAAAAGGGTGGGAAGAGAGCAAAATAGCAGTTTGAGCAGCAACAAGCTACATGATCAACTCCACCCTAGTAGATGATCTCATCTTGTGCAAGAAGTTTAAGTCAGGAGCATTTTCCTGAAACTATATGTGTTAAATAGAAGAAAAAATTCCAGAGCTCTTGCTGTCAAGATTGCCTGGCTATGTCAGACAGGATCTGAGATACTGTGTGACTTGTTCATAGATTTAGGTTGGCTTCCCAAATCCTTTGCTTTTATTTCTGTGAGGAAGTAATAGAAAGTCCTTGGGGCATGTGGGCAAAAGAAAGTGTAAGAAGGAAGAAGGAATTTGTAGAAATTCTTAACAATTTCCTTCCTTGCTTTGCAAAAAGTAACAGTTGTGGTTGAATAAGGGCATATCCAATGGGCAGTTCACAGTAGACTGATTGTAGCCAAGCATCATGAAATATGATTAATTTCATAATGCAGAGCTTTCACTGGTATAAATCAAGCGTGGTGTTAAACTCAGAGGAGGAACTGATGGATTTATCTTGCATTTTACTGACAAGTAACTGTTTTACTTACAAGTAGTCATAATATCACTCCTTCATAGTATCACTCTTTTTTTGCATTACCTGTAAGTGTCAGTAGTGTATCTGCAAGAATTCCTTTGTTTTTAGCTTCTATTTCTAGCTGGATTTCACAAAGAAATAATTTCTATAAAGCTGTGATATTTGTCTATGTCTTTTTCTGTTCCCTATTCCATTTTTTGAATATGTTGACCAATTTCAGACAAAGTCAGAAGGGAGGTAGAGACTTCAAAGGTGTGCTATTCCATCAAGTTTCATGAAAATTCACAGAGGAGAGAATTATGACTTAGTTCCCCCATAGTGGTAAAGGCTGCAATGTCAGCTCACCACTATTTAAAAGCAGAGAATCCAAATGGGACATGACCTGTGAGACAAAAATCTGCAGTCAGTCAGGGGTCATTAATTCTGCTACTAACAAAACAGCTTAATTAAGAACTATTGCTCCTGATTTCTACATCAGAGACCAGGATGAACAGCAGGTTCCAAGTTTCAGGCTCAGTGCTGGGCAGATGAAAATAGCTTTGTCTTTCACAGCATTCATGCTACCTTACTAACAGGCATAACATTTTAAGGTTGTTTGATTTTTCACTTTTCTTCTAATCTGCCTTGTAGTTTTCTGTGCTTCTGTCCTTAGTAAAAGTAAAATGTTTGAAAAAGCTATAAGGTGGGTAAGCAGCAGTTAAACTATGTATTCCTTGACATGTTGTGTCATTTACACAAGGGCTGAGTGTCCTTGTGTAAATGGACATATGTGTCCTTGTGTAATGGACACATAAGTGTCCAGTATGCTTGGGATTAGTGCCTGCTTGCATTTCCCAGCATGGAACAAGGAAAACTGCTTCCTGCTTATAACATTTACAGATGGTCTGGCTGTTGGAAGATTGGGTTTCTGGGGAACAGACTAAGAGAATAACTAGAAAATTTAATTATGCTTCTTGCCTTGAGAACCATCGACAGTAGGTCTTTTAACGCTGTCTTTGCTGAGGCCGAATGGTTGGTTTTAAAAGTTGTGGAAATGAGATTGAAAGGGTTTACAAGAGACGGTGGCAGTTATTCCCTGGGACATAACTGAGTATATTTGATTGGCAGGGTTTAGGGCAGCTTCAACAAATTTGCAGCCATCAGTATGATTGTAAAGACTGATAGAAGCACAGAAATATAGCATAAAAATGTTATATTCCTGTACCTAAAAATTATATGCATTGCAGCAGGACAAAAGGCAGTGGGAAGGAAAAGAAATTGCTTACTCAGTTGCTTCTTTTTTAGCTGGACTACCTTTGAGCAGATACTGCAGAATAATTTGAATCTAACCCAGTGTAGCTCTGACAATTATCTGGTCCCTGTAATGATTCAATACTTCATTTTTTATTTCTTATTCAAATTGAAAATGAATGCAAATTCTATTGCAATAGGGAAAAAAGTCTATTTCAAACTGACCATTTTACTTAAATCTATTTCTCTTTTTTTCTTGAAGTTCTATTTCACTGTGACCCATCCATTTTAAGTCCAGGTTCTTTCATGGTTGATGAAATGCTAAATGCAATATAAAATATATCATGATTAGCAGAACCAGTACAGCAAAACTCCAGCACTCAGTAACTGATGAGCATGGAGTTTGAGAAAGAACAAAAGCACAGTTAGGCAGAGTGGACAATGGCTTGTTCTTAAAACATGCCATTAATATTGTTGCACTTCTTTGACCTCCTTCTTGGCATCCTGGCACCCGCAGTGGGAGTTCAATGTGCTGACCAAGATATAACCCTTAATTCAAAGGAACTGCTGCTTGAAGAAGCAGGCTCTGCCTCATTGACTAGCATGATTTCACTTCAGCTCTTAGCATTTGTGCTTGGCTCTGATATGCAAAGCTTGGCACCAGCAGAACAAAATTTCCCTTTGACTAAAGATTTGCACTGATTTGGGATGTTTCTAACTGGCAAACAGAAGGCATGTGTGGCTGTTCCCTCTTGCCCCTCTTGCCCCTCTTGATTAGTGCAGAGCAGGTTATGGATTGAAGAGCAGTGTATAGCTGTATGTTGTTTCATTCCAAAGACACACTTAGTCCAGCTGGATGGGTGAAAAACACGATACTGCTCAAATCAAATGGATTTGATGGTAAAACATGAAGTGTTCTCCCTCGTTTGCTTGCTTGCCATCTCCTCACGTTACAGTACAAAGTATTTCCAGTTAGGAAATGAGATGCTGAAATTACATACAGGAGTGGGAAAGGCTGAGTGTGCAGCAGCAGAGCTGAGCTGAGAGCAGTGAGTAGTGTTGAGGGAGTGCTATAACAGGTTTCTCCTCAGAAAATATGTGGAAGTAGCATGAGCTTGCACCTAGAAATGAATCACTCCCTAAATGTGCAATGTCGATATGACACCATGCATGCAGTTTTAGCTAACCCAATGGATAAACCGAGCAATGGCTCACAGTTTCCACTCACACGTCTCTCCCGTGCCACCCTCACCAAGCCATACTGTTTGCAAGGCTGGAAATGAGCATACTGAAGCTGTGGTGCCTACAAGAGCTGGGAGGGGGGGGAGGTTCAAGGGCAGCTCAAGAGCTGCCAGGATTTTGAATGTTTGCAATATCACGGTGCTGCCTGCAAGAGCCCTCACTAGTGCTGTAGGAGATACAACAACAGCAGCACAGCTGTGGCAGAGAGCAGGCAGGAAGGGCATGGGAGGAGGTACAGGAGAAAAAAGGACACAGGGAGGATTGAGAGGGGTCTTTGGAGCAGGAGTGACCCCTCATGAGTTGGTGAGTAAGCACAAACCTTGGTACTTAGGATGAAAGTAGTTGTGTGCAGCAAGTCTGACATGCAAATTCATCCACTGCTGAGTCTTCCTCATGTTTTCTTCATGCTAACAAACATCTAATTTTCTCACTGATTTGCCTAGGATATACTCAGATATAAACCTAGTGCTCAGCCTAGTCCTTAACTTGTTCAGAGAGATGGAGACAATGCTTCCAACAAAGCAGAATTTGAAAACATGAGGAAGGTACAAACATGGAGCTCTGCACACAGACAGAAAAGGCAAAGCTATTTATTCAGGCTTCTCAAAGGATGCTAAGTTTAGGTCCCTTAATATGCTTGCTTCCCAACCTCCGTCAACAAGAGGTAGATTTCAAATGAAGTGTTGAAAAGATACTATAGCTGAAGTTGGAGAAACAAAGCAATAATTTTCTCTTCTGTTTTCAGTTGATAGACCTCCCTGACAATGCAAGCATCCCTGTCCTGCATTGACATTGTGTGAGGTAGTACTTTAATATCATCTCTGATAATTTTCTTGACACCAGGCTTTACATCTGTTTCAGAATAGATTTTTTGAAGCAGTTACAAGTGTGAGCCAACTTTCAGAAAAGCCAAACCTCTTTCACTTTTTTCAAAACCAATGACTCTTGTTAATTATGTCCATCAGAAAATACCCACTGGGCATTTTATGTAAAGGTGATGGTTATTAATATATACACCCCCAAAAAATACTGTTATATATACACTTAATTAGCTCTGTTCAAACATGTTCTGTTTCATTTGCTGCTTGCAAATCAAACATTCTGGAAGAAATCAGCTTTAGTGCAGATTTTGATCAAAGATACTAATTACTGATTGATTTCATATCACATATTAGGCTAATTAAAGCAGCTTGACTTAATAAAGAAAGACCACTGAAATTATGTAGATCCCCTGAGACTATCTTTGATGATCCTGTGCAAATGAATGGAAGAAGCCTTTACTGTTGCAGGGGAAATGCAGAAAATGTAAAGGCAGTCTTTGTAATTATCAAGGTATTATTTCTCTCCTAAACTCAGTTTTCTGATGAAGTTAATAGCACTTCTTTCTTTCAGTACTGATTTTCTGTATGCTCAAATTTGACAGTTCAGAGAAAAACAAATGATGCTGAGGTAAAAATGTTAATAATGGAAGAAATTAGTAATCATCCCTCTCTTGTTTAACACCTTTAAAATGATTACAACTGAAAAGACCTACTAATACTTTTTCAGGCACAACTCTGTGCTAGGTTTTGTGGCATGATCTAACTGCATGATTCAGAAACAGACAAAGTTTATATAATCAGAATAGGTTGATACTGACACTTGAATGAGCTCAGGTGGCTCCTCTATGTATCTGCATTTTTTTGAAAGATAACGGCATCTTATTAGCTGTTAAATTCAAGGAGCTTATTCTTTGAGAATGTCTTCCTGCTCTCATGACTAGCTCTTCAAGACTGTATGGAGGTGCTCTTCAGAGGCATCTTGTTCTCTCCTTGGGTTATGGAAGACACCTTGAAGGGTGGTTTAAACTAGATTCCGGAGTTTTAGTTAACTAAAGTGTGGCAAGAAAAATTCTGTGTTAAGTGACAATTATATTCTCTTCTATAATACTGAGGATAATACAAAAGATATCAAACTAAAATTCCATCTGGTTTCGAGCCGAGAGCAGAGCCGCCTACATATAGGTGGCCCATAACCATGGTGCAGACTTGGGTATTAGCTGCCTTATTTTGCTTCAGATGCTGTGGAGGCTTACTTATTTTGCAGGAATCAGCTTTGAGACCCCTTTTTAACCCTTTTTGGAAGGGATTTGGAATGTGGTCTATCCATGGTAGGCCTGGGAAATCTGTATTATTCCCTGTAATGCAGGAGAATATTCCACAAAATGAGGAGTGGAAGTGAGAGGAATAACTGGAGATGTTTTGAAGGCTAAGTTATTTCAACTGCAGAGGAGGAGGACAGGTGATATGAGAAAGCACCATCCAAAGTGAAGACAAATAAAATAAAAAGAAGAAAGTTTTTTTGGCAAGTAAAATGTAAATAAGTGGAAAATTGTTTCTAATAGTATAATATTTTGAGAGACATCTTGCTGCTATTAGTGTTACATATTCCATGAATAAAGACTCAGTAAAATACTTTGGATTTCTTTATGCAGTTCTTTGACCTTGTGCATTTAATGTGAGGATTCCCAATTTATAATAAATGTAAATACCCACACACACAAAGAGCTCTTTTCTCTTCCCTCCTTTGCTCCTTCCTCTATCTTGCTGACTCCTGCTCTTCTTCCCTGCACTGGCTAAAATACTCTCTACTGGTTAAGTGGGTAAGAAGGTTCACGGCCAAGTGAGCATCAGACACAGCAAAAGTTAACTGGTGAGGCTGCATGGGTGAGGGTGGAGAGGAATCTGTGGAAGGAAGGAAGAAGACTTGTCCCTTTTGCTAGGAATAATCTGTTACATCAACTCGCTATGGTGTGAAATCATCATCTAAGTGTTGTCAGGGAGTTCAATGCCTGAAGATAGATAGCATAAATTTCCCAACAGTGTTTCAGAATTTTGAAGTTCAAGGACTCAAAGACAAAAATAGATGCTTTCACTGTGCAAATTACCAAAGGAAGTGTGGGAGATGTTTCAGCTCTTCCCTGATCTAGTTCCTTATGGACTGGCATTTCATATTACATGTCTACAGGTGTATGCTTTCAGATTTTACCAGCACAGATTCATCAGCTAGACATGCAAATACTTATTTATATGTACATATTATAATTTAGAAATGTGGTATGACATTATAACCATATAATACATAACCTGTAATATGTGCTCACACATATACATGTATGTATTTACAGCTGACATGTCCTGGCAAATGCCTGTAATAATGACAAAGAAGTCTGTGCCACTGTACCACTGACATTATGCCTTTATTGTACAAAATGCTTTTTACGCTCTTCCTAGATGTATGTGCCAGGTTGTTTCAGCTGGTAAAGCTGTAACAGGAAGCACAGACAGATCTATAGCAATCTTTGTGCTCCATCATCAGGCCTGTGTCTGTCTGACATAGCTAGAGAGATGCCACTTAGTGCCTCCACCTGCAGCCTAGCACTGTAGTTCCTTCCCTCCCAGCCTTATGCTGGTTCCCTGGTTGTACCAGTCCCAGGTCTTACCCACCTCAGGTTTCTCACCTCATTGGAAGAAAAAAGTGGAATATTGGTTGCAAAGGGGAGAAATTTTAAAAGAGATTCTTTGGTTTCTATTTGAAGAGCTTCCTTGGCAACCAGAATTACTTTAGCTTACTTATGGAAGCTTAAATTCTATAGAAACAGAAAGAAGATACATACCTACATGAATGAAAATATGTCTTTCCACCACCAGAGTTTATTTTCAATACTGCAGTCTTTAAAGTCTGTCACCATTCTTTTGAGTTAGGGACTCAAGCCACAAAGTCAGTTTAAGTTCTCTGTCTCACTAAGTGGCAGTCTTCTGGGATGTAGTTCTTTTCAGATCTTGCTTGGGAACAGCATATGGGATTAAGAACATAATAGGACAATTTTTAACTGCTGGTTTGTTTTCTTGTGCCGTTTATGTAATGAAAGTGTTTCTGTCACGCAGTTGAAAACAAAAGTAAACTTTATGACCCAATAAATGTGTTTGTGGAACAAACATGATGTCAATTACTCTTCCTAGCAGGCAGGAGCATGGGATAGAAAGTGTCAGTAATGCCTCTGATGTAAGTTCTGATGTGTGCGTGGTGAAGAAGGTGAGGTGGGGTGTGCCCTCTGAAAAGGACAGGCAGTTTCTGACCCTCTTGTTGAAGAATTAGCTCAAATTAAATAGCTGAACGTCCCTGATGGACTGATACTATCTTCCAGGCTCTGCAGGTGGAATTTCACTACATGAAAACTTGTAATTTATGCATTTCTATGAAGAGTGTGTGTGTCTTGAGAAACCAATGCAGTCACTGTATAGGGAAAGAGGATTTGTGAAAATAGAGACTTTGGTGTAAAAACAGTTCTTGCTGCTAAAACAGTCAGCTCTGACAGTCCTGATCTGTGTAAATTCCAACATTTTTTACCAGGAAGCATAAACCTTCATGACACATGGTATGCTATGTATTTTTGGTTTATTGTTCTCATACTGCTCTAAACAGCAGCGATGAATTGATCTTGTTCAGCTTAAGCAGTAAAAGAGCATCCATAAAAGGAAATGTGAGATGATTTCCTCTAATGCCAGCACTGTTGATCAGTGAATCTAAATTTGTGTCACTTATGTTCCCTTTCCTTCAATGCTGTGTTTGGCTTTTTCTTCTAGACTGAATTTGATGTCCTTAAATGTGTAATAATTTTTAACTGTTCTTATCTAAGTGCTTTTGTTGATGTTTGCAAAGGGGAATTCTTACAAGTTTGAAGTGCCTACTAGAGCAAGACTTGATTAAGCTGGTTCCCAAACCATTAGCATTTCTCCAGCTGTGAGATCCAGGTGATTTTTTTTTTCTCTTTTCTGTATAAAGGTGGCCAGAGAGTGGCCACTGTCTGGAAAAGCACGCTAGACTGAACTGCCCTGACAAGCCCCAGTGCTGCCCTTCAGTAACAGTCTGAAATAGAGGGAAGGGGGTTGATCATACACTCAGCACCTAATTTAATGGGATGGAAGAAAAGTAGAGCAGCTGTTTAAAAAAAGAAACTCCCTAAAAGGAGTAAAAACACAGGCGGAGCAGAGCAAGTCAGCCAGTAGGGAGGTTGGATCAATTCAGACTTGGGACAAAATACAGCAGGGCTGTTTCAGTGAGCTCAGTATTGCTGAGATGTGGTGGTGGTAGAGGGAAATCAGCAACTGCAGTAATCGTTACTGGGATAATCTGGGGTTCTTAGATGTTGTGGAGGCTTAAAAGAGCACTGATAATAAAGCTAACCCAGCACCAGGAAAAAAAAAAAATTAGTTTTCCTTTTGTTTCTTGTCTTAGAAAATGTAAAGCAAGTACAGTTCAGTCTCATTTTTTAAAAAATTGTTTTAATAATATCTGTTGGACTCCAGTGAAGTCTCAGATTGTACCAAAATCCCAGGAGACTTGATAGTGCATCATAAGTAGTGGCATTTTTAACTGAATCAAGACAAGCATTTTACTCATCAGTGAATGAATTATCTTGAATTTAATATGTGTTCATTTACACATATATCATATTCATTCTCTGATTGCAATGTAATGGTGTCTCTGGTTTCAAAGTCTTAAGTGCACAGAAACTGCTTGATATAGGTTTTTTATCCTGTAGATTGGTCATTCAAGTAAAGATTTGCTTGTAAAACAATTTCCTAGCTATTCTAACTCTGGTTTTGTAACTGATATTAGATTATGAGAGAAGAAAGAATGTATTAATCAGGTAACCTTTCCCAGTAATTTTATTTCATGTTTCATAATGACTATTAATTCCCATCAATCTTTCATGGAAGATAAAAATATAGGAAAATTTGTCTTTATTTCACATAACATTTTTCACAGAAAATATATATTTGTATGTTTTATCAAGTTAGGAAAAAAAGACAAGATGAATTACAGAAAGAGTAAAGCAAATGCATCCCTATAAGCTAAGGATTAATGCTCAAGACAGCATTTCTAGGGGTGAAAACAACAGAGAGACCTAGGCCAGAGATCGATTAGAGTTAGCATACAAGGTTTTATTTGGACAGTACAATGTTAAGGCAAAATGTTTCCGTGCTACTTTTCTAGGGACGGTTTTGAACCATGGGCTTTCATGCCCTAAAGGGAAACAGCAAGCAAAGACACTGGGCTGTGTGAGCCCTGCTGTGATGGGGCCCAGCACAGCCATCACACAGCCCCGGGCATGTGCCAGTGTGGTGAATTCCCCCATCCCCATAACAAACTGCCACAGCAAATGGCACAAGGGAAGTTCCCAGCAAGTCGAGTGGTCTGTTGTTCTGATAAGTAAAGAAGTCCCTGTCCTAAAGATATGTCTGTGTGCCTTTAGGAGCTGGAGTGAGCAGACTCAGAACCTGTGCTCCATTTCTTTTCTTACTTAACTGTGCTGCATAAAACTTTTTGGGCTGGGGGAGAGCCAGGACTGCTGAGTCACCCTGTTGCACATTTCCCATCCTTGGGTGCTTCTGCAGTCCCTTGTCATTGTGTGTAGCCTAAATTATGAATTGTCTACAAAAGTTGAGCAGTAATATCACTGGAAGAGAAAAAGAGAAAGCAGGGTGGGTACTTTTTTACTGATGCCAACATATGATAAAAATTAACTGTGAGTACCTAAGGTGGAACAAAAGATGTTGCAAACCCTGCCTTTCACAATTTTTCCCTCCAGCATGTGGAGCAAGGAAAAAAAGATAAATTTTCCAAATGAAAATGCTACTTTGATTTTGAAAGTGGATTTTTGATCTTGTTTTTTCTCTTTGGCATAATAATTTATACCTCTAATGTGGTTTCTGTATTTTCCCCCCTTTGTTTATCTAATTAATTTGACATTTTTATGCATGTGAGGTTGCTTAAGTTTCTCATGGGACTTCTCTCCTGCCTGTGTTACACCAACTGGCCTTTTCATGTTGCTATTTTTCCTAATTATCCCTGACACGGTACTGGAAAACAGCAGACTTCTTCGCAGGCAGTAAAACAAAAATCTCCTTGACCACAAACAACAAGACAACCCCACTCCTTATGATTTATTCATTGCGGCTAAAACCTAGCTTTTACTTTGATAGTCCCTAGGACGATAAAGTACGTGGAACAGGTGAAACAATCTATTGGTTGCTGTCAGCACTTCTGCCTCCTTCCCTTCTGTCATGGCTGCATGGTGTCACCTTCTCATTTGCAATGAATCTAGTGCTCATCTCTAGATGCAGACCCGGTTCTTGTTACAGAAGCACTCCAAGTCGTGGGAAAAGCCAAATCTTTATTCATGATTTCTCTCTGCCACCTTCTGATTTAATCATTTGAGGGAATAAGTAGTTTCTGCCTATGAAGTGAATTTCGCTGCCTTACTGTGTGTTTGGGTAAGCACAGGAGCTGGGATGAAGGGATGCAGCCCTTTGGAACAGAGATCAGAAGAAAGGGTTGGACAGCAGGGAGCCAAACTACGGATTGGAGAAGAAGATGCCCTTTGAGTTGACAGAGAGCAATCACACAGGTTCAAGTTTATGCCCTGAGGTGCTATTAACAACAGAGAGAGGGAAGGAAATCTGAAGGCCTTTGGTTTTGCTGATAATATTGAACAACGTATGACTGGAGTTACTGAATTCAACAGTGATTATTGGAGGCTGTGCAATGCAGAAGTAGCCATTTAGCAAAGTGAGTCTGTTAGATGTAATGTACCTTGCATCCATTATGAGGTGATTTCAAAAATGAATCCATGCATTTTTCAGTCTCAGATCTACTTGGTCTAAATCAAGAGAATGAGGCATCTCACACAGCAGCCTGTGCTAGAAATGACTGTCATTATCTGAGAAGTTGTGCTTTTTGGTTGAGGATAGGTAAAGGCTAAATTACAGTCATGAGGAAACCAGGGATGTGCCAGAATTGAGAGTCTGGCTAGCTCCCAGAAGTATTCCATGGGAATGTCGGAAATAGCCAGAGAGGCGCCAGCCTGTAGCCAGCGTGTAGTTGTGCTGAGGAGCAATGTGGTTTTCTGTGGGTCTGCTGGCAAACGCTGGCTGCAGGTCTCTGTGTCACGCAGCAGGGACGTGGCACCATCAGTGTGTGATTCAGTGTGCCTGTGCACCTGAGGTGCAGTGTTTGTGTGCAGTGTGGACATGAGAGCGTGGCTGCAGCTGGGGCAGCCTCATCAAACTACCTCTTGGGTCTGGTCTCTGGCCAACCAACTCTTAACTCCAAAAATGGGAATTGTTGTGGAAGACGTAGCTGCCAACTCCCTGTGCCAGGTGCATTTCTGGCAGCTGAACAAGTCTGTGGCCAGCATCCCTGTCCCCTGTTGCCTTCACTAGTCTTGCTTGCACAGGAGAGTGACAGTACAGACAGTGGTGTTGTATGCCTGCTGAAGGACAAGAAGTTGTCCAAGACAGGTGAATTCTGAGGAAAAAATGCATGTCTTTTCTGAGAGAAGGCAGTATGCAAGAATTTAGCAGTCCAGCCTTACACTAATTTTGCATTTTTGAGTGTTTTCATAGTTCTGACACAGCTGAAGATAGATGACAGCTCTTCAGTTAATACTGTATACAAAAGTCCCTCATTCCATGTGCTATTTTGTTCTCCCTTTTGCTAAAACCCCTCTGTTAAACAACTGCTTTTTGAGTTTGATTGTTAGGCCCACACAGTACAATTTTCATTGTTTAGTAACTGGTTTTATGTCTCCCTTGAAAATAATCAAATTATTATATTCTACAAGAACCATGAGAAAACATGTTCTGATGGCAGCAGCTGTACAGAAGCCTGGCTGCACATCAATAGAATAGCAAGAGCAAAAGTGTTTCTTGAATAACTGTTCAAAAATATCAGTATAAATAATGAATAGTTTTCCTGACAAAACATAATGCTATTGAAAATGGAGATAAGATGATGTGATGGATCAGTATTGTTTTTAAGTGCTATTTCTTTTACCTGTCAGCAAACATTCTCTACCTTTAAATGAACTGCATTGCTTCTCTTTCTAGACAGTCCTAGGCTTGTGAACTCACTGCTCCAGCAATCACCTACTACTCAGGAAAATTAACTTTTGAATTTACAACAGCTCTTCATTTGGTTGTCTTGGCAATTTTCAAAAGTAATTATTTTGTACTTTGTTTTTATGTTTCTCATGTTCTTAATAAGCAATGAGAGATTTGAGAAAGAATATAAATCTGTAATTTTATTTTAAGGAATTTTTTAGTGGTGCTCTTGTACTATTCTTTTGTTGGTCAAATATATATAAGGCAATTTAAGTCATAAAAAGCTCTCAGTGTCATGTCCTACCACTTTGGCATCATGATAAATATTACTTCAGTCAAGAAATGATATTGATTGTAAAGGGACTGCTCATTGGAGTAGTTGCTAGTAGTCATGGATAGGAACAGCAGGCTCTGGCTGTAAACCTTTGACTTGCACACAACTCCTTGGAACAGTAGATGATCTCCAACATGACTGAGGAGTGCAGAGCCAACTCCGTAGCTCCTTTGTATATTGTGATTTACTGCACCTTTATATGTGGTCTCCTAAGGCTATATGGTGAAACTGAAGGGCCAGCACACTCCTTAGGTGATTTAACCTATCTCAATGAATGGAAAATGTTGCTTTGGGGATTGTGGATCATCAATAAATTGTTCATGTGTGAAATGAAAAGCCACCTTGAGGTCAGCTTCCAGTAAATTTATCTTGAGCCCAGGCAATTTGGAAACACCTGGCTTAGCCCACTAATTATTTGATTGACCGCTATGACTTGAAAAACAAGATAGAGGTGTCAGACAATAATGGCTTCATCAGAACTTTTAAACACTGCTGCTTTTTCAAATAAAGAGATCAGGATCTATTGCCCCAGGGTAGCACAGCCCTCTACTCTGCAGTGATAGGAGTCCACAGACTCCTCGATCTGATGAATTGCATGCCAAGATCTTTAGACAGCCAGATTAATGAGACATGGCCTTCCACACTGGAGAGCCACAGGATAGCAGAGGTTGAAGGGTGATGCAGCCAACAGTGTTTTCCTAGGGTTTCAGCAAAATGGAGCTGGCTGCAGGGGAAATGCAGCAGGTTCCCAGCATCAGCCAGTACCATCAACCTCAGCCATATTTGTGTGCCCTTTTTCTCCCCATGCTGAGGATTCCACAGCAATCCCTGTGGCAGTGCTGACTCACCTCTGATTGCATGAGGCATGAGCTAAGGGGATATGAAAGGAGGATGTCAGAAAGCATTGTGATTCTTCTGCTTTTAAGTTGTACTTGTTGCCAGTTCTCCAAGAGCTCTTACCTCCAAGTGAGTGATATTGCTTTGACCTGTGCATCCAAGCTGTGGGCTTATATGGTTGTAGTTTCTTACCTGCCCAATATAAATATTTTTGAGAAAATCATCAGTGCAGCATCCTCTGGAAGCACTATTGACATTGTACTGCTCTTAACTAAACATAAGCTAAAGAGTCCATTTTTCAAGTGAGTTAGTGATGCCTTACAAATTTGTGAAAATGGCATCTAGGTAATGCAGATTTTATGTAGGCAAAAGGATATATGAACTGTATGGATATAATTTGGGTAATCTGTACCTGGGCATTTCAGGAATACATGTTGTGAGGGAGCATTTAATGACTAGTAAATAGCAAAAAGGTTCTGCATTTTTAACTGAATCCCTTTTCCATGTGCTCTATCAATAAAATAATGCTGTTCTGTCAATTTTTAAGAAAAAAATTTAATCTGTTGTTATGATTAACTAAATTCTGTTGTAAATTGAAATCAACCTACCATATAGGATGTTTCAAAGGGTTCCTCTTGTGGCTTTGCCTGAAAAAGGCCAGAGACATGATGAGTATACATTACCTTACATTAAAAAACATAGCCAGAGAGTGTACGTTAGGTTCACCTAATACCCTGCAGAAACCCACTCTTTCAAACTGAGGGTGCAGAGTCCTCAATATCACAAAATCCTCTAGTCTGAGAGAGGAAGGACTGTCAGTATCTCTCCCTCATCTGATGGCACTGGGGCTAACAAACCCAGGGGAGCACCTTGCCAAGTGTACAGTTGGTCTTTCAGGGCTTCATCTCGCCTGGCTCACAGCACTGCACCCTTCAGATGTGACCTCAGAAGAAGCCAGTGTCATCTCAGAAGTGTGTGCCAACAGCACACTGACTGGTCCCTGGTGGAGATGCATTCCACATTCTTTCCAAGTCCTGTAGCTCTCTCCAGAGTGAATTGGGCAGGAAGCTCAGGGTGTCCAGGGTTGTTCTAGCCCTGCAGTTGCTGTCACAGCTGCAACACAGCAAGCAGGGGGTTCAACATGCCCAACTTGCACAGCCTTTTCCCCCAGCTCTCCATACCACTACTGCTTGTGCCAGAGCTGGGCTCCAGCACTGCACCATCCTCAGTCCTGTTGACAGGGAATTAATAGCACTTAATGAATTAAGCTGTTTGGGAGGTAGAAGGAGGTCTGAAGCTATGGCAAGGAGGTTGATGAAGACATTGTGCTGTCTGTACTGCAGTTGGGACACTCACTGAGCTCTGCTGTGCTCTGCTCTGCCCACTCTGAGACTGAGAGGCAGGCTGGAAACCACAAGGGTGGGGGCCAAGGCAGCATACCCCAGCTTTTCCACAGGTACTCGTCCTCTGAACCTCTGATTTTGTTGTGGCATGAGCTATTTGGAGTGATAAAATATTTCTGATTATTCACAGGCTAGTTATTAACTTACTACAGATGGCTTTATTGATGTGAAGTACTACCACAAAGTAAAGCTCTAAAGATTTATGTGAGCCAATGGGAACATGAGTTTTTGTCATGTCTCTATGGAAACACTGCTGTTTTATTAAGTAAGTTGATTTGGAAGAAATCACCACTGAATTTAATTCTTGCAGCTGACCTAATTTTCTCTTGAAAGATTTAAACTTTTCTGGTAGGCTTGATGGTCTGTCAACTCAGCATCAAGAATTTCTGCCATTTTACTAGAGTATGAGTGTTGTCCTGACACACTGACCTAAAGTGAATTGCAGCAGTGGGAACCATCATTTCAGAATATTAGAAAAACTAGTGTAATTGTTTTACTTAAAGAATTATACTGAAAAGACTGCTCAATCTGTTTTTTTCTTCTCAGTTGGTGGCCTCCATTGTGTTTATCAGCTTTGGTGTGGTAGCAGCCTTCTGTTGTGCAATAGTTGATGGAGTGTTTGCAGCACGACACATAGTAAGTAAAGCAATTTTGTCATCTTTCAATTTTGATTATTTATGTATTTCTAGCAGGAAAGTAATTTCTGTTGGTTTATGTTTAGCAGTATATTAGGGTTTTTGATAGTTCTTGGTGGAGACTCCAAATAGAAAGGTGATATAAAATGATGTCATGAAAGGCATGCTAAAAGGAATATCTGCTTACAAAAGGAAGACATTTCAATCACTACCAGCATTTGTTTCCTACTGAACAAAGGCTTTGTGGGCATGGTAAGGATTTGGAATGCACTCAGTGATGAGCACCAGAGGACCTGGTGGAATTTGAATATGCTAGTTGATATGTTAGAAATGTGTTGTTTGCTGTTCTATCTTTTGTGATAGGATACCTAAAAAATCAATCTAAACCCTAGCTTTTAATTGAGCTTTGATTTCCAAAATCATCAGGAAATAAGTAGTCATATGTGTTAACAGACATTAGTGGTCAGATGTAGTATGCTAAATAATACAGCAAGTGTGGTGGTGTCTTGGTTAGAAAAGACAGGTGTCTGCTACGGAGGGCAGGACCTCCCTTTGCGATGGAGAATTCAATCCCCCTCCCTTCGAATTATTAAAACTTTGATATTAAGTCGGCTCTCAGGCAAAGATATGGGGATAGGAATACCAGCTCTTTACTGGTATGTACAACAAGGCAAACAAACAACAACGACTACAGCATTAATGAGAAACAAAACCAGGAACCTCGAGGGGCTTTTGTTTCACAAAGCCCGGGGCAGTCTGATCTCTTGGGACTTGGAGAGCACCAAGCTGGAACAGTGGAAAATCCCAGGCTGGTAGGTGGGATGTACCAAAGCTCCACGGTGGTAGCTGGAAGGCCAGGGATGTCCTGGCAGGGCCGGGCAGTGCAGGGACACAGCGTATCCAAAGCGGTGCCGAAGAAAAGCAGCGGCTGTGGAATGTGGCTGGCCCAGCTCCAGCAGTGCAGGGGGGGGCGAGCTCAGGGCTCCTGGGCACACGAGGAGAGGATGGGAGATTTCCTCAGGAACGGACCCGGTGATGGCAGTGAAAAACTCCTCCTGCAGCAAGAGCGGCCTGACTGTCCTCTGTCCAATGCCGAGAGCAAGAGCGCAAAGCTGCCCCCATGCCAGCCCTTTACCTGCTTCCAAACCTCGTGGAGCCTTTTTCCCTTGGAGAGAAAAACTCTGAGAGACCAAAAAAGGGTGTAGTTCAGTGCTTTCTCCTTTGGCCACTTGTATTGTTTTGGTCAAGCACCCACAAGCACCCAGTAATTAGTCTCCTAGTGACTTTATGGGAAAAAAAAATTCTTTAAGGAAAAAAAGCCCAACAAATCTAACCCCCAACAAATGGTGTATGAGCACCTCTCTGTGATGAAATACCATGGGCCTGCTCATCTTTCTGCTTACGTTCTTTGAGGGGTAGCATAATTCCACTGGCATCAGTGAGGCCCTACTTGAATTTCTGTTTGCAAATACCTCAGAATCATTAGGTTTTAGATCACTTAGAGCATAAAATTATAAACTGATTTATATTTTACTGTTACTGAAAAGGGTTTTAAACCAAACGTGGGTTTCAGAGCCTCATATACATTGCACAAGACAAAAGACATCTATTGGTATAAACAACTGAAATATGCAATGTGAACATGGATAAATGCTCTGGATTGTAGTCATGTTTTGTGCTATACAGATCCTGCAGGATGCCAAAGTGGCCTGCTTTTTCTTGGTTTTACCCTGTAGCTGATCTGGATGACACCTGGTTTAACTGTCTCTGGCTAGCATAGGCCCAGAGAGCCTTTTCATAGGAGCTACTTAAGAGGAGGGGAGCAAATTCCTATTTAGATTCCTTACTCCAGAAAATTCAGTGGTTGTGGCCTGGAGAACTCCTGCCGCTTACTGAATTTTTGGATCTGTCCTGGAGTGGTTCAGGGAACTGGAGTTGTTTAGTCTGGACAAGCAGAGGTTATTTATCTGAAAGGAGACTATAGTGAGATGAAGGTCAGTCTCTTCTGCTAGTTGAAAGTTTGAGAAGTAATGGCCTTAAGTTGAACCAGGGGAGGTTCAGACTGGATACTGAGAGAGTGGTTAAGCATTGGAGAAAGTTGCTCAGGAAGGTGGAGTCACCAGTGCTGGAAGTGTTCAAGAGGTATCTGGATGTGTCACTTAGGGATATGGTGTAGAGGTGATTTAGGGTTGATGGTTGGACTGTGTTATCCTGAAGGTCTCTTCCAACCTTGATGATTCCATGATTCTGTAATTTCCCAGGAACCTGACTTATTTCTGTCCTGCTTTAATGTGATCTTTAGGAAGTGTTCAGATGGCATTTGTACAGTTTTATGCCTTATAACTGCAGTGCAGTTGTGCAGCCACAGCCCCCCACTGCTGGGGGTAGACACAGCTTCTCTGAGGTGAGGTCCTGTGTCAGGGGACTGTGTGTGCTCTCAAGCACAGACACAGGCGTTGCTCCTCGCATCTTCCTAGGTGTTTTCATTAGGAGAACACCAAGGCACAAAGTCATCGCACTCACCCAAGAAAAAAGTGTCTTACAATCTGGGGTGCAGTTCTATGTCTGGTTAAGTCAGTGACTGGGTATGACTGAATCCCCTGTGCAGAGCTGGAGGCTGGAAGGGGCTGGTCACCACCCAGCCGTTCCCCAGAGTGCTGGAGATGTACAACCCAATATCATGATCCTGCTTCAGTCACATAATGACAGGCTTCCTGGAAATCCATGACCAGTTGTTTACATTTGGGCTTAGTTCTATTTGTCACATCTGTATCTTGCTGTCTCCTTCACCTATTACAGAGCAAAGAAATACTAAGTAACACCATTTTTTGTAAAATGAATTTGCATCTCAGCATGGTCACACTCACTTCAACTCATTCTCCTCTGTCTAATAAGGAACTTGATAGGATCAGGTGAAGTAAAGGTGAACATCACCAAGTTTCTCTGACTAACACACATGGAAAGGCTGTAGGGACGATAGTGTAAGTGTGCCCCCAATTTGATTTACGGTAATGGTGGGACCTTATCTAAAGAACATGTGCCATGCAGACTACAGTGTCACTGCCACTGTGTTACATCCTCTTTGCATCACAGCTCATTTCCTTCAGGAAGAGCAGCAACACCATGCTCAGTCCCCTCCCTACAGGCAGTACCAGCCTCTTTCAGACCTGGCTTGTGCTGTTGCCATTTTATCCACTGCCTTTGAGGCATAACTGCTGAAGAGTTGGATTAGACTGTCCTCCAGTCAGGGAAAGGACAAATTCCTTCCATGTCAGAGCACGTGCCCAGTCTATACTAAAGCTATAAACTTTTGTTAGAAATGGTAGCTGAAGCCAAGCAGTCTTCAGACTGACTACAAATACAACATCTTTCACATCAATTTGGAATAAGAAATATGTCCCCATTTTCATTTTGTTTTTAGCTTCATTTGAGCTGGGAAGGATGTGAAGAGGACAAAGCACATAATTACAAATTTTTCTTAGTATGTGCCTGCAGTGGAATGGAGACTATTATTGTTGCACATTTTCTCCTGCTCTCATAAACTGTGAATAGAATAATAAAATACTTGTCTCTGTTTTAATTCCTTCCCAAGAAGGCATGAAATTGACAAAATTTCTTCCAGGAAATTGATGTAGTTCAGAAAAGAGATACTTAAATTATTTAAGACTTACTTTGCTTTATAGAAAGCTCTGGATCACACCGTTTGTAAAATTAAAAACATTGAAGGAAATGTAGCTTGATTTAAAATAGCAGTAGCTTATTTAAAAAATAATGCAGATATAATTCACCTTAAAAAAAAAACCACAACCAAACCAGAATCAAGTGAGATAATTCAAAGTTGAAATTTAAGTGCAGTGATGTTATTTCAGAAAAATATGGTGATTAAAGGAATTTATGTGCATTTGTGTTTACTTGAGACATTTTGTTATTTAACGGATGAGAACAGTCCAAGTATTCTGTTGGAGATCATTCAACAACCTCCTCCCACCATATAGGGAGATGCTCTGTTCCCACCTCAGGTATACATTCTCTGCACTAGCTACCACCTCCTATTCATGACTGCAAGCCTTGACCATTGCCACATGATCTTTAGCTTTGGAGCTGTGCTCCAGGGAAAACCTAAAACAGCCAACAGCAAGAAATCCAGGTAATGAAGTGAGGAATTACCTTTTCCAACTGGGTTTATTCTGTGGAGGAAAAGCTGGGTGCTGTGGAAGGCAGAGTTGCTTGTCCACTGTGAGAACTAAACTGCACACCAAACCAAGCAGTGTTATGTTGTTCCTCTCCTCTTCTGCAAAGCCACTTCTGTGTAACATTGATTTAATTTAATTTTCAGCTGACCTAGTTTCTTCCTCTTGATAGTGATGGCTTAAGGAATTAATTAAAATAGAGTACATCATCAGATGCTAAGCCCTGAAATGAACCTGAACAAACCTAGCTGAACTAGAGGATACTGAAATACTCTTAGATTCAGATCTTCACCCTTATGGTTTAAGTGCGATTTGTGCACTGCTGAAGAATATCAGCTGGGTAATTACTTTCTGATTTGGGAACTTAGAAATTAAACTTGAGATATTTGCTTTCTCTTTATATATGTTAACTCAAAATGCTGTTTAGTAAGGCATTATGTAAACTCACTTTCTGTGAGGCACGGAGACAAGGAGATGGGAAAATGGAGTCTTTGATCTGGGGGATGCTCATGCAGATTGAGCTCTGGCTGGTAGAATCCCAAAGCTACTGTATTAAGTAATGTCAAGTTGGCAGTCCCGACCTAGTGAACAAATAGCTACATTATGGACACATTCTATGTGATGAAGATCTGCTGATTTCTGTGTTAAGAGCGGTTCCCCGGCAGGGACACAGAGACCCCTGCCCAGCAGTGACCCCTGCCCAGCTGCTCCCCAAGGCCTGGGGCAGAGGATGCTGCTGTGTGCCCCCAAGGGCTGGCAGCAACACTGCTGGCTGCACATGCAGTGACTGAGGATGTCAATCCCTTTCCCATCTTTGGGGCTTCTCATGCGGGTTACAGACACTCAGACAAGGACAGCAGCAGGGGTGACTGGCAGCTTTGCTGGCCACTGCTGCATTTTACTACAGGGTGACTTCATGTGCCCATGGCATGGAACACAGGCCACAGTCTTGCACGCTACAGGCCATGTGCTCTAAAAAGCCATTTGAAAATGTTCTGAGCAAGCCTGTTGGCTTTCCCATTGAAGGAAAAAAACCAAAAAGTTGTGTTCCATGTTTAACAGAGTTGTTACCTTGGCAACTGGTACTAGAAAGCACAACTCAAAGAATAATTTCTTGCTGGAATTTAGTTAGGTAGATTCTCTGGAGAACAACATTAAATCCATTTTATCTTCTCCATGCTGCCACATGAAACAAAATTACACCTAATTACTTTTAATTCCATTTCCATCCTGTATGACTCATTAATATAATAGCATGGCATAGCATATACCATACAAAGCATGAAAAGCAGCATGTCCAGCAGGTCAGGGGAGATGGTCTGCCCCTCTCCTCTGCACTGGTGAGACTGCACCTGGAGTGCTACATCCAGCTCTGGAGTCTTGTCAGCAGAGAAAGGACATGGATCCCTTGGAGCAAGTCCAGAGAGGGGCCACAAAGATGATCAGAGAGGTTGGGCGCCATTCCTATGAGGACAGGCTGAGGTAGCTGAGGTTGTTTAGCCTGGAGAGGAGAAGGGTCCATGGAAACCAGACTGGGGATGTCCAGTACCTAAAAGGGGCCTATAAGAAAGATAGAGATACAATTTTTAGCAGGCTCTGTTGCGAAAGGACAAGGGGTCATGGTTTTAAACTAAAAGAGAGTCGATTTAGACTAGATATAAGGAATAATTTTTTTACAACAAGGATGGTAAAACACTAAAGAAGATTGCCCAGAAAGGTGGTAGGTGCCCCAACCCTGGAAACATTCAGGGTCAGGCGGGACAGGACTCTGAGCAGCCTGGTCTAGCTGAAGATGTTCATTGCTATTAGATGGGCTTTAAAGGTCTCTTCCAACCCAACCTATTCTGTGATTCTGCAAAAGGCTTTACAGTTGTATTTTTCTCTTTTTTTTTTTTGGCAGAGTGAGTAGTAAACATTTATAACTGAAAACTAGCACTAGTTCAGTAGCGATTTTTTTGTTGATGGTCCACTGAGGTAAAATTGTTTCATTGGTGAACTTCCTAAATACAGAGTGCTTAAGTTTGCAACCAGTACATTTTGATGCCTATGATCATCTATCCCACAGTATTAATCCTAGTATTAGACCATGCATCTGACACTGAGATGGGAAGCACAGATTGCATT
The DNA here is from genome assembly GCA_013397315.1 of Donacobius atricapilla. Classification (NCBI taxonomy): domain Eukaryota; kingdom Metazoa; phylum Chordata; class Aves; order Passeriformes; family Mimidae; genus Donacobius; species Donacobius atricapilla. The sequence continues at coordinate 370,892 of WBMY01008916.1, forward strand.
CCTAGAGTACCAGCCATTTACAGGGTGGGATTAATTCTTTTTTATGAACTTAGATCAAGGGTTGGAGCAAAGGAGGTATCTTGCAACCAGCTGAAGCCCATCTGCCAAGATTTCTCTTTTGTACTGCAAGACAACCCCATTCACATGTGGAATACACATCCAAATGCAATTGATTATACTTTAAATCAAAGGGCAAATTCTTTGAAAAAGAATTTTCCTGGAGGGCCTGAAAAGCTTGGACCCTGATGTGCTATCATTTTTGTTCCTGTTACTCAGCTATATTTTCCCTGTGAAGCACATTACAGCTTGGGAGTGCCCAGTCCTATGAAAGGCAAATTAGGCAGAGGTACAGAAGTCAAAAGCCTCACAACAGAAGTCTGAAGGAAATCTAGTAGAAGAGAAGGTACTGACATTACAGAAGAGATTCAGACCACCCCCAAAAGCTATTTTGGAACCTTATCTGAACTAGACATGTAATGCTAAGCTGTGTTGGTGTGAACAAAGTGGTGGGACTGTGGAGTTTGGTCTCTGGCTTTTATTTGGCAATATTAGGAATAGCCTGTGGGACCACTGCTCGATTACTGACTCCAGCTCTGGTATTTCTTGGTGCTTTGCCAAAGACTCTGTTGACTTGGAAGGAGTTTAGAGAAGACAAATCTGAAATCTGAAGTGGTAGCTTTTAAAAAAAGTACTCAGAAGTTTGATTTATTTCATTTAACATAGAAATTAGACATAGAAAAAGGTAGATTGATCATGTCCTTTCTATGGTATCTGTGTAGTCAAAGGTTATCTGATAGCAGAGGGCTTTCAGTCTCTCACACAAAAACAAACAAAATGCAGTGACTTGAAGTCAATACTAAAGAGATTCAAATCATGGAGCAGACGTGCTTTTGACAATAACGAATTATGGAAGCAGCTTTGTCAAGGTTATGGATAATTCTCAATCACTGAAATATTTAAATCCCCATGCTTCTTTTTGTGTAATCTTATGAAGCATAACTAGAGGTTATGAACCTGAAGCATATGTCTTGGGATGAAATTATTTAGCCTTTGTTATTCAAGAGGTCATTCTAGATGAGGGTCTTCAAGGAAGGCTCCTGTGAACTATTTTTACAGTCAGGTAGAAACTCTATTACCTCTTATAAAACCTGTCTGTATGGTGCCAGGACCTGTTTTCTGCTGGAAAATGTTTAGGATTTAATAGATTAAAACCACTTGAAAACAGTTCAAGATTTCTGATCTAGGTTTGCTGGTCTTCAAATCAACACAGGAAATGCAATCTTTAACATGAACACAACTGAAATATTATCTCTACTAAAACCACTATTCCTCACATACTGGATAACATACAAGACAACCCAACGATGAATACATTCAATATATTAATATATGTATGAGTACATATATATTGAATATATTGGATGCATCCAGGGACTTGTCAGCAAAACTGCTATCTTGCTAGTGTTTTCTGGTCTAGAGCACAGATACAGGGTTTTTTGCACAAATCTGCAGTCTGATATTCCTCTGTTTCCAGACAGGTAAGTATTATGCATACAGCCTGAATATACTGACATCACAGAGGAGCTGATGGTATGAATTAGTTTGGTTGCCAGATATTTTGCAGTGAGAAAAATAATAGAAACTTTTTTTTTTTGGTGAATCACTTATGATTCCCCCTTGAGTTTGCAGAGCCTCCCACACTGGCAGGGACAAAGCCCCCAGTTATACAGCACTTTTTTTTCTTTTTTTTTTTCTTTTTTTTTTTTTAAATCGCTGAAATTCCTTTCAGGTTTAGCCAAATTGCAAATTCTTTAAAATCCTTTTTTCCCTTTCCTACTGTGACTTGTTCTCCTGGGGGACATGGGCTGGTATTGTGCCAACCAAACAGAAATGGCTAAACCATTAGGCAGCACACACACTGTGTTTGAATACCAAAGAGGAATTCACTTGTGGATGAGAAGGGAAAAGAGAGGTTCCACATTCCTTTCCCCTCTGCCCCACTGTGTAGGACAAATGCCTTCACTGCTGACAAAACCAAGGATTGGTCCAGGATTCCCTAGCTCCCTGACATAAACACTGATCCATTGGCTTCCCTCTTTGAGATATAACATCCCAAACTGAGATCTCTCATTAATGTCATTGCTTTAGTCGTTCAAAATGCTGCAAAGCATTTTTTTGGGTAGTACCTTTGAGGGGAAGAGTTCTGTGAAGATGCAGTAAGACCATCTTGCTACAATTAGATGCAATAGGGAGGGAGGGAGATTACTCTTTTATTTTAAATTGTGAGTTTGTACTGTGGGAAAATGTTGAGGGAATGACCCACACATTTGAATATTTGAAACCTAATGGTTAAATGCCACTGCCATTTAATTGCATGATCCTATTACACTGAGACCGTAGTGTACAACTGGGAAGAATTTTTAGTGCATTGGGGTAGTAGCAAATCTGTCATTCCAATTTCTTTGGCTCTGAAAATTAAATTTATTTTCTTTTAGCTTTGCTTCTAGTGTACTTAGATAGGCATGAATTCCTTTGGTGTATCATAAATCAGCTCCAGAAATAAGGAAATAGGATATGAAATTCTACACATTTTACTGATATTAATAATCATATTATTAATGCAAGAAATAATAGGAGATGTTAGAAAGTGAGAAGGATTTGATCGAAATTTATAATTACACTGATATTTTAGTTCCCACAGATTATTGTCTTCTGCATTTGTACATAGATTATTGGCTTCTGCATTTGTGTGGCTTCTGTACATTCAAAAATCAAGTGAGTGCCAGAGACAGCGGAAATTGTTCAGCAATGTAGAATAGAAGCTTGGATCAGGGGAGATTTATTGTCTACTTCCATATTTACTTTGTTACTTGACAAAGCACGGTCCACGATGCAATTTATGCAAAGCGTACAAAGCAAGTTAACTATACTTTAATCCTGAGAAAGGTGGGTAACAGGGGCAAAGGACTTGCAGTCTGTTCTGAGAAGCATAATCTTCTTCACTCTGATGTGCTGCCAGCAGAAGAAGATTTCCTTTATTGTTTCCTATTCTCAGAAATGTTTGTAGACTAACAGCAGATGTTTCTTTTCTATGAAAAAATTTCAAAGCTTCTACACAGACATATAGAGGGGGAGAAAGTAACCACCTGCAGACTTCAAACTGCAGCAAAAATATTTCACAGTTTTTCCATCATTTCTCAAAGGAAAAACATTGTTTTCAGTTGTCCAGTGCAGAAACTAGTGGAGTTAAAAAAAAAAAAAAAAAAAAGGAAAAGGCATTGTTTATTCACATGGATCTGAAGTCCTTGAATTCTACTAGAGTAAAAATCAAGGATGTTACACCATGATGCAATTTTCCCTAGCAAAAGGTTTTATTTGCTTCACCTTTAAGAACAATCCATGATTAGTATGAATAATATCATGGAGCAGGAATTTCTGTCTATGTGAGTAGTTGGTTACTCAGTTGCATAAAATGTCCATGGAAAATATGTTCCCAGGTATTCAACAGAGTTTTGAGGGATGATTATTTATGGCTCTGTTAAGAGCTTATTAAAATGTGTTACATCACTGCTGCTAGGTTATGGAACTTCATACTTGTAATATATTTATTTAGTCTTTTATGATAAATTACAAGAAGGTAACATACTTAAGAATTTTTTTTTACCAAATCTGCCTAGAATTTTCTTGTTTAGGTCAGTGCACTTCTCTCCACATTCCCAACCATCAGTATATCCAGTGACTTTTTTGTCTCTGAGCAGTGAACACCATGTATTTCAACATTTCTGAACTTCTGAATTGCATGTGAGCTTCAAAATGACAAGCCAGTGGAGATGGGGAAAAGCTAATTGTACCTGAGCAGTCTGGGCATTCATGAACAATTTCACTAATTGTTTAGACTGTTTTACTTTTAAGACTCTTGTCTTTTCATTCCTCTTGAGGTTTCTCTTGTAGACTTTTTCCTCTCTCACATTTTGGGTCCCAGTCCTGCAGTTTCTCCCATTTGGATGATCCCCGTCAGCCTGGCTGGCGTGTGTCAGTGGGGGTCCCCTGTTATAGGAGTGATAGGGAGCTTTGATGGCAAATTGCTGGACATAAACACCTGCTTTCTGACTGTTTTCTGCTCCATACCTAACATAAAAATGTCATGCATAAAGTTGTTATTGTATTAATTAAATTATAATAGGGATATGTTGTGCCATGCCCTAAAAATTAAAATCAACACTGCAATGTTAATTAAGCCTCCAGCATTTTATTTGTAGATGTAGATATTCAATATATTTAGCTATTGCTCAGTTAGGTGTATTTAGTGCAACCTCTTTTCCCTCCCTTTTGCTATAAAATAAATGCGAAAGAGCATGCTAAATTAAACCCCTGTACATTTCAGTCAGCAGGATATTCAGTATTTCAGATGTCTAGAGACTAATGTCTTCCAAAATGACGTTTCTTGCAATAATATACCCAGAGACTTATATGAGATTGGCGCAGTTGGTTAAAGCATGGTGCTTCATACTGCCAAGGTTGCAGGCACGTTTGATCCCTGTGTAGGATCATTCCATTCACTTAAGAGTTGGACTTGATGATCCTTGTGGGTCCCTTCCAACTTGGAATTTTCTGTGGTTCTGTGATTTCTTGCATATTCTGATAGCATTAAGGCAATAGGATGGAGATGGAACAATTTTTCATGTATTTGAGTTACATTACCAGAAACAGAATAAACAGTTCTTGCTTTCTTGTGGAAACGTTAATTACTCACACGGCACAACATCATTACAATCAAGACAGAGCAATCAGTTCATTTAACCAACCCTATAATCAAAGTAATGTAATCGATGCAAGTAATCAACTATAATAAGCAATTAAATACCTAACTGCATCAAGCAATAACTAAAATTACAGCCTTGAATAGTATCAGCTAATTGCATCGCTAGAAACTTATGTAAAAGCCAGTGGAAAGTCTAAGTTTTTAACTAGCATAGTTACTAAGTTTTTAACTAACATAGCTATTGCAGGTATTATGGGAAGGTCTATAGCCTCATCCTGAGAGACATTGGCTAGCAAGACTTGAGTAAAGAAAAGCAGTCCTGTTCCTGAGCCAGGCTTGGATTTGCTGTATTAAGGCAGGAGGAGGCTTCCTCCCTGGAGCCTTGTGTGGCCTTATCCCCAGAGCAGCCCCCGAGCCCACAGTCTTCATGTCACTCAGCAGCTCTGCACACACATCTGTCCTTCCGGCCACCAGCCTGTGTCAGCTCAAGGCACTGCAGCCGCTGAACCTCCTTGGGAATGTGCGGGGGAGTCAGCTCCCATTTCTCTTGCCTGTTCCACATCCGCTTGTGAAGGCTGATGGACCTTTCCTCCCACCTTCGTGCCACCGAGAGTGTGGCCAAAAGTCATTGAGAGAAAATCACCTGTTTGAAGCGGTCTTAACCACTCCTAATAGATCTGTAGCCATCTGAGAGCGGACCTGTCAGTCCACATCAGGAAGTATTCTGTCTGTGCCCATTGTCCAACAATGCGGCAGCTCCGGCGTCTGGAGGCTTTTCTTTTGACTGTAGCAGTACTACAAGAGCAAAAACCTCACCAAAATATAGAAGAGTAAGACTAAGGCTATTGCTGCAAGTATTTACATAAAATAAAAATCATTGAGGAAATGTAAAGTGAGACAGAACCATATATGTGTGGTTTTCAGCCATGACAGTGTACAGATACTCTGAATATTTACTGGTTTGAAAGATCTGAAATGAATATATACTGCTACCAAATATTAAGAGAAGAGGATTCTGTAGGATCCAGTCTTTCAGATTAAATAGAAATCCTAAAAAGAGCCCCTGGAAAGCCCAATGTGAAGTAAATCTGGTTTGTGAGAGTAAAGTTTTAAGCCCCACTAGCTGCTTTTCCTATTTCCACCACTGAAGCTGGGTTGTTTCAGCATAGCAGACAAAATAGGCAGGGTCTCTAGGCTGGAGTGCAGCATTTCTGGAAGAAGATTAGCTTTTAAATTCATGCAAGGCAGATGTAGATGCACAAGAAAGGATAAGTGCTGTCTGCAGTGGAATTGCTGTCATGGCATGACCTCACCTAAAGAATGTAGCCAGATACTGTGGCCGCCTATGAAGTGCTTAAACAACACTGGGAATGTATTATTTGCACTAATGTGCTGTAGTTACAGTAGCAGTATGGCATGAACAGAAGCATGTCTCTGTCTCACTCTGCATCACTTTGGAGGGTTTGATCAACTCTACATTTGGGAACCCCCGACTCCTGAGGCATGGGCAATAGGTGTAGAAACAGAATTAACACACACTACCAATGTCTGCAGCTTAGGTAAAAAGAGCACTCAAAAATCCAATTCTAGGGCTTAAATTTTCTAATTATTGGATAAATTTTGAAAAAAAAAATAGCAAAAATATTTAAAACATTATATTCCTGACGATCTGGTCCATTGCAGCCCTTGGTAGCAGCATGACCTTGGGGCTGGGCTGCTGCACTCACACAGGATTGTGGGAGTCCAGAAATGCCTCATCTTTTTTTTTAGCACTCACCCTTTCAAATCCCATCCAACATGCATTATGCACACCCTGACAGCCTAGGACTTTCCATGTCAATAGTCAAGGTGATGCTATCAAGAGGGCAAAACATCAGAAAAAGTAGAGAACCATCACCAGTATCACAGAGGAGGGAAACAGCTGAAATGCAGAAATGGAAAGGCCTGGAGGCCCACTTGATGAAGTGAAACTGAACTGACACATTTGGATTCAAAAGCTGATTATGACCTTGGTGGCTATGAGATAAAAGTTGTTAATAATTCTAGAAAAGACTGTCTTGGTGCATGGTCAAAAGGTGAAATGGGAAGGGATTATCATAAAGTAGTAGAATTATTTAGGTTGGAAAAGACCTTTAAGATGATCGAGTTCAACGTAAACTTAACACTGCCAAATCCAGTAGTACAATTAATATTCTGACCATAACTGTACTTTCCCAACTTCCATAATTCAAAATAATAAAACAATAAATTGTTTGTTTTTCTTTTACAATTTCTGTCCTTCAATCATCTCTCCACAATGTCCATGACTTTATTTTCTAGCACCTGGACTTCCTTTCAGGGTCAAAGTGGTTTTTAAACCTGAGGTTTTGTAGCAACCACAGCATTCCAGACAGCTGCCAGCCAAATGCTTTCAGCCAATTTATTATGTGGGTTGAATTTCTTCATGAATATGAGGGGTGGAGATTCAGTGGCAGCCTCTTTAGGATCCCTGGTCCTGACTGAAAGAGCACATCCTGGCAAAGGGCAGGAGCTGATGCCTGGCACTTCCATAAGAGATGTCCCAGATATTGAAGGGAGAGAAGGCCACTGAGCCCCGTGTTAGTGGTGGGCAGCCCAGGACACTGGCCTGTCCAAGGAGGCAATATTTCCTGTGGGAGTACATGATCTGTCCTGCCCAGAGGCTCCTGACACACAGTGAGCAGTGACCCCTCTCTTCCTCTATGTCCAGCTGCTGTCTAAAATAGAGAGGTTTGAAAATAATGGTATTAGTTACAGAAATAAATTTTAATGAGTCATACGAGGAATACTATGTTAATAACTATATATAAACAAATAGTTTACAAAACAAACAGTATGTAACTATATGTATACAAAAATTTGATATCTCATGAATTATGGGTAAGGCATTCTGTTGGACTTGAGGAAGTTAGAGATTCTTTAACAGCGTAAGAGAAGATACAGGTCTTTAGGAAATGAGCCATTTTAAAATTGTTATTTTAATTAGTTAGTTCTCTGGTAGCTGATGTGCGTTCAATAATTGGAAATACAGACATGGAGATTTCAGTAGGTATTTTTTCTTCTTTTTCCATATAACAGTGAAAATTTGTGAGTTAAATTGTTTTCTGAAAGCCATTTCTGCTTCAGAAATTACGAACTGAAAACTGAATTGCAGGTTTATCTGCCAGTGAGTAAAAGCCCAAAACACTTTTCAAAAAAATCCACTCTTGTTTCTGATTCTAGAGAGGTATGGTCATGTGCTTTATGTGGGAGTCTCCAGGCTGGGGAGCAAACGGAGGTATAAAATGTTTTGTTCCACAAAGCTGATGCCCCCTCACTGCAGTATTGATGATACTTGCCTTGGACTCAGAAGTTCCTAATATCAAACTGACCAGAGCCAATATGGAAACTGTTCACAAAAGTTTTATTAAATGGACATATTTCATTTGTTTATGATTGAAATCACAAATTTTTTGTATTAATCACTCCTGTGAATCCCTAGGATTTACTAGCAGTCATCCTGAGGAAAAAACATCTCTTTGGGAATGCTGTTGAAAAAGATGGAGAAACAGCCCTTGGTCAAGAGAGACACAGGAATTACAAAAGACCTGCAGCATTTCCTCTCATTGTTTGTACAGGGTAGGATCCAACCAACTTCAGCTTGGGCCCCCAGACATTGATCCAGTCTGCCTGCTTTCCCAGGCTCCTAATATGTTGGCCCCTTCTTTTAGGAGCATCTTTTATCTTAGGTCTGAAAGCTTTTAGGTTTGTATGCTCCCATGTGCCATGTGCTCTCAGCCAGTGTGGGGCAGACACAGATACCTGTGCTCCATCTAGCCCTCCAGAGGAGCATAAAAGCTAACTGCTAATAACTTCTATTTGTTCATTTTTGCATGCCTGTTTTCAGAAAGTTAGCAGAGAATGTGATCTTGAAGGGAATTATAATCTCCAGAACACCCAGCTGTTGGCACAAGGCTGAGCTGGCACTGAAGGGTAATGTTTTAGTTTGTTTTTAGGATTAAACTTGAAAAATCTTGGCAGCTATCCTCTTATTCATTGCTAGCTTCACTAGTAAATGAAAACAATCGAAAACATAAAATCAAAACTTGACGCTAATGAGACACTGAAAACATTATTCTGATTTTGGACTCCTCAGTTTTATCTATATTCATCTTTTACATGTGACCAGGATGGTTCCTTGCTCCCCAGGCCAACTGGCATGGTGAAGCCCACGTCCTCACTCTCAAAGTCTCTTGGAATGTAAATGGCAATGTCCAAATTACTTACTGGGAATGGTTCTTGGCCCATTGTAATTTACAAACCATGCCCAGAAATTATTTTGGAAGAGTGATAGTTTGCCCAGGCCAAAGCCATCACCAGAACAGTTCTAACAATTTAATGGGCTTGATGCTCAAGTTTCAGCCCTGGGAACATTCTCTGGCACTGATTAATCTACACCTCTCTCAATGCAGCTATGGAAGCTAAGACTAAATAAATTCTGTAACTGGAAAAAAATAGCCCTCACTGTATAATTATTTCAAAAAATCATTAGCCATGTTTTGTAAAGTATGGCATACGTTTCAGTCAATACAGTTTAAGCTATATCTCAGTTTTCTGTAAGTGAGCTTACACATAAGGCAGATGGAATTTTCCCTATGTTATCCAAAATATAGCTGTTCTCCAAGGAAACAAAAACTGGCATAGAAAAATCTTCTTTCCATAACTCAGCTAGGAGCCCTTCAACCTCCCGAAAGACATTTTATCAAATCCACCAAAGATACTGATAAAAGGATACTTCTCTTACACAAAAAACATACTGCAGTGCTCCCATCATCAAAGAGAATGTGGGGTTTCCATTGTATGTTTTTAAAATAAAGCAATCAGCCTAACCCAAACCTCTATATTTGGACCAAATCTTTTCTTCCTTGGCATAAAGCCAAAGCCCTCTTGTCCATCTGTCATTCTCAGGTTTTAATACACATGCTAGAAAACTATTGAAATAAAAAAATCAAGAAGAGGGAAAGCTACACTTTGCCTTCTAGGGTTCAAGGATGAGCAGTTCTGAAATTAGAGGGAAGTACTGGGTGTCCTGGGTTTTGGGTTTTTTTTTTTGACACATCTGAAAATTTTCTAAACTTAGCTTGATGGCATTCTGACTGTATCTGCTCAGTGTACACAAACTCACTCAAACATAGTTAGCTAAGAAATCATCTTTTCCAGTGCTCAGAAGGATTGAATAAAACTGTCCATTTTTACTTTGCATCAATAAATAAACAAACCCAAGAATACAACTACATTTTTATAGAGAAGCCTTCCTCTTTTTACCAGCCTACATATGTTGTCCTGCATGCATCAGCAGAGCTTTAACCAACAGAACTTTCCCATCTGCTCATTTCCACTTAAAGGGACTTACTCAAAGAAGCAGTGAAAGGGAATGCATTATTTGTTATATATTAATATTACACATTAGTGGGACGTATTGCATAGCTCTGCTTCAATAATAGTGGTTGAGGAAGTTCTTGGTATCAAAGGATATTAAATTAGTTAAAAAGAATATTGTTGCTATGTACTTCAGAGTTACTCTTAATAGACAAAATGCATATATATACATACACATATATAATATTTAAAAGTAGCTTTGTTTCAACGACTATTTCTAAAAGCAGTAGAATCAAGATGAATCAAGGACTGGTAGGTATATACTAGATTCGTACACAATCTCTTGTGAGCAATTTTAAGACTGTCTGTCGGGAATATTTTTAGAGCTTTAAAATATGTCTCATTTGCCTTTGGTTTTAGACACTCCTATAAAGTCCAGCAAGTGCTTATGTGGTGTGACATACTGTTGGATAGCTTTTAAACACTTTTTAATATCTATGTGGTGCCTTACTCATATAAACACCTTAGTAGACAGACAGACATGCACCTCTGTGACATGAAAATGGAAGCTTTTACCAATGCAACCTTTTGGTATCCCCAGTGTACCTTTACTTAAAAACTGTGTGCTTTAAGTGTTAAATTTTGTAGGTGTCTGGACAAGGCCAATGTTATCTAATCTTTGTTATTTTTGTATACTTGATCATCACTCATTTATTTGATTGCACATAGGGATGCCTTTAGAAAACAGACTGAATGCAGAAGGCTTGCTGTATTAGTGCAGCAGGCTTGCCATTCAAAATTAGGTGCATGAAGGAAGGAACTTGTTTGCCATGATTGTGCATGCAAATGTAATAACTGTACTCACTGTAGTCACTTCCAAGTCACAGCTCTGACCTTTTTGCTGCACAGCAATATCAAGCCATAATAGCTGGTATGGATTATTCAATCCAATCACCTCCTTCCTCAGACAACAGTGCTACTTCCAGTCACAAGCACACTTGGATGAAAACTGTGCTTGTCTGCTCCATCAAAGACCAAACCAGTAAAAGGAACAATTTATTTTTTAAGAGGAAAAAGGTGTAAAAAGTAAAAAAAACATATAAGCCAAGAGATCAGGGCCAAAAGTGAGGGTCTTCCTGTACTTGATGGAGGCAGATTAGGCAGCTCTCTCGCTGCCTTTAAGAAGATATAATGGTGTCTGAGGGGAGTATCTTAACATTCAGGGTCAGACTCAGCCTCATAGTGTGATGTGATGGTGTCACTCATCGGCAACCTGTAGTAAGATATGAATGCCCCAAAGGTAACTCCAGGGAGCATCTGTCTCCAGGTGCTAAGGCATATCTGCTAAACTCATAACCGATGATACTTTGAGAGAACTTGTTAGTCTGCTTATAGCCTGACAAAGATTCTGACCCTCTTCACAGAATTGGAGTTGCTGAGACTGGGCAGAACACCTGGAGATTTCTAATCCAACCACCTGTGCTTAGAGCAGTGTCAGCTAGCACAGATGACTCAGAACTGTGTCCAGTGTGAGTATCCAATTTGAGTATCTCCAAGGATGGAGAATCCACAACCACTTTGGGAAACCTGTTCCAGTGTTTAATCAACCACAGAATAAAAAAGATTTCTTCTCATGTTGAAATGGATTTTTCCATATTTCAGTTTGTGTGCACTGCATCTTGTCATTTTTCTGGACACTACTAAGACAAATGTGGCTCCATCATCTTCAGTCCCCCATCAAGTATTGATCTGTATTGATAAGGTGCATGGGAACCTTCTCTTGTCTAGGCTGAACAGTCCCAGCTCTGCCTCTCTTATGACAGATATTCCAGTCTGTTAATTTACAGACCATGTCTGTGGCCTCTCCCATACCGGGGAGCCAAGCAGTTTACCCAGTATTCCAGATGTGTCTCACCAGTGTTGAGAGGAAGGCTCACCTTCCTGGACCTGCTGGTGGTGGTCTTCGTAATGCAGTCAAGGATACTGCTGGCTTTTCTTGCCACAAGGACATATTGCTGGCTCATGTTTAACTTCTGTAAAGCTGCTCTCCAGCCAGTCAGGCCTCAGTCTTTTCTGGTGCATGGGATTATTCCTCCCCAGGTGCAGGATTTGACATTTTCCTGTACTGAACTTGTTGAGGTTCCTGTGGGCCATTTCTCCAGCCCAGGTCTCTCTGAACAATGACATGCTCCTGGGTGTTTCAGCCATTCATCCCAATTTTGTGTCATCTGCTAGCTAGCAGAGGGTGCACTGTACCCATCATCCAGTTCAGTAATTGAGATGTTACACAATATTGTCCTAGTATTGACCCCTGGTGTGGACAACTATTAAGTCACCTCCAGCTGGTCCCGACACTACAACCTCTGCAGTTCTGCCAGCTTTCAGTCTACATCACTTTCCATTTATTTAGTCCATATTTCATCAGCTTGTCTGTGAGAATGAGAAACTGCCAGATGCATTAGTGAAGATAAAGATCCAGAAGCAGGTGAGCAAGAAGCTCCACTCATTCACCAAGCCAGTCACATCCTTGTAGAAGGTCAACAGGTGGGTCACGCATGACTCTCCCTCTGTAAATCTATGCTGACTACTCCAAATCACTTGCATGTCCTTGACATGCTTGGAAACTGTTTCCAAGATTATTTGCTCCATCCCTTCCCATCAGTATGTAGTTCTTTCTTCTCACCCTTGAAGACACGATGTATCACCAGTCTGTTTAAATGTTCTCTAAACTGATCCCCCTTTGGCAAGGGTAATTCTTTCTTGTGCCAGATTTTTCCACTGATCTCCACCGTAGACCAAGGTAAAGAAGGTACCGAATACTTAGATCTTTACGTCTTTGTACGATGTTGTCTACCTTATTCAGTGATGTGCACATATTTTCCTGATTTCTCTTTTGCTGCTAATATACCAAATAGAAGCCCTTCTTCCTGCCCGTTGCAACCCTTGCTGGACTGAATTCCAAGAGAGCTTTGGCTTTCCTAACCTCATCTATGCATTCTCATATAATTTTTCTATTTTCCTTCCTAGTGATTTCCCCTTTATTGCACTTCTTGTAGACTTCCTTTTCATGCCTCAGTTACATCTGGAGCTCCTTGTTTATCCACACAGGCCTCATGCTGCCTTTACTTGATTTCCTGTTAGATGGGATGAGCCATTGTTCAATTTGGAGGAGATGAACCTTGAATATCTACCCACTTTCCTGGACCTCACTGGTTTCCAGGACTGTATCCCATAGGATTCTTCCAAACATACAGTTGAATAAGCCAAAGTCTCCTTTCTTCAAGTCCAGAGTTGGGATCCTGCTCCATCCTCTCCAGATTTTGAACCCCACCATATCATTAGGGGCAAGGCTGTCCCGACCTTCACTCCTGAGCAATCTTTCTTTCTTTGTAACTATGAAGTCCAGTAGAGCTCCTCTCCTTGTCAGCTCCTTGTTCTGGCAGAGAAACTCCAATCCTCTTAGACCTCCCAACCAGATCTGTCCCTGGAAGTCATGGCTAAAGGCTAATGCTTTCCCAGGACTGTGGAAGAATGTTGACCTAGTTCAAGACATGGCCTGCTGTTCGTGTGGTATTTGCTTTTCCTCTAGAGAAAAAGAGTTATTAGAGCATTCTTTCTTTCACTTGTGTAGTATAAATAAATATTTTTGGATGCAGGAAGCTAACCTTTCTCTAACCCTTGATAGCTGGTGTCCAAACTTGCTTAAGGTTGCTGTAGTAATCAGAAAGGCAAACAAGCTGATGGAGGAACTTTATTCATTGATCTGTCTGCATTCCTGCCTAGCTCTGCATTTTAACTAATTATGTATTTTGGATCAGCAGATTTATACCGTTCACACTTCATTATCCAACAAGGAGAGAATACCCTGCTTGTGATCTGAAGTAGTGCAGATCTTTCTGCCAAATCTGGGTTATTCCTAGATGTATCTTAAAGCTTTAAAATGCAGAGAAAGTTAATCAGCGAAGATTTCTGCTGACAAATTAAATAGTCCTTTGTTTGTAAGATATCATGGAAAAAGGGGATGGCAGATAGTGGGTTTGCATCTTATGTCTTGGATCTGGTCTAACTGACATATTGAGGAGCAATGAACACTTGACTGCTTTCTCAGAATCATACAGAATCACTAGGTTGGAAGAGACCTTCAAGATCATCGAGTCCAACCCATGCCCTAAACTAAACCATGGCACCAAGTGTCACATCCAGTCTTTTTTTTAAACACATCCAGGGAGGTGACTCCACCACCTCCCCAGGCAGACAATTCCAGTACTTTATCACCCTTTCTGTAAAAAACCTTNAGGGGGTTTTGTGGCCAAAACGCAGGACTCAGAACTTGGACTTATTTAAACTTCATCCTATTGGACTCTGCCCATCCATCCAAGCATTCCAGGTCTCTTTACAGAGCCCTCCTCCCTTCCGACATGCTCCCAGCTCTTCATGCTCTTGAAGGCACAGATCAGGACTAGATAAGTGACAGAAAGTTGAAAAAGTTGGTGGTTTGTTTTTTTTTTTGCAAACATAAGTAATTCCAACACTGCTTTGGCATAGACATTGGATCACAGAGGACTCAAGTTGTCAAATCCTCCCAAAACAAATATGGTCTAGTCCTGAAACTGACTGAGGTATGCATCCTCCAGCCTTCAAAGTGGCTGTTTGCCAATGTCAGAAGCACACATTTTCCATCTGGCCAAGGATATTTCATTGTGTTCTTCCTTTATATCAGTTTGTGGGAACTGTTACGAGCAAATTATGAAATATGAACAGTGAATGCATCTTTTGCAATAGCATAAGTGGAAAATAAGGCAAAACCAAACAATGTAAATTGCTTTCACTTTATGCCCTAATTTCTTCATTATTCTGTGTTTTACTTCTGGGGTTTGAAGTGTGTGTTATAAATGGAATACTCAAATTATTATCTATTTTACTCTGTTCTCACCATGGACATTGGTGAAATTCTTAAAAAAGAAAGTCCCTTGAAAAGAAAGTATCTTGAAAACAACCTGCAAAGTAAATCTTGGTTCTTACGTAAGAAACTACCAGAAAAAGGAGTGACTGGACCATTCTCGGAGCAGTACTATTTGACTTCAAATGCAGTTAAATGACATCAAGTGGTTAAATGCCAGAGGCAATGTCTTTTAGGGAAAAATAGCTGATACTCACATAGCTTAGTGGTGGAGTGAGGATGGAAAATGTAACCCGGAGGAGAGCCATTCTGAAAAGAAAGCCATCATGGGGGGTGTGAGCCATTTATCCAAGTGACTGCATTGCTTCAGCTCCGTAGAGCTGCAAACATCCACACGGGGACGTGGGACATGGTGCCTTCCACTTCCTCCAAACCAATCACTTTTTTGGCTGTTTTTCTCTTTACAGGAACCCAGACCTCTGTATAACAAAAGATGCCAGTTTTATTCGAGTGGAATAGGATTCCTGTATGATGCCTACCAGACTGAGGTAAACAAACTCACCACATCATGTGTTCATTTCTGCTGTGCTGGGGAGGAGCGAGGGAGATATTTGAGAGCATGTCTGTGCGCGTAGGTCATGGGTAGATAGAAACCCCACTGCTTTTCTCCCACAAGTGACTCCCTGCTTGTCCAAGCCTCTGATGATTGCAAATCACTACAGTCAGTGAGGTTTTGAGTCATCATCACTCTTTGTATCAAGTACATTACTCTGGGACTAGAATGATCCCTAGTCCATCTATGCTGTAGAATAAACTGTCTGGAATATGTTTGTCACATTGGCATCTTCTGCTAAGAAGGCTTTTGTAGACTCCAGGCGGAATAGGAAATATCTAATCCATTTGTATCATCCAGAAGACTTAAAATTTCTGTATTTATCCAGCACAGACCAAGAACATCCGTAGTTTGAATGCAGCATTTTTATTATCTCAAAGACAGTAACAGGTCAGAAAAGTGCCCATATCTAAATGGCTAGCTTCTTGAGAAGTCCAGAATTCATTTATTTTCCCCTTTTATTATTGTGGTAAATTGGTGGGGGTGAATAGAAAAGCGAAATGGAGAACAGCTAAACAGTGGTATAACTTTCAAGAGTCAGTTGTTCTTCATCGCCATTCGTGCCATGACTAAGAAAAGCTGTATGGGGAATGTTACCACTAATATTTCTAGAAAGCTTATCAAAGTATACTACCAAGTTTAGCAGCTCCTTAAATCTTGCTGCCAGGGCATCCTGTTGTTGGTTCCAGAAAATGTATGACAAAAATATTTCACTAATCTCCTCATGTAAAGACCAACCCAGACAAACTTCTGAAGTGTGACAACACCCTTTCCTGTAAGATTTACTCCTTCCTCTTCTAAAGTGTGCGTGCACACTCAGACACAGACATGGCCTGAGAAATGTTTCTGATTCTTGTAATAAGCATGTGGTTGGTGTCACACTGACCACAACTCCTTGCAGGTGACCCAGCCTCAGGCTTCTGGCCAGACTGTTTTCCACAGCTCTGCTGATTCTGGGAATGTCTAAACTTGGGCCACCCAGAACTCCTTCCTCTATTCTGGAAAAAAAAAAAACAAACCGCATATCTTATAAAAGTGTAGGTAGTTTCTAATAACATTCTTGTCTGGTTGTTCAGTGATTTAGAGTTAGGGTATGCTAATTCAGATTTAAGGATCCATGCCATTTATACTTGGCTTTTGCTCTTCCAACGGTAGCCAGGTAGTGAGCCGGGGACATGCTCTGCATGTCATGCAAATACTTAGCTAGGAAAACAGATTGCTTATTGACTGCAAGTTTCCTTTTGACTGACATCTCTCACCTGTAAGTGGTGTCCAGCTCATTTGCTGCGCCTGTTTCAGTTCTCTTTGCTCAAAGCGGAAATAATTTGATTTTCTTGCAATTACCATGCGAGGAGACCATATCTTCAATTGGTGCTGAGGAGATAATCAATCACAAATGTCCAGGACATGAAAAAGCTGTGTGTCTGGTCACTGAAATGAAATAATAGGTCTTGACATGCAGAACACCCACAAATGGCCTGTTTCCACCACCCTTGCTCACACCACACACTGATTTGTTTATTTTGGTTTATTCACAGTTCTCCTAAAAAGGACTGTCTTGTTCTATGCATGTTTTAAAAATGCAGTGATAAAAATAGATAACTACTGTAACTTCCTTGGCCAAGAATATGTGTCTTATATTGCAGAAGCAGCTAAAAACATGTTTAAGATCATGCTGATCTCCCTGCTTTGTATTTCTAGCCTGCTCCATTAAAACAGGCAGACTGGCCTTATTATTGCTTGGAAAGGGAAAAACTACTTTTATTTCCTATCAGAAGTGGTCTCCAAACCATGCATCAGAATAAACCACTTTTTAGCAGCCCATTTCATCTTATAAAGCCCTCTTATCCCAGTCATGCATGTGTAACAGGAAAAGGGTATTTTAACTCTGCAGGTCCTAGGCGATTTTCACTGCATACAGGTGGTCAAAACCAAATGTATTGGTTTGGCATGAATGATAAAAAACAATTGGTGATCTGCTTTGGAACTGACAGCCAGGTTGACCAATTGGATACAAGTGTACACCTCTGGGACACACGGCTTAAATACAGGTGGGATTGTGGGAAAGGTCTCTCTTTGCTGCGGGCCTGCCATGAGGTAACATGGCGGGGGGGGAGCAGTGAGGCCCAGTTTAGGCCCCACCGCCCCCCGGGGCCGGGATGGGGCGGCTGTGCCAGGGAAATCACGGCTGCTGACATCCAGCCGATCCTACAGCCTGCCCCACGCCGCCGGCCGGGCCGAGGGAGATGGCCCCTCCTGCCCCCCAAGAGAGCAGCACCGAGCCCAGGCTNAGGCTCACAAATGCAGATTCTCGAGCAGGCTGCTTTTGTGGGAGCTGGAAGCCACAGACTGTGTCTCTTGTGGAAAGTTACCAGAACAAAATCAGGAGGGACTTGTCACTCTCAAAGACTGAATGAAAGACTATTTTATAAGTGGTACTGATTTAGAGTTCTGATTTTCTGTCTCTTTACATTATTTCATGGAAAAGTAAACTGCTGGTAGAGGGGAGGGGAGTGCTTTTAAAAAGGTTTCATGGTTTTTTTGTTTGCCCTTTAGTGTGTGTTAATAAATCTGTTTCTATCTTTAAGTTAAGCCTGTTTTGCCTTTCTTCTAATCCTATTCCATGGTAGGAAGATAGACCACTACACTACATTTAACAAAACAAATTCGGTGAATGTGAAACCACTACACCAAAGTTTGAAGATTCACTGAATGCAAAAGCATGGGGCACCACACAAAATGGCTGAGGTAGTACCCTGTGCTCCAGGATTGTTTTTCAGCCTGCTTTGAGAAGTAGCCAGGTGGGATGGTTCAGTCACTGCCTTGATTAAGCTGATGGAGTCAGTGACAGTACTTGCTCCTCTTCTGCAGTAAACTGCAGCTCACGCTGACAGCTGCAGCTGAATGTGACTTCAGGCCAACAAAGCCCTTAGGTTACACTCCAGTAAGTTCAGACACAATAGAGCAATGGTGTAGAAACCAGGTCCTGTCTCAGGGTGAGATGTCCTTGTGACAAGTGGGATATGTCTGCATCAAACTGTGAGTTCCATTTCCAGATTGCAACCTAGACTGAGACTGTCCTTTTGTAACCTACCGTTTTGGGATAGTAGAGCTGATTTGGATGAGACACTAACCACAGGTACAGCCCTGTCCTGAGCAGCAAAACAATCCCAAGGAATGATTTTAAGCTCCTTCTAACATTAGTTTTGTCACCCATCTTCCACTGCTTGATCAAATCCTGCTAAGGACAAGTGTGGCAAGTTGGAGACCAGTTGTGAGATGAACTTCCTGTTGCTGACTGGGTGTGTTTAAGACTTTGCTTTTTGCTGGGAACAAGCATGTGAGGAGTACAGACTCATCAACAGTGACAGTTTTCATACTAAAAGGATACACGGATCCAGGACTTAAGAATTGAGGAACATCTGGTTTAACATCTCTTGTGGACACTATTTCATAGAGTAATAACACATTTGTGGTTAAGCCAGAGCTGTCTGATAAACTTGTCAAAAGCAGGCATGTATTCCTTCTACTTTTTCATTATGAGGAGTTTTCCATTTGATAATACATTTTAATTGCATTTTGTGAACAAAATAGTTCTTAGTGGTTCCAGATATTTTTTTCCTATCAAATAAAGGCTACAGAAAGAAAAGCTAGTTTTTAAAACCTGACAGCTCTCCAGGATTTCAAAATTAATAAGCTAAAACTCTTAGGGAAAAAAAAAAAAGCCTTAAATATAAAGCATTTCAATTGGTCTGTAGTGCCAGATAGAAGTGATTGATGCTTACCACACTTAAGGAATCCTTAAAATGATTTTGTGTCTGGATGGAGAGTAGCTTACATGTGCCTGTCTTTATTGTTCTAACATCTGTCCATCCCTGCAATTCCTCCTCACATAAATAAACCTTTTCAGTTTTGTATTCAAGAGCCTGCAATAAATGGTACTTAATTGCTGGAGTGCTTGGATCTTTTCTGAATTATTCTGTTTGTGGGTTTGAAGATTGTTCTTGCTGTTGTTCATAATTGCTTCCTTCTTCATAAGGGTTTCACTGAAAGGGAACAGCTCCCATTTATTGGCAGTTGTTCAGATAAGTTGGCTTCCTTGCCATGTCCCCACTATAACAGACTGGTTCTCTCATCCACTTCACTGTTTGCTGTATTGTATCTCTCCAGACCCACGGTCAGTTCATCGCAGCTGTAGAGATCTGAGTCTCATGGCTGCACACTCTGGGTCTCAGCAGAACAGCAGTAGTGTAGAGCAATAGAGCAATAGAGCAGCAAAGTCCTTGAAAACTCTGGCAGCTCTGGCTGCAGGCCAGTGCTGGGATCTCTGGGCACCATAGTACAAATGCCCTCAGACTCAGGGGCTGTCATCCTGGTTAAAACTCCTGCTGGCTCAGGGATGTCATTCTGGCTTCCAGTCATGAATTTTGGAGTCTCAGAATCTTTCTGCACAACAGGTAATACAACTTGACAATGTGTAGTAGCTGGGGTTTTTTTTGGGTTTTTTTTGTGGTCAGTACAGTAGGATGATTCATACAACAATGAAACATTGAGCATAAAAGTAGTTTTCTGCTTTTTTGGCAGGTAACATGTCATACCTTAAACAGCAAGTGCCAGCTGAAAGTGAAGAGTAACACATGCTATTGCTGTGATCTGTACAACTGTGAGAAGTAAGTACCTGTGTGCATTCCATGGCCTCTGAGAAATTCTTGGTTGTCCTTGTAAATGGTAGGGCCTGAAGAAGTAATACAAGGAGCTTATACGCAGAGAAATCCAGTTCCTCTAGAACTGAAGTCCTGATACCAACAAGAAGTACATCAGGAGTTGATCATTAGTGTTGGTATTATTTCAGTTTCTTTTTCTTTAAATATGTCCATAAGCTTTTTGCTGTGTGATCAAAACTGATCACTCAGTTACACCTCTGTTCAGATTTACTGTTGGTCTGGCAATGTATTTTCCTCATTAGATTTACTGAATCTTCTGCTTGGCTCACATTGCACTGCCATTGAATCACAGAATGGTTTGGGTTGGAAGGGACTGTAAAGACCATCTAGTTCCAACTCCCCTACCATGGGCAGGGACACCTTCCACTGGACCAGGCTGCTCAGAGCCTCATCCAGTCTGGCCTTGAACACTTCCACTAATGAGACATCCACAACTTCTCTGGGCAATCACCACCATCACAGTGAGTGTTGGGGGTTATATCTGGGTTTTTTTCCTTATGGAATTTTTCCCCATAAAGTCGCTAGGAGACTAATTACTGGGTGCTTATGTTTGACCAGAACAAAAGAAATGGCCAAAGGAGAAAGTAGCACCAGGATACACCCTTTTTTGGTCTCTCAGAGTTTTTCTCTCCAAGGGAAAAAGNCCTTGTCTTATATCCACCTGCCCTTGTAAATCATCTTACCATGCACTCTCATGCAACCACTGCAACCCTCTACAGTTCAGCCACAGTCACTTTTCCTTCTTTCCCCCTGTGTATTTCTCATTTTTCTTCCTTCCTACTTATATTTTATTTTGGTTTTGCCTCCTTTTCACATGCTAGCAGCCCTGGATAACCCCAGTCCTCCATAAGACTTGGCAAGTGTGATGCCAGACACAAACGTTTTAGGTGTAGGGCAACAAAGCATGAACAATCAAGCTTCTACACAACGCTTCTGCATTAAAAAGTAGTTATTAGCCAGATTATATCTCAACTAGAGAAGTAAAATGACATTTGGGACTAGAGGGAAGTGATTTATGCATGCATGTTTCTTATGCAGATGGGAGACACAAAGTGAATGAAGGTCAATGGAATGGATTAAAATCCTATGTAGAGTCTTTTGCATATGTAAGAAGTGTTAAATCTGGACATGATGGATGTTGCTGTAGGACACAAAAAGATTAATTACTTCAAATACTTTTCAGAAGGCAAAGAGCATAGAGAAGGCTTTATTGTCTAATTCTTACTGCCTTTTGTAAGGTGTTCCAATACAGACTTAACGTGATTGGCGGATAGGAACAACATCTCTCTAATCCCATTGGTTAAACTGGAGAAACAGAACTAGAAAGGCAAATATCACCTAGAGAAAATTGTTTTGAGAATGGATTAGTTGTTTACCAAGATTGCTTTGAGAAGAAGCTTTCTCGAGATATTTTTCTCTTGAGAAAAGGTAGCAGCTGCTAGCAGGCTAAAATCTCTCAGACTCAGAAATATCAGGGCCGCATGATGGATGTATACAAAGCAAGTGGGAAAGGTAGAGAATGCTCAACTTTGGTAACTTTTCTATGACAGATGATGGAACATCATATTTGCAATGCAGTATGTATATAGTGAGAATGCTTCCTTCGTGGTACACAGCTAATGCCTGCATGTTAACACTGAACCAAACAGCCCAACTCAACACAGAAAAGAATAGAGGTGTTAAAGGGGTGAAAGTGTTCAGAATTGTCAAAAAAAAAGTGACTGAAACGGTTGCTTAAAGTATTAAGTAACCACAAGGAGAGATGAGGCGTATTTCTCTTTCAGATGGAGATCCTCAGTGCCATTTCTCTAAGACATTGAATTTGTTTGAAACACTTGGGTCTGATCACTGCTGTGACATTATTCAATGGTATAATTAAATGTATGCATCCTGCTTTTGTCAACATTGATAGCCAAGATTTTATGGCACTGGCATGGACAAACCCAGGGTAAATAAGCAGTCTCTGCTCTGGAGACTTGACAATTCCGGTTCACAGGATGTCTAGAGAGAAGTAGGAAGAGGTGCAGGCCCACAGGGTGATTTGTTGTCAGCCATGAAATAGACTGATATGAAGGCAGGATTGTAAATCCAATTTCCTCAGCCTCATGGCAGCTGAAGCTGTAGGTTTATTTAATTAAGATGGGCTCATGGCAGGGCCCAGGTGAACTCAACAGTAGTGGTTCTTCAGTGCCGGAACCATGACCTGAAGCCATTGATTGGATATTTCCAGAAGTTACTGTGCCTGGCATGGTTCTTCCCAGAAATGTTGTGAACTGCTCTGCAGGGCTTTCCCTAACTACCACCTCCACTGCTGCCCCGTGCACTGGGGATGGAGGAACAGAAGAGTGAACACAAACTGCTCACTTCTGGTTTCCACCATGATCTGATGGCAATTTGGCAATTTCCTAGCAGTGGAAAAACAGGCTTGTCATTTTAAAAAATCTTTCAAACTCAAATAGCTGCCCTAGGAGCTCATTAGTGGGCTCAAATTAAGGCAGGTACTGGACAGAACTACAGGAACCTGTAGTTTCAAATTTTGCAGTAGGATATTTCTGGCTTTTGCCAAGACAGTGAGGTGTAACTTCACCACATGCCTGATTTACAATAACCAATGGGGTATAGAAATATGAACAAAGATTTCTGGATAGCACAATCCAGATTGTAAAGACATATTTATACTGTACTATTTTGCATTAATTTGGAACCACAGACACCATAAACAAATGTAGCAAGCTGGCAATATCTCCCTTACTGTGGTTGAATTAATACTTAAGCAACTTGCCTTCCCCAATTTCTGAGATGCCATATTTCTAGGTGAGCTAGGGAGAAAAAAAGCAAAGCTAAGCAAGCTTTATCTGGTAGCTAAATGACAAGGGCAGTATCCATATACCAAGATTATGTCTCTGTTTAGAGACACTGAGCAAAAGATAAAGGGTCCCTGCTGGTAACCACCACCAATCAGCCAAACTAGGGTTGGTATTAGTTGGATCACATTAGATGCTGGCCTTAGCAGAGCCAGTTTTTCAGCAGGGCTTTCTCCAGTTCTTCTGAACAGTTTTTGGTGGGAACGTGTTTGTAGTACTTTGCCAAAGAAGAAAGCAAACAGGAAGGAGTCAGATCCTGCAGAGCTCTGTATTACGTGCAATTCCTGCCGCAGTGATGTTGTCTGCATTCTCTTTCAGTTCAGACCAGTCCTCCAGCTACTATGAATTTCTTGGCGTGAGCAGTTGCCAGGATGTGCTTCACCTGTACAGACTGTTGTGGTCCTCCACAGTCCTCAACATCATCGGATTGTTTCTGGGGATCATCACAGCAGCCATTCTTGGGGCATTTAAAGACATGGTAAGGCTCATAGTCTTTTGCCTTATGTGAGGGCTTTCTTCTTGTTGGCATTATCAAATTAGTTAAAACCAAGGAAGTATAAATGTACAAAGAAGATGCTTTAAATGTATTTCCTGGGTGTTGTGTGAGTCTGGAGCATTATGAGCCACTGCAGAAGATGAGTGTAACCCAGGTTCTTGTTAATAGCTCCTTTGGGGCAGATTAGAATGAAACAACACTGAACGATCAGTGGTTGTAAATAAACAGTGTAGAGTTTCTTACAGAACAATTTGGTAGCAAAGGAACACAGATATGGAGCCGTTTGGGTGGTTATTATCTATAGTAATACAGCAACACAAAATCATTGCAATATGAGAACACAACATCACTGGAGGACACACATAAGGGAAAAAAAGAGAGAGAAAAAGTACAAGAGTGTGAGGATCTCACCACCCACAAGTGACAAGACTTGGGTGCTGCACAGTCTTGGTTAAAGTGGTGGTTGCTGACCACATCTGTCTGTTGGTGGAGGAAATCCTGAAGACATGATGGAGAGAAATCCCCAGAACACATCTGTCGGGTCTATATTCACTCTGGTTCAGGTGGGAATGCTCAGGTACCTCCCACTAGGCAGGGAGCTTGATATAATAATGTGAATCATGGGAAGCTTTGGGAGTCCTTGACATCTTCTAAGACAACACAGCTACCCATCCTAGCAGCAGTTGAGTAAGTTAAGTCCCATCAGCAGAGATAAACATGCTGAGGCCACAGGCAAATGTCCTGAATTCCCTAATACTTCCCCAGGGGGAGGAGAGGAAGCCCTGCAACCCAGTGGTCTGTGCAAGGGAGTACAATTTAGCATGACAAGGGGCACAATCCTATGGACAGGATCCAGCTCCTCTCTCACCCACAACCCACCATTCACCCTGTGCCTTATCAGATCAGTGGTTTAGCCACTACACACCCAAAAGTTCACCTCCTCCATCTCAACCCGGCACCCTGGGTGTCAACAAATGGGGCGGGATGTTTTGAGTAATTGTCCCTTAACGATTTAGCCTCTTTCATGGATTTATACCTTTAGGCAAAGCAGTTGTCAGCTGTTCACAGCTAAGTGGGTCAATCCCAAAATACATGAATGGAAGAAAAAAAACCCTACAACAGTGTGAACAAATGCTGGCAATTCACTTAGTGGCATATTTTTTTCCCCTTCTAATTCATCACTGAATGTGTGGGCCAGCACAGAGTCTGAGGATACTAGTTGGTAGCTAACATGTAAAAGTCAAGACCTACATGTGACTGTTCAGCCTTGTGTAGTTCTTTTCCCTAAGAATGGGGATGAATTCTGAAGTCTAGTCAAGTTTTTATTTAAACAGTTGTGTGCTCCGGACACTTCAACATCCTCTCAACATCCCCTTTTGTTTCACAAAGGAATGCCACCTTCTAACTACTCCCTGTGCCACACCACCGTGTTGTGCTGGTGTGCACCACAGCATTCAGAAGAGACTGTGTGGTGGGAGGGATTCTCCAATAAAGTGCATCATATGGCTGGACTTACTGACATGTGGAAGGGTGAAGTTGCAATTCCTGGCATTATCACTGTCAGTGGCCATGTTTGCTAAAGCAATGCCTGAAGACCAAGCCAGAGGCCCATGATTTACAAGGCTCTCAGGAGAGTAGTAGAACTAAGAGGGCAGAGACATGGAGATGGAAGTGAAATGCAGGAACCAAAGGGAGGTGTGATAGCAACACAGGTCATCTTAGATCCATGATGTGTCTGGTCACTGTTGCAGAGGAGAAAACTGAATAGAAAGATGGGTAAAATGAAAAAAAGAGAGAGATAGAGCAGGGAAGAGAAGGCAAGAGAGATAGCTGAGATCAAGAGAGGAGGGAGAGCAGACTGGCAGGAAGGAGCTGCTCAGAACTGGCACCCAGTGAGCCAAGGACCCAGTCAGACTGGAGGCCATCCAGGCGCAGCTCTGACCACCTGCATGCCTTAGGAAACATGCCCAGGCTATCTACAATGTGTGTTGAGTGCTTAAAACCATACTTAAAATAGAGCAGGGCCATACGAATTGTTTGAAATTCACTTTTGTTAAGAGTTCAACATTTCCTGGAAATATTCCTCTGTCCAGCTTAAGCCAAACAAGTGCGCTGAGCTATCAAATGTAAGAAATGTGCAGCTGAGCTCTCCTTTATGTAGGACACTTCTGCAAGAGAATCCTGATAACAGAATGCAGCCAGCCACTAAAAAGCTGCAGCTGCCCAAAGAGAGTAAAAGCAGTTTTCCCATCTGAATTCATCCCCTCCCTATGAGAGGAGCAGAAGGGGAGCAGAAGCAGCCACAGTGGGAAATGAGGGGAAGAGCAGTTTGCATGTGGAGTGAAGGCATCCATCATCTACAGTAAGTTTTTGGGAGAGCTCTGCGGCCTAGCGCTGCTAAATGTTTTCTCCTACCTAGCAGATAGGTGCAAGTGCAGCTGTGGGAAGCATGCAGAGGGCCAGCCTGAGGCCACCTAACCTGTCTTGCTCAAACCTAGGTTTACCTGAGATTTTGGCTGATGCTTTGATACAGCTCAGTGCTTTGCAGGGCCATCACTGCACTGCTCATGAGGAGCACCGAGTCAAGGAGATGTTCCTGGGAGAATGGCATGGGAGTCCCCTTGATTTGGCACATTCCCTTGCTGGGAGGCAGAGCCTGGGTCAGAGTCTGGGTCCTCTGACTGGGTGGCAGAAAAGCATGGAGCGAAATTGCAGCAGCAGGGGATGTGCAGCTTGACCCCAAGTTTAGCTGGAGTGAATCTGTCAGGGCTCCAGATGAAAACCTCATCTGAATAAGCTGTTCAATGTCTCCACTGAGTATGAGCAGAAAAAGGATATCATAGTTCAAGAGAAAGATGAGTTTTGGTCAGTCACCTCAGCTTGTGAAAGTCTTACTTGTGGGCACGATATTTCTGAGTCTGAGTGATACTAGCCTGCTAGCAGCTGCTAACCTTTCCCAAAGGAAAAATATCTCAAGGAAGCTTATTTTCAAAGCAATCTTGGTAAACAACTAATCCATTCTCAAAACAATCTTTCTCCAGCAGGTGTTCTGCCTTTCTAGTTTTGTTTCTCCAGTTTAACCAATGGGATTAAAGAGGTGTCTTTCCTATTCAGCTATTCATGTTAAGTCTGTATTAGAACACCTTACAAAAGGTAGCAAGAATTAGACAATATAGCCTTCTCTATGCTCTTTGTCTTCTGAAAATATTTGGAGTCTCATTCATTTTTTTCATGTCCTACAACGACACTTACTAAAGCAGCAATCCAAAATGCAATGACCACGCCTTGCTCCTGACTGTGCTTTTTCAGGTTTCTTTTGAATTAGTACCAGAGATAATTTCCTAATCTGCTGCTCCCCTTCTTTACAAAAGGAGTAGCTCTTGGGGGAAGACAGGGACCAAGAAAACATCAAGCAGAAAATAAAGGGTCATGGGACTTAAATAAAAAGAGTGAAGAACCCCATTAAAATATGTGAAAGAACTATTGACTTTGCTTTAAGATTTCACCTTCTCCCGTAAATGCTCACTGTCATTTTGCAGGGAGAACTGCAAAGCCCCCTGAAATGCCTCACAGCATTGCTTTGGGATTGACTTCCAGAAAGCACAAGGCCAGGCTGTCAAGTCAAACAAAAACATCATGTTTATTTCTGGGGAATGCTGGCAGCCAACCCATGTTATGAAGGGGAGAGTTTGCAAAACAGTGCCCTTTCCTTTAAACCCATCATATTTCCTGGACAGAAAAAAAAAAGAAAAAAGTGTTATTTTGGTTGTTTCAGCTTTTCTTTCTTGTGACAAATTCCCTGCAGCCTGAGGGCTGTGCTGGCTCAGTGGGAAATATTTCATTCTCTCCTGACCCCCAAGGTGTTAGCTCAGTGACCACTGTGTCACCCATGGGGCTGCCCTCTGTGATCTGCAGGGTGCTGGGGGAGCTGTAGTGGTTACAACAGGAACCCTCCTTTTAAGATCTACAGCATGGTTGGATATAGGACATGGTGGTGGTTACCTTAAAGTCACATCTAACAAAAAGCAGACTAAGATATTACATCAATAGATGTAGCTGAAGTACCCAAAATGATAACGTCCTAATTATTTCTTACAGAAGTTGCAGGTAAAGAATTACATGGAAAATTTCACTTGCTGATGCTGAGCAAATCTAGAAACTCCCTTCCCTGTCCTGGTATTCATTTGATGACTTCTGGATTTTTTTCTGACACACCTTGCCAAGGAATCTGCCTGCTCTGAGTTGAGGGCTGCATTAATCTGAACTACTGATAGTCCTGAGGGGAGGATGGGGGGGGGGGGGGAATGGGATGCCCTTTAAAATTAAAAAAAAAAAAAAATAATTAAAAGGCATTCAATAATAATTAGTCTCCTTCTTGCAGTCCTTAAAGGAATCTGAAGAGATTGAATAGCACTGCTTTATACCCTCTCCTCTTCCCTCACCCTGCTCTAAAAAGGAAAGCAAAACTAACCCCTAATTACTGAGCTACTTGCCATGGGTTTATGTCTTAGCACTCATGCAACTAAAGGTGCAGTCTGATGTGAAAAGTAGCTGGAGGTCAGACATAAATGCCCTGGCAGGTCTGTGCAAGGCCAGTGAGCTGACATTCTTGGCACTCCCTGGCTAGTTTATTGCTCCTTATCTCTTTGACCTGGGTGTTGGTGCTGTTTAGAATGTTTCAATCTACCCCTGTATTTTAGGTGAGTAATTTAACACAGAGTAGTTACTGGAATACTTGATAAAAGCATCCAACCAGCTTCAGTAGCCGAAAATTCTTGCTGGCTCTGGCTGAGACCAGATAGCATCATAATGAGGTGCTTTGATTAGTAGATGTGGTGTGGATGACTCCCCAAATTTGTTTTCTAGGACTGTTGAGACGTTCATCTTAGCAATTAAAGAGCGTTTCTCTGTGGGTGGATGGAATGTGAGAGGACTGAGAGGTTCCCAAGAGAAGAAGCCAAAGGGGATCAAACAGCAGCACCCAAAGAGACCCACACCAGAAAGTTGGTGACAGATGCAGAACAGGCATCTGTAGTTCACATCTGTGGGTAAAGCAAGTGTTTTCTGACTCATTTATGTCAGAGGGATCTGATTTTATCCCTCCTCTGCTGGAGGAAGGGCACACTCCGGGGCTGTGGCACTGGCCCCAAACCTTTGGGTCTGAAACAAGCAGGTTACCTGCTCCTCCCTACTCCTGAGGCAGTGTCTTTTCATCTCTCCCCATCATATCCACCCAGCAGGGCAGGTAGAAAGGTGGGTACCTTGCAGATGAAAATGTTTTGAGAAGGATGCCTTGAAGATGAGAACTTGCCTTCTCCCATCAAATAAGCTCTCTGCCTTTAATCCCAGCCTTTCTCCATCCCAGCTCCTGAATGACAAATTTCTCCAGGAAACTGAGGCCTAGATTTTTTCAGTAACCTTATGTGATATATGAGTGACCTAGATGATGTTTTCCATGTACAAACACAATTAATATATCTCATTCTCAGTCACAGAGAGATCTCACACTGTCTCCAGAGGATGTAGTGGTTTATATCTCCCACTGATAAATTTGAAAGGAAATGCAAAAACACCAAAACAAACCAACCAACCAACCAAAAAAAACCCCAAAAAATCCCCACCCAAACAAAAAAAAAACCTAAACAAACAAAAAAAATCCTGGTTGTTGCTTTCAGCATTTGTCTGGCAACTACTATATTTTATTATTTCTGTGAAAAGAAAATTCCATGCTCTCATGTGGAGGAATCTGCTAACAAAAACAAAGGAAATAACAGAAACGACTTTATTTATCTCATGAAAATATTTCACAAAGCTCTGTTGCTCTGCTGTCCTTCACAAATTGTTATATAGCACAGGGTTTTAGGGTTTTACACAAACCCTCTTTCGCATTTAGCTTTTGTTCTTTTTTCCTGATGCTGGTTTAATGTGAGCTATGACTTCTTCCTGCAAACTTCATTTTGCATTTTAATTAAAAGACATGCCAATAAAGCCATGAGAGAAGGATTTTCTGCAGTAGCAATGAGGTGAGCACATTGAGAGAGATGCTGGAGAGCCAGCAGCAGACTCCATTTCCCAAGTGAGAGTGAGCTGTGAAAGAGGAGCAGCTGGTTTGGAAAGGGAGATCTAGGTAAATCTGTGTAGGAAAGCAGAGAAAAAAGACTTGAGGGCATCAGGTAGTTGCTGTTGGAAGGAGTCTGCAGCAAATGTTGAAGGACTTGGTGTTTGGTGCTGGATGAATAAGAAGAGGCAGCCAGCGCGGTCGGCTGTGCTCTTCAGGGTGTCTCGGATCTGGAGTCCTGCCAGTGCTTCTGTAACTGTTGCTAGGGAAGCACCAGCAGCCTTTTTCCAAGGGAAGAAGATTAAAATAGCTGTGTATTTTGACTCAGAAAATTCATTACGGATACACCCTCCTCTCATTCTGTCTGCTCCTTGGTTTTTTGTACTAGTGGTATTGTGTTGGAAAATAGAAGCTTGTTAAATTGTCTTGGTGCTTGTGTTAGGAGCAGTTCCTGCTCCAGCCCCCTCTACATTGTACTGATATATTGTCTTCTGTGCTCAACAGGTACCTCTGTCCCAAATTGCTTTCAGTGCTGCACCTCCTCCTCAGATCCTGTACAATCCTGCCCAGCAGATCCTGACATACGCTGGGTTCTGTCCTTCCACAGCAACAATTTCTACATATCCATCATACCCATTACCTCTTCAGGTACAGTACAAAAACACATCCTTCTCACACCATCAGAAAAGCATAAGCTGCTCCTCAGTATAATGTATGTAGGTCTTATGCTGGATCCCAGCTCCCAGGTTTGTCTGAGGGACGACTTAGTCTGTGCCTGTTTTCTGGTCTGTTCTCAGACCTTAGGCTTTCTCTGGCTGTCCTTTGGATGCTTACCAGCTGATGAGGTAAGAGTAGCCAAGAGTAGAGAGAGAAGGGGATAGAAACACGTGAAATTAAGCTGAAAAGATTCATGTAAGTAGTCATGAGGATCCATTGTGACTGTTCAGTCCACTGAGAAACAGAAATACATTGCGTTTGCTCCAAATTCTTATCTGCACTCCAAAACAAACACAGTTATTTTCCTAGTTTCTACTTTTTCCAATAAGTGTGTTCATTTATTTTCCTTCCCCTTCATAACATTCAGAGGCAGACACCACCAGCTGTCCCCAAGTCCGGAGAGGTTAGTAAGAAACACTGGGATCCCCTGGAACAGTTAGTAAGAAGAAATGGGAAAACTTAACTCTATTCCTGGGGAAAAAAATAAGCCACCTCCCTGTATGTATGAACTCATTATGTTGCAGTTTGGAGAGAAGCAATTTCTGCATCAGCATATGAATTTAAAAAAATCATAATAAACTTATTCAAAGGTAAAAATCGTGAATGATGGAAGTAGGAATGATGAGGAATGGCCAGAGGCTTAGCTGTCATCTGCTTCCATTGCTTGAGAGCTGAATTCATTGGGCTGGAGGTCTGAGGTCTTCATGTTCCATCTAAGTGCTTCAAGCTGCTGAATTCAGACCTTCACAAACCCTGCTCAGATGGTTGTAATCCTTAATCCCAGTCTGGATCTGGGATTCATCTGACTGAACACAGGGGCTGTTGGCATGTAGGAATCTAGTACTGCCTGATAATGAGATCAAGTAGCCACCTGTCTCCTGCTGCTATTCTGAGAGGGTCCTGGTTCAGGTCCCATTGTCCCTGGGTCACGACTGTGTGGACATCTGGGATATCCCATGGCATCCCAAAAGGTCTGGACACTTAGATGTGGGAAACTGGATTAAGTTTTAGCTGTCCACAGAGTAGAAGACCTTGCCTGAGCTGGTCTACCTTTTAGAGTCACCAGTGGTTTATCTCAGGCTAAAGGTATATAACCTTCATTCCTGGTCCTCTGCTGAATCCGGCATCTCACTGAATAAATGCCTGCCAGAGAGGCAAAGTCTAGAAAATAAATCAGCTAAATGGCAAAAAGAAAGGGTGATAGCAGGAATGCATTTTGAAAGGATGTAACCAGCATTTCTTTTGTTTACTGTGGCATGTGCCAACAGAATAATACGTCCCTTACTGTTACAGTTCAGCCACAACTAGTCTTGGTGACAGGCCCGCCAGCTGGGCAGGTAATGGTCCTGATTAGCTGGGCAGGGACTGGTAATGCTGACAATTATGGGTTGTGCCAGTTATTCCTGCTGGAGCAGAACTCACTGCAGAAACAATTCCAGGAAAACAGATGGAAGTAGCAGTTGCAGTTTGAAAGGGGAGGGAAGCAACAACTCCAAAGTAAATAAAACCCCAAGCCAACCCCAACCCACAACTAGGTTTGGAGCTGATGTATCTAGCAGGTCCATCGTACCTGCACTGCTTCAGAGAGTTAAAGGGCATAAATGAGCCTTCCTGTTGGGATGTCCCCTTCTCACTCACTAAGTCACTGTGTGGTACCAATACAGGACAACATTCTCCTTGCTAGGAGGGTTTGACCCAGGGCAGCAGCCCCTGCTCACATGGAGCCCCTTGAAGGAAGCAAATGCCTTGGCATGGGGTCTGCCAGCCCTGGCCAGCTCTGAGATGCCATTATCCAAGGGCCAGCCCTGGCCCCAGCCTTCTAGATTGTGGCTATTAATTTTTTTAGCAGCAGGGAAGATCACTCGCCCAGATTTTTCATTTTCCTTGAAAAAGATCCATGATTACTTTATCTTGTTTTTAAATTCCAGGCACTTTAAGTTCACTTAAAGTCTGAACCTGAGGGGAGCTGAGCCCAAGTCTTCAGTTGAAGCCCATGGATTGGCATGTGCTGGCAAATGAGAGGAAGAGTAAAATCCTCACCCTCTTGAAGTCAGTGACAAAACTTGGTTTAAAGTAGTAGAATTTTATTCTGAATAATTTTCCCTACATGCATTCTTTCATTTTAATGAACCCTGTTTTTTCCTGAAGATGGGCTACTTCCCAAGCTCTACTCATTTTTTGTGCCTTTTTCAGCCAAAGCCCCATCATTGCTGACTGCCAAAGAGGAAGACATGCCCACCTGTAAAATATTCTCTTAAGAGGAATCTGCATTTGGCAAAGGAATGACACCTTGCATTTATGCAAGTATTATAACTGAGTTTAATTACATCTGAGGTAATTTAAATTTCGCAGTGATGCCTGGAATCAGCAGTTACATGGAACATAATCAGTCAGTCAGGTGCTGTGCCTCACCCAGGAAGCCAAGCATCTTTTCCTGCAGAAATTCCTGTTCTACTCTATTGCCTAGCTGTCTGCACAATGTCTATTAAAAATGACTTGGGTTACAGATGGAATCTGTCTTGTTTCACTAGGCACCTTGCTACACTTAAGTAGGTGCTTTAGAACTAAAGCTAAGGTGCTGCAATGCATGAGAAGTTTAACCATGGGGCTTGTTATGTAACACATGGCAAACAACACAAAACTGCAATGGGGTTGTAATCCTTTACTGAAGAAGTTATTCTTCTTTGTCTGATACAGCCTGCCAGCAATTTTCCAGGAACATCATCTACTGACATTTCTTTATCAGAAGAAACTCAGCCTCCATCTCAGTCCAGCTCCAGCTATGGTCTTCCCCCGAATGCTCCAGCTCTCTATAC
The DNA here is from genome assembly GCA_013397315.1 of Donacobius atricapilla. Taxonomy (NCBI): domain Eukaryota; kingdom Metazoa; phylum Chordata; class Aves; order Passeriformes; family Mimidae; genus Donacobius; species Donacobius atricapilla. The sequence goes on from WBMY01008916.1 coordinate 404,218, forward strand.
ACCAACTTACTGCTTGCCTGGAGAAAAGCCTCCACCGTATGCACCATAGAACAAAGAATGTATTTTAGTAGCTGGTAGGCTTTTATTTTGTTTTAAAGAAACCTCTGGAAACTGTGCTATGCAGGCACTAGACTTCCCAAAGGAACCCAGCACAGAGTGTGTTACTGCCACTCCGCTTTTACCCACATCTCCCTGTGAGCAGAGCAGAGCCCTGAAACTGTAAGGGCAGGCACGTCATCACTCAGTTTGCCTGCAGTCAGATGTAGTAGAACTTCCTGGCTACTGTAAGCATGAGCTATTTCCCTCTCAGTCCACTGCAGAATAGATTTTTTTCAAGAGGAAAAATGAAGAAAACACTCCAGAAATGTGTTGTGCTTTGATAAACCAATACTGAGGGGTTTTAGCCTGTGTTGTCTGAGGGGATAGCTGGGAGCTCTCAGAGTCAATAATTTTGGGTAGCAAGAGTTTGTTTGCTTGTAGTGTTTAATAACTCTTCTGGTGAAAGTGTTGTACCAATAAAGTGTGGCAATTATTTTACAATGAAGTTCACTGTGTATATTTATACTATACTTAAGGCTGTGTATATTTGGAAGGAAAGGAGAACAAAAGAACAGAGGAAGAAATACCTTACCAAATAGTTTCCCTTTTCAAGTTTCAGATAGAAAGGCTAATTCTATTGGGACTGTTTTAGCTGAACTTTGTGCCAGTCTAGTCTGCATAGTAAAATGTCACGTTAATGCACTAAAAATACCATTTCCAGACGTGTATTTTAGGCTATACTTTAGTGTTCAAATTAATTCCTTTCTAGTCAAAGTAGCACCACAACCAAAACAATTTTAGGTTAAACGCTGCTTATTTATTGTTAAGGTAATCCAAGACCTAATGCAGGTATTTTATAATGATTGAAACAAGAGTGAATGAAGGGGCCCAATTGCTTCTTAAATTTATTTCTTTTCTGCAAAGGCTAAGCAACAATACCTTTGGAATGCCATTGACAGGAAAAAAGCCATGTCCCTATTGTCTGCACTCTCTCTCCTCACTGTGCATCACATCAGCTGGAATTCCTTTGGGCACACACCTCCCATTTTTTGGGACAGGGCTACTTACAACCAGCATGAAAACCCATCTAAATGCTGCATCCCTTCACTGCATTTTGCTCCTGCAGGAAGGGTGTTGGTTCTGCCTGCTCCACAGATCTTACAGTCTAGACATCAATGAAGCTCTAGAAATTTCCTGAAATGCCAAAGAGTAAAACAGGGAATGGAAGATATTTCTCATTAACATTTTAAACAGCTGCTCTCTGTTATGAAGATATTGAAAAAAAACCTACATAAACAAAACCAGCTTACTTGACAATTTCCTTTGAAAGGAAGTGACACCATCAGACCTGCTTAAAATAGAAAAAAGAGTGATTATCCTTCATAATCCTGCATAATCCATCCTGCATAATACTTTGCAACTTCCAAGAAATATCTGTTACTTCACATGTTTTATCCCTATGTATAAAAAGCCAGTTCAGTACTGATACACATAGAAAGAGAGATTAATTTATATGGACCATAAAAGCCACCTTTTGTTCAATTAAGGTTTTTCTGAGATGCAAAGTTTTAGGTCAATGAGCAGTGGTGAGGTGCCTTATGTGTATTGTTGACAAGGTGAGTTATACGAATGTGGCTGAGAGAAACAGAAGTCAGAGAAGAGACCATTGGTTTTGTTTTAAACATTAATTTAATGCATCCAAAATGCTTCATTCTTGTGCAAATGCATGCTGTGAAATGCAGTCACTCTGATTAAGAAATAAGTGAAGACACATATTTACTTCTTTTTACTTGCTGTGAATACTACCAGGGGAAACACCTGGGTTCATTTTGAGGACTCAAAATCCAGAACAGACTTGATCCCTTTGGGTTGAGCACCTAGACTGACTGAACAAAGATGAAATCAGTGTTTCTCTTGGGTTGAAGTAGGTTATTGTAAAGGAATGAAGGAATGCTTATGGCAGCTACCTCTTCCTCCAAACCTTTCTCCAGTATGGTACTGCAGTAGGGTATTAAAAACATTCACCTTTGCACAATCCCCCCTCCCACCCCTGCACCCCTCCCCACCTCTTCTGTCATTCTCCAGACTGAGAAATTCTGAGTTTCTCTTCTAAACCACATTTGAGTCAGGGTGCATTGTGATCTGTGAAAAATATCTTCACATACATGCACACCTATTTCTGCTCTGAATTAGAAAAGTAAACGGTCTTGTACATGTGGCATTTAGTATAAAACTGCAGAGTACCATAATGTACCACAGGATTCACATTTCCAGGACCCAAAATAATTCTGGCATCATAAATAGTGTCACTTACATTAACACAAAGGTCAGACATATTTGTGATGCATTTATGCCACATGGTAGCTTTTTGGAAACTACCACAGAGATTTTACAAAAATACCAGACATGAAACTATTTTGCTAGCATGTTTCATTTGAAAGGAACAAAGTAAAACAGGGCTTGTTTCATCCTCTTGGTTTAAAAATAGGTGTCTTCTGAGTCTGTATTTTTTTTTTCAGTGGAGTTACTCCAAGTTTAATAGATGGGAGATTTTTGTGGTTGGACCCCATCCAGCAGCCCAGCCCCAGGCAGCTGCTCACTCACTCCCTCTCTCTGGGATTGGGGAGAGAATCAGAGGGGTAAAAGTGAGAAAACTCATGGGCTGGGATACAGTTTAACAGGCAAAGCAAAAGCCACACACACCAGCAAAGCAGAACAAGGAATTCATGCACCACTTCCTGTGAGCAGGCAGGTGTTCGGACATCTCCAGGAAAGCTGGGCAATGTCATGGGAAACAGTGACTTGGGAAGACAAAGACTATCACTCTGAGTGTCCCTCACCTTCCCCTTTTGTCTCCCAGCTTTATGGGCTGATCATGAGGCCATATGGTGTGGGATATGCCTCCAGTCACTTGGGATCAGCTGTCCCGGCTGTGTCCCTTCCCAACTCCTTGTGCACCCCCAGCCCCCTCATGGGTGGGTGGAGTGAGAAACAGAAAAGCTCTTGGCACCGTGCAAGCCCTGCTCAGCAAAAGCTAAAACATCCCACAGTTATCAGCATTATTTCCAGCACAAACCCAAACTACAGCCCCATACTGGCTACTGTGAAGAATATCAACAAAAAACAAACACAGAGCTGTATTTTGGTAAAGGACTAAAATAACCATGAAAAACATAAAGAAAATAAAACACTGCAGTGTGGACTTTCTATTAAACAGAATATCTTCAGGATTTCTAGCTCTTACTGAAGATACTAATCTAATCTTTCTTGGATACTCTATCAAATAACAAATTGATCCAGAGTCATCTGTGGGAAAGGGGAGATATAGCACTTTCAGGAACCAGGTTGTTTCCCTTGCTCAACTGAAAAAAAAGCAAAAACATAGAACTACTCCTGGGTTTTCCTATCCATGCACAGTCTGCCAGCAAGTTATTACTGTCTAGTGGGAAATTTCCTTTCGAACTTGTGTCTGGTCAGACCCGACGGTAGGTCCTTCTCCAAGTATAAATGAGTTGGTGGGTTGAAAGTGAAAAAGTTCTGTTCTTTTCTGCCCTACTGCATTACTGCTGATTGATTTGCTATGATGCCATGTCTAATGGCTAATAGAGTACCTTCCTCTTCTCTGCTAAATAAAGCAGGGATCCTTGCCAGAAAATGTGCTTGGAATAGTCTTCCTCTTCTTTCCTCTTTTCCTTTGGGACAGTTGTATCTCCACAGTTTGGTCACAGATGTTGCCACACATGAGGGTTATTAGACTAATGTGTCATCTCCTTATCTGCTTAGGGAAAACCTAACATGGCTGGCCATGAATAATTTATAATAGACCTTGTGGAATAAGACCTTTTTCATGCTAATCCTATGAACGATGGTATAACTTTAGCCACTCAGTACTTGGATTTTGTACCACAGCATATTGCAGGATTACTCAGTTAATTAATTTGATGCAGACAAGGACCAAATAAAACAAGATTTAAGTGACTCAAGACAGGCTAGGCAAAGCCCATCCCAAGTTCAGAAGGATAGCTGAAAAGCTGAACACACATTATGACTCTAAAACCTTTCCTGCATAAACCCCCATGGATATTCTCACCTCTTGCAGTTCAGCTTGGCTAACTCTCATAGCTCAAGCCTCTCTGCTCCCACTAGGCTCACAGTGAATGAGCCAGCCTAAAAATGCAGCAGCAAAAATATATCATCACCAGATAATATTCCCCAATTCTCAACACCTCATCATTTGCTCCAGCAGCTATTGACACAAAAGCCGTATGGCTTTCAGCTTATTGAGCCTTTTCTTCTAAATGTTTCCTGCTGACTCAACTTCATTTTCCACTTTCCATTTTCTGTTGACCAAGAGTTTCTTTAAAGGTCACAACTGAGTCTTCTTTCCATGGTACCAGAAAGAGAAACTCTAGCAGTAAGAATAGCAGCCACCATTTTACTCTGCAGCTGAGAAGATATGAAATACTGATGTAAGCATATAAAGCCCCAATCTCAAAAAAACCAAACCAAACCAAAAAAAACCAACATCCCCCCTCCCCCAAACAAAAAAACAGCCCTTCCCTCTCCTTTTCAGTGTAACCTCCACATCAGGCACAGTCTGAGTCATTGTTTCTAAATACCAGAATAGAGAATAATCTCAGTACAGGTAAATTAAAAACTTGTATGTAAATATTTTATTCTCTCGTATTTTGCAAAACAGAAAGCAGTGTTTGGTAACAAAAAATAATACAGAATTATTATTTTTCTTCCAGTCCATACTCATATATTACCAGGTTTCCCACATTACAGATGAAACTCTCTTACAGTTTTAAGATAGTATTCACTTTCAGTATATTCTGTACTTTTGACTTGTTTAATATTAGTCTTCTGAACTATTTACAAATATATTACAACCTTTAAACCTCAAAGCAAAGAGTATTTCAATAATCAATCTGACATAAGGATCAGTAGCTTCTACATAACTTCAGTGTTCAAGAGAAACTATACACGCAGTGCGGTAGATCTGAATAATTTATGTCTTTTAAAAAAAGAAAAGCACTGAAAGTTTCTGAGTATAAAACTTTCGCATTGCAGTGGTACCTACAGACCCTCCTGGACCGGAGGACAGGAATGTGAGGTGATGTCACTGTACTTGTAGAGAGCCTCATCTAAGTCCAGTGCTGTGTTGCTCAGCTTGAGGGTCATGCAGCCATGGTAGGACGCGGTGACCGGAGCGGAAGTGACAGGAACGTCTGTGGGAAAGGGGAGATAAATATCTCTGACAGCTGCTTTTAAATAAATACCTGCCCTACCTAGGCTCACATGGCTCTCACTTCAATGAATTCAAGCTCACCTCTTTCCATGCTAGGGTTTCTACCTCCCCCTGCCCTCTCGCCAGAAGGCAAGAGCACAATCCCAGACATGAGGAAAACACCATCTGTTCTGGTGCACAAAAGCCCTTCTCCCAGGCTGAACCCTTCCTCAGCTGCTCTGTGTGTCTGCAAGGCCTCCAAACCTGATGAAACCATGAAAGCTTGTGCTGCATAGCAGCAAGGCTTCACTGCAGCGGCACAATGCATTCACACAGCCCCATGTTTTCCCTCCTCCATCCCCAAACCCTCTGCTTTGTTATTGGTGGAGATATTAGACCTTCCCCTAAAGCTCTTTCCCTTCAAAATAGCTTCCAAAGTATTATAGGAAGAATTTTATGACAGGAAAGCACTTCCCATATGCAGCCTGTACCACTTGCTGGACTAATCTTTACCACAATTTTGCTGTGTATGAGCACAGGAAGGTCACTGGCCTTCATCAAAAAGGTGCTGGAATGCATCAGTTGAATTGGTCAGACTAATGAGACTAATTTTTACTGTGGAGATCCACAGTGATGTTCTTTTAATCAGTCTACCAGGGGCAGAAAACAGATGGCAAGGAAGAAGTACAAGGACTATGTATAATCCAACAGACTAGAGGAAATTAGTCAGTCTAACTACTAACTTCTGTAATATCATATACACACTGACTGTAAACAAACAAAAACTCCCACACAGTAACATGACAACAAGAAAATCTACATGAGCTCTGTCCTCTACCTTTCCCCAAAGGTCATTAGTTTATTTACAACCCAAAGCTGAGCCAATCAAACTAGTTGTGCAATGGAAAATAATGAATGCCTTGAAGAATATTTAACTTCACAGTGATTCAGGTAGCTAAATAAACCACTTATCTTTACATCGAAGCAAGGACAACTTGAACAATTGGTTGTCCTGTTGACCCAAGATTATATGAAATTTAAAGTGCTCTGACTGGAGATATGCAGGGCTGATGTGATCAGATACAGCTCAGACAGAATCTAGGACTGAGTGGAAGAGAGAACATTTGTGGGAGATCTGTGGGCCATAAAGAAATACTATAAATGTCCTCAGCTTCCTTGGGAAGAAGTACCATTGCTTCGTAGTTGCTTTAATTAATGACATTATCTATTTCCTATCCCTCCCCATTTACCTAAGTTTATCTGCAAAGGCTGCTTAAAGGGATGCAGCATCTCTGTTGTAATACCTCAGATGAATGTAAACTAAATTTTGAGTCAGGAGTTGAAGTTGTGACTTCACAGCTTGAAGACTCGTCTAAGGAGTCAAGCAGATTGCTGTTACATGTGTCACAGGGCTGACTGAAAGACAGTGTGGGCTTTCAGATGGATTTGTAAGACACTAAAAAAAAATTAATATTTTCTGTGTGTTGTAGTCATAAGTCATGTGAAATATTGCATTTTCTGTTATGACTAGAAATGGATCTGTCTGAAATATGGTCATGTAAAAAATTTGGAAGCCTAGTTTAAAGGTTCCCTCACCTGGTGGAATGCATGTTTTCTGAAAAATCATCTATGCATTGCATGAATGACATAATTTAGGATCTACCAGAACTGAAAAGCCTATAGAAAATGTAATAAGTGCCTACATGTTCCCTCTTATCTGTTGCAACTCTAAGTAGCATTTCTTCCACATATGCAACATTAGCTGTGCTTAGGATCAGACTTATTACACATTTGGATCCAGAATTCTTTCTTTATTTGTGGCAAATGGAATAAAGATGTGAAGTTTGACCACTATACCATTTTTTCCACAGGGTATGGAAGCATGGAAAAACCAAAAACTACGTAAATGTTTTCAAAATCTGAATGAGCCAAACTCACTTAGATCTGACCCTTTAGTATTCTTACTCAACCCAGAATGATTAATCCAACCGAAGTGCTGAAATGTTTATTTATTTGGCAAATGACAGGATTTCTCATTCAAGCGCTGGGTTCTTCTCAATGGCAAAAGCAGAGTGCTGGCAGAAATTCCTGTTGCTAAGCAAAACAGATCAAAGCGGGGATAGTAGCTAAACTCACAGCAGCCGGCTGAGTCTGAGCTGCCACGGCCATGGTATCTCACACTTAGTTCAGGCAAATTAAAACCAGAGCTACAGCCAGCACAGGTAGTCTAAGCAAACCACAGAGAACTTGGGACAGTGACAGAATGGGACGATTTTCTGAGCTGTGGAAGTCTCTGCTGTGCATCTGAGAGCTACTTAAAAGAAAGCAGGCAACCTCTCTTGCCTGTGCAATGGCCAGCTAGGATAATTCAATCTGAGACAGGAAAATGCCACATTTGGGATTTTTGCCTTGTTCCTGCCGGTGTGGGAACATCCCAGAGTATGTGGCCTCCCCCTTTCAGGTGTGACTGGGAGCCATTTGCATCATCAGCATAAAACCTCTGTAAACTCTTGCTCATGGTGGAGACAGCTGCACCACGTGTCCTAGTTCATGTGGCACCTCAGCCACCCTGTTCCAGCCTGATTTCTTCAGCACCGACCAAGAGGCCAACATTTGTACCTCTCCCTTGCTTGGGCAAGTAAGGGCAAGATTTTGTTTAGCTGCTGGCATTATGTGCATCAGAGATATAAGTGTTCCTTTATAGCGTTCCTCAGCAGAAGGGACTGATAAACCTGTTCAGGCAGAGCAAGAGACAAACTCCCAAACCTGGCCAAAATTCACAATTCAGATGAATGTTTGATCTTACAGGTTCAGAAGAGAGGAGCAAACTGACCTCCCAGAAGAAACCCTTTTGTTGCTGAAAAGCCAGAGAAACTATAGTGTCAACCCCTTGATTGTGCCCTACATGCCCTCTGCTGGGAGGCAGTCAGTTAACTGTGTCGTGCTGTGATCAGTTCAAAGAGAGCATCAGCCAGGGAGAATCACCACACTGGGGTTCCCAAGTTTCAGGCAAAACAACTTGAGGCCCTAGTACTCCCCTCAAGGAGTGCTCCCATGGGCTCATTACATTAATGAAGCACCGCAGGAACCTGCAGTCCAGCTCCTATGGATTTTACCAGGTTTAAGATAATAACCCAGTTTACAGCAATCCTTCAGATTAAATCATTCCTATTGTTAAACAAGCAAACCCTCCTCTATTTTTGCCTCCAGCTGCCCTCAGAAGGACTCAATCATTCAAGGACAGTGCAACCCCAGATCCATTGTGTTCCTGCATTGCAGACAAAGCCTGCTCAAGCAGAAACAGAGAAGGAGTCTCACAGCTTGAACAGAAAGAGTTTTCCTAACTCTCAGCTCAGCAAGGTGAGTTGGAAGTCTGTGGTCCATGGTACAAAACCGGAGGCTCACCTGGCAATCCTCCCACGTATGTCTTCGTTGACTGCAAAGACCTCTCCAAGATGGACAGACTGTCCTCCAACTCAGAGATGCTTAGTTCACTCTCTCCTGCTACCCCGTCTACCCTTAGGGATAAGTGATCTTTCTTGAGGAGGATGTCTACAGAGTGTTCCTTCTTATCACAGAGATTTATTGCCAGTCTGGACACAACTGTGTTCTCCAAGGCCACGATGATAAACTGAACAGCAGGGGAAAGAAAGAAAACAGGCAGTGAGCAGAAAAATACCTAGCTACACTTACCCAGGATGAGCCCAATGTGCACTTTATTATAAATATTTTGCAGAGCCTCCAGAGAATTAGGCTTATTACTATTGCTAATTGTGTTCTGAGCTCATTTGCATAGATGGAAAACCAATGAACCAGTGGGACTGATTCTTGAAACCATGTTTTCTCAGACAGAGTTCTTAGTGGTTCTTGCAGAAGTCATTATACTGTACTAGAACCAAACTGACTGGAGATGCTGTACTATAAATGAAAATTGGCTCATGGGATTTTGTGAAATCCTCCCTGGTTTACCCTTGTGCAATGCCAGAATCTAGCCCTTTGTTATGAATGCCATTAAATAGTAGCTTCCACACTTTGCCATAACTGGCCTTTCGCAGCACCTTTCCCACACCTAAAGCCTGTCTCTTGGCTACTTTGGGGCAGTTACTGATACGTGAGAATGGAAATCCCTGGTTTATGGCACTAAACAGTTTCTGTGTTCTGTGCCAGGGAAAAAAAAAAAAAAAAAAAAAGCCTGCATTCGAGATAGCAGTTCTATCTTTTATCTAGGCCACATTTGCCAAGAGTTCCCCATTAGCATCTGACACACACCTGTAAGAGGCAGAACTTCAGGCAAGCACTGTTGTTTCATTCTGTGCTCAGAACAGGTGGGACAAATAATGAGGCAGGCAGCAAACCTAACAACTGTTTCTGAAATTGACTTCCAGTTACCAAGAAACAGCAAGGAAACTTCCCTACAAAAATACGTGTTTGTACCTGTTGCTTGAATTTCTTTGTGGAGTGATAGTCAATCAGAGATAGTGACAAAGGGACAGATGCTTCTTCTGTAACTAGGGCAAAGAGCACACCAGTATCTGTTGCTGGTTGAATTACAGCATTTACTTCAATTTCCCAATTTGTCTTCGTTTCATTTCCAGAAGGTTGCACTGCAGAAAAAGAAATTCATAGGACAATGTGTCAAATGGGTAAGCTGCTCAATTTCTCCCTGGAGAAGAGCATGGGCAGATTACCATCTGGAGGGACTGCCAGATTTCTTTAATTAAAAAAAACAAACACTCCAAAGCACCTGAACATAAAATTGGACAAAGAAAATGGTATGAGTTTCCTCTTGTTACCTGATGCATTCTGCTACTTTTCAGAATGACAAAGGATAACATTAAGCTTTTTTATCACAAGAATTAGTCAAATTCCCATGGATGCCAATCTGACACATTCAAAGAACTGTTGCTAGACAGGTCAATCAAAAACCAATTTTTGAACCAGTCTGCCCAAAGATCATTGAGAGATCTAAGTTGAAATCTGACATGCAGGAAACATTTCTATGAAAGCCTGTATTAAACTCAAAAATTGTATAAGCATACTACACTCATCACCTACTCAAACTGTACCTGATCACCAATCTCTCAGAAGTGCAACATGTTTTATTTCACCTGTTGAACCCTGAATAAAACTTTCTGGTATCTTCTTATTGCCTCAGTGCCCTTACAATTTAAAAGGTAACGCAGGCTGCAGAGAAAGATCTCAGTTTTGCTCCTGCAACCTCTCTTCACAGGAGTATTAGCTTTGCTAGTTCACCACATCTTGAAATACAATACTCCATTCTTTATAAAGCTTACCACTGGGGGAAAAAATAAAAAGAAAGGAAGAAAAAAAAAAAAGAGAGAGAGAGAGAGAGAATAATTGTTTGAAAAAAGAATGCAAGGCCTTATCTTGGCTGAGTCCTGTCATCTGCACTTCAACTGCACTTTAGATGCTGCCTTGTCTTTGCAACTTTTAAATCCATGTGCCAAGTAATCTGACAGACACCTGGCACTCCCTAATTTACCACAGCACAGCAGAAAAATCCACATAATACTGAATAGATGGCTCCTGCAGAGCAGGACTTACACACCACACTGAAATAGATGGTCAGCATTTGTGTGGGTTCAGAAATACAGATAGTTGTTTACACAGATAAGCAAACACAATAATCTAAAACAATAAAAGGTGCCTTTCTGAGTGCTACATTAGTATGGACAAGTTTGATTTAAAACTTGTTATTACTGTATGCCAATTTCATTGGTTTCTATCAGAGATTTGCTTAGTGCATTTGTCCCAAGTGTAAGTAATGACACCCCATGATTAAAAGTGAATCCAAGACAGTAGACAATATTAATTTTTCAGTCTATCATAACCTCAAGATATGGCTTGCAGGTCTCCCTACTGAGCCGAAAAAAATAGTAAGGACTGGAAGCACCTAAGCTGCTGAAAGAGAGATGTAAAGCCTCTGAGGCTGAGGATGAGCTGGAGCCAGCCTGGGTGTGAAATGTATTACTAGAGCTACACAGAAAGAACCTAATCCATGCTGACCATATTTGCACTGGCTCGAACTATCATATATGGGCCTTCCCTCACTAAGAACCACAAGTTTAGTCTTTTCTGCATCAGTCAACAGTGAGTCTTACATACATCCAAGTTTTACACTCTTTATTAACCAAGTATAGTTAATGGCAGGACAACAGGTCAGAGATAAAAAATCCCAGCCTACTTACTGTAAGTAAGATTAAACACAGCAAAACCTCGGCCAGGATAGAAAGACCCTCGTCCTGCTACAGCAAAGCACTGCATCTTTTCATTCATCTTTATGGTCTCTTGGATAGAGGTGTCCTCCCCATTCAGCCAGTTCCACGCCCGCATGCAACCATCCAGCCGAGGGTTTATCTAGGAAGATAAAGCAGTATCTTATGCCTCAAACTATTGTTCAGTGAAGAGGAATTGTGAGCAAAGGAATACTGAGTTATATTATGATAATAGACAGCAGAAATTATTTTGACATGTTATGCACATGCAAACCAACAGGCGGCAACCCCAATGCTGCAACCCCAAGCAAGCGAGCGGTCAGTATTTCCCCAGGAAATTCCCCTGAGATCAGCTTGACTCCACAGGCCAGAAGGGCACTAGCTAGTGCAGGTGCTGATTTGGTTATATTGCTTCTGTAAGCTCCCCTCTGTGTGTTGGCCATCATTAGTACAATTTATTTCTAAAGCTCTGTAGCCAAAGCTCTGTAATTCTGCATTGCAAATGCTGGAGGCTACCTTAAGACTGGAAATCCCAATCCTTTTTGTCATTGCAAACAGCCTGCATGACACACAAGACACATTGGAGCTGATCACTGTGTAAGTTTTTGGGTTCTAGCTCAAGGAGGGGCGCCTGCACCACAAGACCAGCACACCACTCTGCACACACCTTACTCCTTCCAGCTTCTAGTTAGGCTATCCTGTACCAAACATCAGCATTAAAATGTGAGTAATGGGTAAAGAGAAGGCTCCTTGCAAAGCCTTTAAATAAGCACCACTACCCCCAATTCACTGAAGGAGAGAGACAATTAAGTGTCTGAGCCAGGATGAAAACCTGAGGAGTTTCTGGCTCTCAATGCTAGATTCTGACTACACTCTGAGCTTACTTTTTCTGACATGTAGTTGCCCTGAATGACTTTTTGTGAGGCACAGGAGCTGTGAGGTTCAGCTGCTGCACTCCCAGTCACAGAGCCACAAGCCTGTCACCTCGTTCAGGAATAAACACATGCAAATTTGGATTTCAAGGTGGATTTCTCTGCTTGTGGTGGACATTCAAACCCACCTGAGCAGCAGCTATTCCAGAAACACAGCAATCATCCACTCTCAAACAAGGAATGCCTTAACTTCTATTCATATTCTGTATCTACTTCAATTAGGAGGAAATAAAGAAAAATAAGCTTGTTTTTCCTTGGGCCTCACTAAACCAAAACAGCAAACTATGATATGTTATACATGAAGCACAAACTTTGGTTGCAACACAAAATGTGCCCCTGATGTTGGTTCCAGGCTTAGTAGGCACAGTGGCATCCTCACACAGCAATGTGCCCACCAACCCCTCCCCTGGGCCATTCATGCTCTCCAAACCAGCATGACCACTGTGAATGTTGTCATGTGCTCCAGTTTTGCTGTGCCTTAACTCTGCAGGTGGGATACATCTCACCCAAACTTACCAACTAAAAAATCTGGAGTCACAACTTGCTACTGGCTTAGGCTCCAGCTATAGTCAATGGACAGAAAGCTGTATCCAGAAGGTGATAATTCCACCTGTTTCAGGGCAGGTTGAACTGCTCTCAGGAAGGACCTACACCTGCCCAAGAGAAGATGAAATCAAGCCCTTCAGGCATGCAAAGGAACACAAGCGTTCATGCTATACTTACCGGTAGAATAAGATCCTTTGTTTTGAAAGGAATTCCTCCTACTGTCAAATTCAGCTGATACACTCCCTTGTGTAGAGTAAATAGGTCCCCTGAGACAGCTATTTTCATAACTGCATCCCTGTTGACCTTTATAATCAAATTTCTTTCAAGTTCCTCAACAGAGATCTGAAAAAGTAAAATTACAAATTGAATAATTCAGAATGAAAAGAACTTAGTATCTGCGGTCTCAGCTACAGGACAGATGCCAGTGAAATCCCCAAGATAAAGAAATATTTTCATACCCCAAACCTCTTTTGTTCACCTTTTAAGTTACATCACACCTTGATATGTAAATCTACTCTAGAAAGCAGTCTGAGATTACCCTTAATGGTGAAGACAGTCCACCTACTTCAAAACGGCTACACAAAAATGTGAGTGGGTTAAATACATGACTTTTGTAGGTTGCTTTATTTAAAATGTAAATGAAATAATGAGTTATTAATGAGAAACTTCCTACTGCAACTGCACGTGAAACAAAAAGCTGGAAGGACAAACAAGATGTCTTTTGTTGATCAGTGTAAGATAATGCAGAAGCCTTCCAGACCCAGTCTTTGAATACCAACCTCTTAAAAAAGCACAACAGAGGATGTAATTTTTGAAAGGGTAATAAAAATGTGTAGTAGGCAGTAACTTTTCCCTCAAAAGTCATCTGCAGGTTTTCCCTCCATGTCTCTGAAAAGCTACTTCTAGGAAGATTCTATTACCACTGAAAGTCTAAAAAAAATTCATCATTTTGATTATGACCAGACTGCACAGAGAAGCACCATAAAGCTTCTGTGAAGGAAGAGAAGTTGAAGCCCAAAGCTGATGCACCAGACTGACCAGCAGCCAAGATTCTGCTGCCTTGGGACATAGGTCCTGCTACCAGTGGGGTGTTCTGTAGCTGCGGCAGAAGAAAATCCCAATCTTCCTCCAGAGAAGAAGAAAGGAACACATCTCCACTATTTCATAATCTTCTTCCCACTCTATGACAGATACTACACCTACTCACTCTTCATCTGTACAGCTCTTCCCGGGGACACCCAGATGCTGCTTCCATCAGTGAGCTGCTGTACAGAACCAATTAACTATTTCAGAGGATGTTTAGACATGTCCTTCCCTCTCCCTGCTAGCAGGCCAGGTCCTGAGCATCTTTCTCTCTGCATTTTGACTAGCTGTCCTGAAATTGCTCTTATCAGCCACTCTGAGCTCTTGCTCTGTGTCTGTAACATAAAGAAGGGTTGAGCAGGTTTGTACCTGGGCACTCCCTTTGGATTGCAGTCTTCCGTAATGAAGTGAATTTGATAGTAGAAAATTATTCACAGACTTTCCTCTTCTCACGGACCTTTTTTCTTCTCTTTTGGACTCCAGTACAATCTGGTTTATATTGCTACAACACTGTTTACACCTGGTGTGTTGCCCTGCACCCTACCCTACAGGACATGAATTTATTTGTCTGCAGCTTGCTTGTTTAAAGTAGCACCTACTCATCCAGGCTGCATGCCATGGAGACATATGAGCCAGTCTCAAACAGGCTTTGGGTATTGGATAGTTGTAAAGCCCATTCAGTGTGTGGGAACATAAGCCCACAGGTCCTGGCAGCCACAGCCCAGCTGGCTGAGCTACACAAGCTATGTAGCCAAAAACTCACACAGATACCTCTGCTCAGTGTTGTGGTCACCTCTGCCTTAATGCTCAGGGCTAGGGAGTGCCACAAGGAGCTGGCACAGACCATCTCCCTGCCCCTGGCAGACATTTGGCAGAGCAAATGGGAATTGGGAAAAGCCAGCTGCAGCAGTGCCCATACTGTGAGGAAATACAGCTACTTACAGGTCCACCAGAAATTCAGGGCCTTCTAAAATTTTATTAGATTGTATAGCACGTAATAACATTAAAAAAAATAATTCTGAGTTCTTTGCCGTATCTGATCTTTAATACAAGCAAACCCAAATCAGTCTAAACTTCCATTAGAGAAGGGGTTAATCCCTGTCGGAATTCTCAACAGATTCCAGTTTAGGAAATTACATTCTAACTACTTTACAATGCCCTCTGGCTGTTTAAGCTCCTGCTTCGCATAGTCAAAGCTTAATTGCTGGTGCACCACCATCATATATAAACCATAAGAAGAAGCATTTCTGTATTTAGCATCGTGCTCCAATTCCCTACACTTGTGGCAAGGAGAAGCTACTTGCTGTCTGCCGCCATGGCTTAGGGACATTCAGGAGGACAGTTCTCACAGCCAAGGGTTCCCATATGGTTAGCCATAAGGGCAGTCAGCTTTGTGTTTTGGATTCACGCCCTGGAAAACTCATAGCATATAGCCAGTTTGTCCATTGTCTGCTGAAAAGCAAGTGGACAGCACTGAAAAGGGACAGACCCTTTTCAGTCAGTTGCAGGCTTAAAACCAAATACTAATCTTGTGATTGCTTAACTTTCAGCCCTGACATTTAACAGTGCAGGTAAGTTATTATTTTTGCTAACCAGACTGTGTCCTCAGAGCAGTACTAAACAGAACACTGAAAATAGGCAAAATGATGACTGTTTTTGGAAACGCAAAACAAACAGAAAGTGAGTGCATTCTCTAGTATTGTAATTTCATATGTGCCACTTCATCCAGCTATGTTTTTAATGCTGGTTCAATGCTCATTTCAAAATATCTTAGGAAGGATTAACAACAGAGAAAATATCTAGGTAGAAATATTGGCCTGGAGTTTTGCAAATGCCATCATATTTCCATTAAAGTATGCAGCTTTTGCTCAAGAGATGAGAACGATGGTGCTTTTTTCATATACTTTGCTTTTAAACCCCTATTGTTTTTCCACCTGCTGAAAGTTAAATAGTAAAATTGCTGTTTTCTCATGACCCATATGAAGTTCTCTCCAGTATTCAAAGTCCTCTGGTTAAGATCTAACCAAAACTAAGGGCTTGATTCTGTGCATACTGAAGTCCAGACTAAGGCTCACAACTGCACTTGAGCCTGGACTATGACATCTGAAGACTACCGGGGCTGTGCTTCATAGAAAATGAGGCTGCAAAGTACACACAAGTCCATGCTTAAAATGAAATGTGTGTCTACATGTTTTATAATAGGAGACAGTAAAAAGAAATCCTTAAACAGGATTTCCTAAATTAAAAATCATGCCAGACAGAGAAAAACGGAGAAATGTGGGAGGTGATAAAATGTAGGAACATATTTATAGTTGTATCACTCAGCCATATAGATTAAATTGCATTTAGAGGTGTGTGACACCAGATGTCAAGCAGAAGAAAGCTAAGTATCTCTAGGGTGAAAGCAAGAGATAAGATAATAGAGCAGAGAAAGCAGAAATCAACAGCCTCCCAGCAAACCAGGCAAGGTCCCAGGTCTCAAAGGTGTAAACTTTGAACTCAAGAGACTAAAGGCTCCTTCCTCCTCCCAGCAAACCAGGCAAGGTCCCAGGTCTCAAAGGTGTAAACTTTGAACTCAAGAGACTAAAGGCTCCTTCCTCCTCCCAGCAAACCAGGCAAGGTCCCAGGTCTCAAAGGTGTAAACTTTGAACTCAAGAGACTAAAGGCTCCTTCCTCCTGCTGCTGTTCATCCATGGGTAAATCCTTCTGCTTTGGGGCAGTATCAGCACCGCAGTGTTTCACTTTGGGAGACAGTCACCAGAATTATGGCCATTGACCCGCTCCAGGCACACATTCCTGTGCCAGCACTGCATGATGCTCTTTCCTCCATACTTGTGCCATACAATCTGTGCCTCTGGCAGCTGCCCAGCCCAGGTCAGCCCACACGCAGGGCAGCACCCCTGGCTGCTGGGACACCTCTGCCCCTACCTCATCTGTGTGGGTCCTGCCCACCTGCCCCACACAGTACCCACAGCTTGGTCTGTACTGTCCCAAAAAGGCTTGGGGAAGGATTCTGGGGGATTTACACAATCCCTCAGAAAATGTGCAGGGTGCGTTGCTGCAGCCAACCAGCCAGGCAATTTCTTGGTTAGGATGATACCTAGAGATAAGAGCCCTGACACTGACGGCCGGCAGGAGACGTTTAATTCTTGCCTAAACATGACACATTTATCACAATGCCTTCTCTCTCTGAAGAAAGAAAACATATTTAAGCTGTGTCCCCCCAAGCTAATATGGGGTAGTTTGAAATTATCTCACAAGGTCTGGCACTTAACAAGTATGTTCGCTCCCGTGTTAAATGAATTAGCTTGGTAACTGCTGATTTTTGTGACTCCCAAGTCACCCCAATGGCATCCACTCTGCTTTTCACATCTGTCACCATCCTCTCTTTGCAGGCAATTTCAATTGTCATATTTCAAATTAGCAGAACAACTCTTACCATAAAATTCAGTAAGAACTGGCTTGAAGCTATTCCTGTATGTAAAGATACAGCCTGTCACACATTTTATCTGCAGCTTCACTGAACCTCTATATTTCTCCATTTGGAATCTAAAATTGTTTTGCTGACATTAAAGGAACTGAACCAAACATCACCTCATCTGCTGGAAACATTACCAGATGTCACTAGTTGATAGTGAATGTATCCAAGGACTTCTTCATTTATTAATTAGAAACAATATTTTTCCCACCTTGCTTATTTCTTTGATGTGTGATTTTGAGGTTTTATACACTAAAAAATGTAAACCATAAAATGATTCACAGTTACTAGTATCTGCATTTGTCTCATATGTGAGGTAGCTGAGAACTTCCCACCCACTCTCCAAGAGGCACATCAATTTAAAAGTTAAAAAGAATTAATTAAGAAAAAATTAAAGGAGAGGAAAAGGCGGAAGTGAGAAAGCATGCATAAACTGCTCATCTACTGCAGGATATTTTTCATGATCCTGGCATGAGCAGCAACAACCATAACACACCCCAAATCACCAGTCAGTGTTCTGTGAAAGTGCCAAGAAGAACATGAACCCTCACAATCCTTACAATCTCATGAGACTGCTGGGATTACAGTATCAATAAAAGGATGCTTTAGGGGCTACAGTGGTACTGCTGGGTTGACAGTCGGACTCAATGATTTTAGAGGTCTCTACCAACCTTCTTTGGATTTCTATGATTCTATAATAGACCCTAGTATCTTTACAAGGGGAAAAGTCTATTTTGTATAAAAGCAGACCCTGAAGACTTTATAAAAAAGTATAGTGTGGTATAAGAGACTTGTCAAGACCTCAGAAAATCTGAGGCCTGTGACTAAACAAATGAATGGATGAACAAAAGCAACCACAGAGCTGCCCACACCAAACACACTTGGAAACTTTCTTAAAAGAACAGATACAGAGTTCCTTCCCCCTTACTCACTTCCAGCCCTCAGCCAGAGGGCATCTTCTTGAACTCATGTGAAGTCATCTTAGCCCTACTGCATCTCAAAGGCACTGTTTGTGCAAGTGGTTGCTCTGGTTGTGCAAATTAGAGATGCAGTCTGTATTACAATGGATATAAAGTATAATTCAGTTTTTTAGGAAAAATATCCCATTCTCACATTAGAATGTATAACATACTGGCATGCATTTAATGGATAGATAGGTTGGAAAAGCATTTTCCCACGACCACAAGAAGTCTCTCTACACCTGATGAGTACATCCCAAACAAGCCAAGCAGAGGTAAGACCACGGGTGGGGTCTGGACTCACCGTTTGCCACATGCCATGGTTGATAAGTGGTCCGGTGCTGGTCACGCGGCCGATTCCGCTGTATTTCAGCTGCAGCTCTAGCCGTCCTTTGCGCAGAGCCAACACTATCCATGTGCTGTCTTGGTGGCCTCCAGCAAAGAAAAGGATACCTTCAGGATCAAAGGTTCTAAAGTCGAACTCAGCCACAAGTCTGACCGCACAGGTGCCAAGAAATAAATTAGTTATGCAGAGTTCAGAAACCACAGAGTACTTTCCATACAGATAGCATCATTTCTAGCAGCTCTAAAGCTCTCTTAAAACATACTAACTTTTAATGCACTCCTGACAGCTTTAAGATTTGAATACAGCTTTTAAAACATCATCAAGAATAAAGAATACAATACTGTATTTCACTAATTATCCTAGCAGCTCTGTGGTCAAGGCTGCCTTTCTTAATTACTGGTTTAGGTAACGTTTGGCCTTACATGACTTCATAATCCAAGCAAATAATGAGGAATGTAGGGTCAATTATTATTGTAACAACTCCCTCGCATGCATCAAAGCCAATCGGAGCATTTCACTGTCATTCTAAATTGTCCTCACCTCGTCAGTTGTTTCCTTTTGAAGCGCAGCCTGATAACAGGAGTGCCACTGAACATCCTCCCCAGGTGCAAGGATTTAATACTCCTTCCAACAGCAAAAGGCACACATGGTATGATGTTCTATAAGCAAAAGACATTTCTGAGTGCTTATTCTCCTCACACAGCAGAAAGAGAATCAGAGAGTGCTGTAGAGTAAAGATCTTATGTAGTTACAGCAATGAACACTGACATACCTCACATGTATTCATGTCCTGGGAAAGTTTCACTCCCCCTCTGCCATCACAATGACAGGTGTAACTCCCTGGTGAGTTGACACAGGTCTGTTCACAGAGCTTTTCTTCACATTCATCTACATCTACACAAGACCATCGAAGAAGGGAGGCAAAAACACTGTGTTTGTTTAAACATGACAGAACTGAAGGAATGGCCTGAAGCTGTGTCAGGGGAGGTTTAGATTGGATATTAGAAATAGGTTTTTTCACCCAGAGGGTGGTTGGACACTGGAACAGGCTCCCCAGAGAAGTGGTCACAGCATCAAGCCTGACGGAGTTCAAGAAGCATTTGGACAATGGTCTTGGGCACATGGTGTGACTCTTGGAGATGGTGCTGTGCAGGGCTGGGAGTTGGACTCTATCCCTGGATCCTTGTGGGTCCCTTCCAGCTCAGCTTACTCTCTGAAATCTATTTTCACAGACAGATTCCAGCTGCCCAAAGATACACAGCAAGTCAGTGGGAAGGCTGGAAGCAGAATTCATACTTGTCTGCTGGAGCAGAGCCCTAGGCTTTAACTTCTAGACAAGACTTCCTCTCTTCAGGCCCCTTCTGCTATGCCTGTACTGACTGGCTCCTGCTCCTTGCCGGAGACGTTATATAAAACCTGAGTCTCTCATTCACTGTTTTCTTTTTTTCTTCAGCTATTTTTTATCTTCTTCACAAACAAATACAGGAAAGCAAACTGTGACAGCCCACAGGGATCTCTTCAGGCAGAGTTTAACACATAACGCCCAACGGGACTGGTTGGAGTGTGATTTGAGTCATTACGTTAACTTAGACAAAAGGCAGGGAACAATGCTGGTTTTGGAATACTTTCAAAATGTACTCTGTTGAGAAAGCTTGCGGCAGTGTAGCCAGCAGAACTGTGCATGGTTCCTGTACACATTAAATTCCTAGTTCAGAGTAATACCGCAAGACAGGTTTTGAAAAAAAGAGTTACTGCTTTGTAACTTTACTTATCCTATGAAGAGAGACAGCAAAACGCACAGATGCTCCTGAGCTTTCACCAGATCTTGCACTTGTTAAAATTTCAAGAAATCTCACTACTTTGGCTCATACAGCTTGATTCAAATCATCAAAGATGACTGCAAACTCACTGAACTCAAAGATGACAGCAAGCTCGATGAACCCAAAGGTGACCGCAAACTGCAAACTCACCCCCAGCTAGGGAAAGGGAACAGAACTCCAGTGTGTAAGCAAGATTAAAAAAGAAATAGAAAAAGCTTTTATTGAAGTCTGAAACGAAATTTCTGGGGTTCTACAGATCTCAATTATATAATAAATGGTAACATATTTCTTGAACTTACCTTGACAAGTTTTTCTCACTTCATCGTACTTGTAGCCTGCATCACAAAGACATTCATATGAGCTTAATAAATTTTTACAATGAGCTTCTCCACAGATGTCTGCTGATGCTGTGCATTCATCTATGTCTGCAAAACAAGCAATTAAATAACACGACTTCAGAGGAGTATAATCACTTCACTGTTCACATGGAGTGAGCTTAGGGCAAGGAGATCCCTGCGTAATTTTGGAAATTGAAAAAAACAGTATCTTTAAGAATCTATTTCTAGGGTTAGCTAGCTATAAGAACTGGCTTCAGACTTCAAAAATCTTTTTTAGCTTAAGCCATTAACCACTGTTGGAAAAAGCAATGCAAATTAAACCAGGAGAAAATCTGTAGAACAAAGCAACTACCACAAAATCAAAAAGCCCCACTCTTCCCCCGTCAGGGGAACTGAAACTACAGCTTAAAAAAGCAGTAGGCAGAAACTTAGGAGCGGCAGCATGAATTTTACCAAAACACTGAAGGAACACTCAGCCTGTGGCACTTCAGAGATTTCTGTTCTGTGTCATCAGACAGGCAAACAATAAATTTTCATATATTCACAAATCTAAGATCTAAATCTGCTGGTCTGTAGTGGCAAAGGAGAATTGAAGTAGCCCAGTTTGTCACAGAGAACAAGCCATGCCAGAGACATGTGGGGTTTTGCCATAAGGAGAGGCAATGAACTGGAACTGGAAGTCCATAAAAAAACCTGACTGTTTTCCTCACATGGTAACTAACACCCTGCAGAATCCTGGTGTTGACAAAACATTTGCAGTATACCTAGAGTTTAATATTTACTTTTGCTTTCTAGTATGTGTTAAAACTACAATTACACATTACTCTTGTTGATTTTCCCATGTATGAGTGAGCTGGCTGAGTACCCTATGTAGCTTAGCCTACAAATCAAGACAAGAGGGAAGTTTGGTGTGTATGCCCATGATGACAGGAACAAACATTAAAAAAGTCAAAATGCAATGATAAATCTGAGCTATCAATAACCACACCTGACACTAATCTCAGCAGCTGGAAGATCACACGTTGAAGCTACAGAATGCTTATATAGTAGCGCTCACAGTGCTCCAGGGGACAGTACTAGGGTGTGGAACAAATGTACATTCACAGGAAAACAAACACATATGTGAGCCCCTTGCCATCCACCAGTCCATGCTGATTGGCACCAGAGGACAATTCAAAAGTGAAGTTGGCTCTTCTAAGCTGCTGCACCCCTTAGGAAGGAATACCATATAATGTATACAGTCACCACTTTTTAGAGTGGAAATGATGTAGAAACAAAATCTTGCTCTTTTTCTTTTTGCTGGTAGCATTAATAAGTTGTTCAGATCATGTATGCAAATTGTTTAGAAATATGTCATCACATCCATCTCTAAGAGATATATACCTGTTTTTTCATAAGATGAACATAAATTTAACAGCCACCCGCTGTTGAGTTATTGAGTCTGTCTCAGCATGCAGTTCCTTAACACTTCTAAAATCTCAGTTGCTTAAGCTTTGGTTATGTAAATTCATTTGGCAGTTTCAATCAGAAACTTCAGGTCCTCACTTTCTTTTCTCAGCTGGTATGTAAAATAGCTGCCAAACTTCACTAGGGCCTTTCTACACCTATTAATATTGAGTTGCAGTGAATTTAGCCATCTGTATCTATCTGAATTCATTAGCTGCTGCACACATCCAAATCTAAAAAAATAAAATCAGAAACATACAAAAGAAAAACAAATGGCTCACATACTACAACACTATGAGACTGGAAAGAATCATAACAACACATCTGGCCAGCACTTCCTCCTCTCAATGTTAGGATATGAGGACTGATCAACTAAACCAATTTAGCACAATCCAAGCCACAAATCCTCTGTGAATCATGCCTGTGTTATGCTTTTGAGAGCATCATGGTCCAACTGCTAACAAGCCCAGGCATGTAGATTGGCTGGAGCACTCAGCACAACCCCAGTGGAGTGAAGCTAAGAGGAGCTACCAGCAAGTTTCTGCTGGGCTAGGGAGCAGACCTGGACTGCTCAGGGCAACCCAGCTCTCAAAAACACAGACACAAGTCATGAAGTGTGGGCCTGATATTTCTGAGTCTGAGAGATTTTAGCCTGCTAGCAGTTGCTAACCTTTTCCCCAAGGGAAAAATATCTCGAGAAAGCTTCTTCTCAAAACAATATTGATAAACAACTTATTTGTTCTCAAAACAATTTCCTCTATGTGGTGTTTACCTTTCTAGTTCTGTTTCTCTAGTTCAACAATGAGATTAGAAAAGTATTGTTTCTATTCACCAATCATGTTGTCTGTATCAGAACACCTTATAAAAGGTAGTAAAAAGTAGACAATAAAGCCTTAAAGCCTTCTGAAAAAGTATTTAAAATCATTCATTTTTTCATGTCCTACAGCAAAGCATCCCCCCTGAAGCAAACGAAGAGTCCCAGCAAAGCTTACCTTCACATATTTTGCTGTCTTTAAGAGCATAACCACTGTAGCATGAGCACCGGTAGCTGCCTAGCTTGTTGAGGCAGAGCTGGTTACAGCCGCCGTTCTGTGTTCTGCATTCATCAATATCTACATCAAAAGAAAGTGTCACAGTCAGCTTTCACATCTGTAAATAATCTACAGGGTGAGCCTGGAACAGGCGCTGGCAAGGAGAAAGACCAAACAAGAAACAATATTACAGATGCAACACAGTGATAACAGAAAGTACACGAAGATTTCATTCAAACACTTCAAGAATGTAAGCTCAAGTTTGTAATTTATGGAAAAAAAAAAAAAGGGGAGAGAAGGATCTGTAACTGAATAGTGTCTCCTTCACAGCCCTGAGAATACATAAAGGTATCCTTAGTCACTGTGGAGGCAAAGAAGCTTGTTTACAGAAGCGAACTAGTTATGTATTTTATATCATAACTAAGTACTAAAATTATGCTATGGCCAATAAGTTCTGGACAAAAGCTTTAAATAAAACAGGAACACTATATTATTACTATTACACAGTTCATGAGAACACAGGAAGTTCCAAGTTCACACCTGCTGAACACTGTGAGCATAACTATGCCCCACTGAAGCTGGCAGCAAAAACCTGTAAAATCCAGCAGAGCCTGGGTTTCACCTTCAATCTACACAACCTGCTCATTATGTCCTGCTTGTCTATGCAACTCCAGAGTTAGCTGATGGACAGGACAACTCAAAATAGCATGTCATGGCATTTTATTGGAAAATAAGAAAATATGCTTCAGACTGATCAGTGAGCTCTCAAAGCCAACTGGATACTGACTAGTCTGCTTTCTGAATTGATTAAATAAGATGCTTGAGTGATCCTATAAACTCATCAAAGTATCTACATGAGAAGGAAAGGCTTAGCTCTCCTGCTGTCTTGGTTGTCACAATTCTGGACTGGTTGGATACGATTTCTAGTCATTACTTAATATTGGCAAGCAGAAGAACAGTGGCCTGACAGGAAGCCTTGCGGGCAAAAAAAACCAAGAACAAAAACAAAACAAAAAACCACAAAGAAACCAGAAAACAAGAGGAGGGAAGATAATTTGTAGAGAAAGCTCTGTGGGCAGCTGGAACTTCTTGCCCAAATATTTTCTGTCTGAAATTCTCCTTTGGGTTATGGAAATACACCAACGGAATATGTGGAATTAGCTGGACATGGAATAAAGTCCTACTAGCAAGGAGGCTTTAACAGACTAATTTTATCAGTTTGTGTGTCATCAGACTCAGACCTCGACTTGGTGACTGAAGGTCATTGTTCCCACTGCAGGGATGCTAGATGAGAAGATGGGCCAGCTTCTCTGGCTCTGCGGTCTGTGATCTGTTACACCAGGGTTCACAGCAGCAGCTGATGCAGTTCTGCTTGAAAAGCCACTGCTACTCTATTTCTGCTGCTGCTTTCAGAGGGGTGGAGCAGAAAGCTGGAGAGTAACTTCTTGGATTACCTTGCCAAGACCAAGCTGAGCTCCACTAGAGTTATATAAAAATTTTGATATGAAAAAACTACCTGTTTCCCAGAAGGGTAAAAACACAGAGTGTAATCCAGGTCGAGTTCTATGACTTTTGAATTGTGCAGCACAGTATCAGTCACCATTTGAGAATAGAGCAAAACCCAAAATATCTTTGTTAGAAGAATAAAAGATAATGAAAAAAATTACCTTTTTCACATTTTTTCCCCTGCCAGCCACGCTTGCATTCACAATAGAAATCCCCCTTGAGATCCTTGCATTCGATGGTCCCTTCTTCATGACAAGGATTGGGAGAGCACTGGTTTGGCAAATCTGGTTTACACAAGGAATAAAAAAGCCAAAATAATACATTGAAGTCACTGACAACCAGGTGTTTCACTCTCATTAGAAGATGGGAAGCTTAAACAGTATTGGGGAATCACTCAAAAATACTTGCACCTGGCAAAACTATAAGCTTATTCTTAGTGTTCATATGCCAAACAAGCTGTGCCAGGAATTTTGCTGGAGCACAAGCAGTGGAATTCACTTCTTTGCAAAAGGGAGTGAGCTACCACATCTGAAGGACACATAATGAAAGAAACAACTCAAAATAACCTATTTTTCTACTATCACTATTTTTTGAGGAAAAAAAAAGAAAAGCAGTATCAACTAAAGTACTCAAGAAAGGATGCGTACTCTTTTCAATCGCTTTTGGTAGTTTCTGGCAAGCAAAAGTTTATAAATGAAATTTTTGTTAGATCTTTTCTATTATATAGAATGAAAATAAAAAAAAGGAATACCCATATATCAACAGCCAAGGAATAGCAAACCATAAATCCAGTTTACAAAGAGCATAATGTTCCTATGGGGATTTTTAAACCAAGTTCCGGGACTTGGCTACGAGTTTTCTCATTGGAAAGAGCAGAGGAGTAGTAACCACACTTTGGGAATGACTGAAGGAATCAATCTCAAAGAATCATGTAGTCACCAACTGTAGTCACCTGTCCAAATTCACCTGCCCACTTACCTGCACAACACCCAGGGACAGTGCTTCACAGAGGTAGCTAAAGGAAGGATGAGAGGATACCCTTGTTTCCACAAAAAGTGAGTTGGTAGCTCTCAGGTAGTAGTAACCTGGTGACACCAGTGTTCTAGATCAGTGGTCTTCAAAAACATGATTCTATTAACTGTTTCCATAACTTTAACCAGAAGGAACAGTGCAGAATCTCATTCTGCTGATTGCAAAGCTCACCTGTTCAAGAGCCTTTCTTTTCACATATCTCCTCCCAGCATTTGAAGGTGCCCAGTGGGTACACATTGAGTGAGCAGCAGCAGAAAAGACCTGCACTGGTTTCCATGCACTGAGTTCTGCTGAGTCCAGTACAGACTCTCGATATTCTGAAACATGACTCTGTAGCATGGCAGGGAGGCTTTTAGGAGAGGAACTGTTCATAGATTAGTAGCCCCAAGAGACTTCTCACACTGAGAAAAGTTAAGACTCCTACTTTTATCAGGAGTATTCTACTTCTACATGTCTCTTCTTAGCTTCCTCTGTGTGATTCTGAAAGTCACTGTCATGACAAGCTGCTTTGAAAGAACTTTAACATTTCTGTGAGTGCAGGCTCCTTTTGATGTTTCATAAAGCACTGAACAGCACTTTTGTTTGCATTGACTGTCTAGGATTTAAACTCAGGTGGTTGAGGTTGGCAGCCAACTCCAGAGGTCACTTGTGCAACCTCTCTGCTCAAGCAGGGCCACCTACAGCCAGTTGCTCAGGACCATGGCCAGAAGGCTTTTGATTATCCCAGAGATGGTGACTCCACAAGCTCCCTGGCCAACCTGTGCCAGTTCTGGTTCAGTTTCACAGTGAAAAAGCATTTCC
This sequence comes from Donacobius atricapilla, assembly GCA_013397315.1. Taxonomy (NCBI): domain Eukaryota; kingdom Metazoa; phylum Chordata; class Aves; order Passeriformes; family Mimidae; genus Donacobius; species Donacobius atricapilla. The sequence goes on from WBMY01008916.1 coordinate 431,041, forward strand.
CAGTGTTCAGATGAAACCTTCCAGATGTGCAGAGCTGGGGCAAAGCCACAGCCAAAGAGGCCAGGCCACACAAAACAAACCACTGCTACATGGGCTGTCTTAACATACACCTGCCAGAAACACCTCCCAATAAATCACTGCCCAGCTGACACACTGCTGCAGTTGGAGCAGCTGGGGAAGGAGAGGCCACGTTAAGGTGGCAATGAGCCACAATGGAGCAAGACTGTCCTGGATGTTCCTTTTCCTAGACAGATCAGAATGTGTACATTAAACAGAATGGTTTAGGTATAGTAAGCCAAATATTTATTTAGGTATAGTAAGCCAAATATTTATTTTTTTTTTTTTTAGCAGCACACACCAAGCCTTCTAAATATGGCAGTGCTTTCAGTCATTTCATAAGCCAATCAAGTCAACAAGGTTATGCACAACTTATCTGGTGTATCCACAAATTTCTGATTCTTCCCCTTAAACTGGATTCTGACATGCCTTGCAGAGGCAGATGGTAGTAACACTGCCCAGCAGGGTAACACCCCATGGTATAATCCATGGATATCAACCATGGAGCTTTCTATCACATCACATCACATCACATCACATCACATCACATCACATCACATCACAGCAGTGTGCTGATTGTTTGCTCCCTCCTGTCACGAGAGTTTGAGAATATAAGACACACTCTTATGGTGACTTCACAGTTGTGTAATTCTGCTGGCTTCACAGAAGGTGCTCCTGATTAAACCATTGCAAAAGAAAAAGATGGAGCTTTTGTTTCTATTCATTTACATGACAGATTTTAGTAAAGTTGTTACAAGTAGTCATGAGCATGACTTTTTCATGTGCTCTGAGCTGGGTATGATGACACCTTTGAGGCTTATAAGTGCAGAGAGAAAATAGAACTACCATCTTTGAAATTCCATCTTTGAAATCTGTATGGAAACAAGACTTTGCTTATGCCTGCTGTCACTTTCAGTTCACTACTTTCTTCTGAGAATTTATTTTTTGATACCCACAAAATGGTTCATATTGAAATGTCATAAAATGCTAGGCTGCAAATAATATTACACTCAGTAATTTAATAGTAAAAAGCAAGCACATATGACCTAACAAAAATCTCTATTTTTTAAGGCCATGTGAAGCTTCATTTCCCATAAAGTCCTGTAGAGTTTTCTAAAGTCTTGCAGAACCAAATCGTTAATTCCTAGATGACCTGCAGGATTTCTTTTAGAAAAAGATCCAGATATGCAGAGAAAGTGTAGGTATCTGTGTGTTAAGTAAGCATCTATCTGCAGAGCAATTATAGATACTCATTGCAGTCAGTGGAGATAGTAGGATAAACAGGGTCCATAGAGGGACTCAGGTCTCCCCAGAGCAGACGCAGTTTGGCTGGGGGAATCCCTCTAGAAGCAGAGGAGATTAACTCTCTGCTAACTCTGATGGGAATACTGCTTATTTAAGCACCAGAGCTGGAAATACCCATTTACACACTATATCAAATCCTCTGCATCTGGAGCTGAATCCTAGCTGTAACCTGATCTCAAGAGTTTATGAAATTAGGAATCCTCACATATTCTGCCTAAGCTGTCTAATCCCTGTCATACTTAAAATTTCTACCTTATTTCCAGTATAAACCAGTGCAGTTAATCACCCTCCAACCCTGAGGCTGCTCAATGTTTTTGTACACCAGGCTAAAAGGACCTTCCACTACTTTGTTTTGAGAGGAGAAAGGCTGTTAAGAAACAAAGTTTAGAAGTGTCTTGCAGGCACAAACCCATAGAGCTACATAGTGTTTTGGCAGCATCTGTGAAAAAATAAGAAGCACACTAGAATCGGCCAAGCACAAAGCCTGCCATTCTTCCAAGAGTGTTTCAGGTTCCTTTTCTGTTACTTCTCCTGTGAATTGATGATGGCTAGCCAAAACTCAGCCATTTAAAAACCTTTTAATATTTTAATGGGGGAATATATTATCATTTTCTTTCCAAACCACTTCATCTGCAATGGGCAGAAATCCCTAAAAACTTATTCAGCTTTTATTGTTTTCAAATCTTTTCATCACTACCCTTTAGACTCTCATTTCTGGGACACTGATCAGCTGTTTGGAACAAGTGTTCCCAGCCAGTATCACCACTTTCAGCAGAAACTCCTGCCTCTTTGCTGTGCCACATGCACAAGTAAAAGTAAGCATTCAGCCTCACATCCCACTTTGGACTAGCTGGCATTCTGCACCCAACACAGGTACCACAGGCCTGAGAATTCCCAGATCAAAGGACTCAGTATCCAGAAGTGATACTGCTGCAATACGTGAAGGAAACCCTTCATATACTACTTATTAACCTTGGAATTCACTCTTTAAAAAGCTTGTTTTAATGCAGTTTGTAAATGTGAAAAGTTGACTAAATACTGATCCTACTTTGGTAGCACTTGCATGAACACATGACTGATTAAACTTGACCACAATAAAAGACTGAAATCCAGGGCTAAAAAGAAAATAAATATACATACTTCTGATTTTCTCCACATCCGAACAGCTCACAGGACATATTTAGAATGCTTATGCAGTTTTCTACCTTTAGCACAGCTAAGCTTCAAAAGGCAACTAGAAAGGTATTCATTAAATTAATTAAATTCACTTCTCTAGTGTTAGTGAAGGATAAAAAGTCCTTCATCCTCTACAAAGTTATCAGTTTGGCTTCAAAACTGATTTGAGGTTTTAAAGGTAGCAATATTCAAAGCATAGTCACAAGATACATGAAACTGATCTCTTCATGCAAAGAAGGCTGACACAAGCCTGGTTTGCCTTTAAACTTTTCTTGAGGTTCCTTAATGGGGTGAGCCAAAGCTAGAATTCAAGAGAATAGAAAATGAGGGCTCACACACAGTGTACAGCCTTATGGTACCTCCTATTGCTTGTCCCTCTTGCTTCTCATATTATTCAAACCCTGGGAAACTGGTGGGAAAGAAACTTGCATTATAAAATACCAAAGCACTAAAACATGACAGCAAGATGGCATTAGGTTATAAAATGGGAAAGATTTTGCTTAGTTAGATGGAGTCTTAAGCCTAGAGAATAGGAAGACCAGTACTGAAATACTACCAAAAATAGAGATGGCTGAGCTAATCTCTCACCTTCAGGTAGGATGAGAGAACATTTAACTACAATATAAAAACCAAAAATGCTTACTATGAACACATGTAAGGAAATCTGGATTTCTCCTCTGCGGCGACCCATATGTCTGAATACAAGCTGAAAAACAGAAAATGAAATTGTTATTGTAGCAGTGGTGAAGGACAGCTTTCAAAGCACGGAAAATACCTGGCCTGCAAGGATTTGGAAGGTGGATGCAAAATCTATGCAATAATATCATCTCCCAGATGCCTTAAAATTCTACTGTTCTTTAAAATCTTTTTGCCTTGATTTACAGCAGCTAAAAGCCATTTGAAGAGGATGATCACTTAACCAAATGCTACTATGATTCTAAAACTATGGTAGTAGCTACTCCAAACTTGACCAACTAAACTTCTTAAAATATCTAAAAAGCACTTTTTTTTTTCCCCACTGTGGCATTTGTGATCTTAAATAAAATATATTAAACATGAAGACAAAACAGTATGATGCCATGACTATGATATAGTCAATAGAATAAGCCAGTAGTTCAATCAGCCACCTTTTTTTTCTAAAGGAGATCAGTTAATAACTAACTTAATTAAAAAGGGAAAAAGGTATAAAACTAGAAAGCCACATATATATTTGCAACATCAAGATTTTAAAATGCAGAAAACACATAAAACACCTGTCTGCAAATGTACACGTAAGTAAAAACACACACCTCAAAGTACAATAACAAATATAAAGTCTATCTTAAAAGTTAGCAATGCATGTTTATTGCAATCACATTTCCAGCGCTTTTCTTAGCAGAGGCTTCAGCTGTGACAAGCCCCAGTGTTAGGCACATACCAGCACTCCCACAAAGCAAAAAAAAAGCTGCAACTCACCCAAGTATTTCGGGTAAAAATATTCCTATAGAAAGAAAGAAAAAAAAAAGAATCATATTTGCTTCTATTTTCATGCTATCTAAGAGCTGCTGTTACTTTAATGGTCTTGTATGGCAGCAGTTCAACAATTCCAAACATCTAATTTCCTTTTATTCAGAACCAGAAGCAGCACAATATTATACATGCACTTTGACATTTGAAAAGGAAAGAAACATTAGCTCATCTCAAGGTATTTGATGGCAGCTGATCTGGTCAGTGACTGAGCATGAAAACAGAGATAAAGCTGCTGCTGATGGCATGAGGTAGGGAAGGAATTGGGATCTAGGGACCAAACCCTAGAGAGAAGACTATAGGATCATTCAATCACCCCATGTCTCCTCGAAGGCATTCTGCTGATGCAGGACATGGCCAGCACATGAACACCACAGCCGCTAGAAAAAGGACCTTTTGCTCTAACAAAGAGCACCCTACAACTCAATCAGTACCTATTGCTGTACCACCCACATATCACATCCTGGATGGTCAAAGAAAGGAGCAATGACACTTTGCAAGAGGGGGGAAAATTGACATCCCTTACTCTAAAACCAGACTGCAAAGGACGCTGCCATTCCTATCACAGTACATGATCATGCATTTCTGTTCCCTACTTTGCATCAACAAAGTGCAGCCGTACAGGGAGAGCAGCATCACTTTGCTGATGTGATGTGAATCTAACCTAGCATGTCAGAATAGTCAGCCTGGTGAGGCCTTGCGAGTCACACAACTGCTTGCACAAACACAGGGAAACAGCAGAAAACGCAGCTGTGCTGCATGGAAGAATGGGAGATTGGCTGAAGCTGACAATTATATCACATTCTTAACAAAATACAAAACTTCATGGACAGAAAAAATGGATTTTTTTCCACCTTCATGCCGGTTTTCATAATATATGTCACTAATTCAGGTGCTAAAATGGTAATTGGGGCACTGAATTAGGAAAAATGTATGCATTTTATCAGTGCTTAATTTTTTTGTTTAAATAAACCACTTCTCAGCTAATTATGAAAGCATATGCACAGTATAACTCTCTTTTATGCAAGAGGAGCAATTTCCATGTAACACAATCTCACTTCAGTGAGATTGGAACAGAAAATACCCTGCATTCTACAAAATTAAATTGGTCTATACAATGTGCAAGAGAAGAAACTATTGTATCGTCTCATCTTATTACAAATGTTTGGATTGGATCTATAGAGGGATGTATAGACAACAGAGATAGGCAAACACCATGATTCAGTTTGATCTGGACTGTCCCGTGCAATCAATTACATGGCTGTCATTTACCAGGAGAATCAACTGCTTCTAGTAAATATGCTCCAGTTACTGAAATTCACCATGTAAATATTCAGCCTAAATTATGAGAGCATCAGCAAAGAAGTAGAAGCAGCAGCTTACACTTATATTAATTTTCAATTCTGGGTGATATTCTCAGCATCTTTTGGGGTTGAGCTTTAAAATGTTTCTTTAGCTGTAAATGTTTTATCAGAGTGATGAGCTCAGAACCCTTGTTTCCTCTTTGTTTTTTTAAGGTTTAGTTTGGAACAGACAAGAAAAAAATGCAGTCAAAATAAAAAATAAATCTAAGCAGTCTAAGTATTCAGACGGGTGCCCATTTGTGCTATAACCACAAACTGAACTTTAACCAGCACTTGAGGAGAAAAAGATAGGGGCATGTAATAAAATATTCCAAACATTTCTTTCATTCTTTCTCCTTTATTCCATGTACTTCACAAGAATGTGCAGATGTATTTAACACCACCAACAGGATAATCCAGGCTGTGGCAAAAACAACTGTTTTGGCACTCAGGACAATAAATAGGACCTTTCATATTCATGGCTATCAGCCTAATTGCTCCATGTCAGTGGTGGCAAAGGCATTTTCTCCTTGACCTCTCATGAATGAACTGAGTGCTAGAAAAGTGATAAAGAATTTACTTTTGTAAAAGTAACTTCCAAATTCAAACTGACTGTGCATTGATTCAATGCCAGCTGAACAACAGAAAAGTGAAACTCCAGGGCATTGTACCACCTCAAGCTTCATTCCACAATGTATGTAGCCAAGTGATTTAAACAGGAGGCTATTGATAGAAATTTAACTCTTCTTTCCCTGTCTTTCTCATTTGCTTATGTTATACAAAAGCTCTTGCTGGATCAGTAGCACTTCTCCAGGTTTACAAAACCTGCTGATACTTCCATTCTAAAATAAAGACACATGCTCACAGGTTCGAACGTTACTCATTCTTGTATGATTAGCTTTTAACTTTTTTTCATACTCAATTTTTCTTACAGCTAGCTTCTGTAAATACAATGACAATGTATTTACATTCAGGAGAAAAGATTAATCAAGAATGACCTCGCACCTTGAGGAAAGGAACCTGCTAAAACTGCAGCCCCTTTTCAAAGAACACTGATGAGAAGTTTTCTTGGTTAAAAATTCAAGCTGCGCCTAACCTGATACAGATGCACATTATTTCTCATGTGAGCACTCAACTTTTCAATGCCTTTTCAGTCTTCTGGGATGTACTAAGGTTTAATGATGCCCAGATGTCAGGGAAAATGAAAATCCGATACAGGGTTAGGTCCCTGGTAAAAGTGTGCAACTCGTCTTCATTCTACTAGAAGTGTTCAATTTTATTTTCAGGAGTCTACAAAAATGCCATGAGAAATGCTTTGAGGCTTGCTATGAAGGAGTTGGCAAAGATTCTCTCTTACTATTTTGCTGATTTCTCAACAAGCCACCTTCAATTTCAGGCTCAATAAACTTCTCACCATCCAGAAAGTCACACGCTGTTCACAGGATCAAAACACAGGAAGTTATTTAACTGTTACCACTAGGGTGGCAAAAATCACCACAGAATTAAATTTTCAGCTTGGATTCTGACAAAAAAGGTCAACGTTTAGGTGTGGTCAGCCCCACCCTTTTAGATCTGCTTCCTAATTACTGCTGAAAATAAAAAGCTAAAAACAAATACATGTTGGACATAAACATCCTCTGGACAGGCTGCTGCACAGACACTGACTTCACCAAGCTCTCTAACCCATCTGTCCAGTAGTCATGTCCCAGTGCAGGCAAAAGGAACACAAAGGCTGCAGAACTCTGACCTCCACAAGAAACCAAACATCATTAATGTAGCTTCAAAAATTTGAACTTCTGCGTCTGTTTCCACCAAGAAAACTTTAATGTACTTTCACCTCTCTTCTTGGTGAACCGCCAAACTTTCTGTCTGTCTGGTTTCCACGTATCAACCAGTATGGCTGGGATGGCAGAAGCTACAATAGTCAAGGGCCTGGCAGCAGGACACTGGCAGCCTGTGGTGCCCTAGTAAAATGAATGGTCCTTCCGGAAATTACATCTTGTATCTGCTGCCATTACAGGTCAAACAAGTAGTATGAGCTACACACCAGAGTTTTAACTCACCTGTGAGTGCGTTACACATCATGTGCCACCCAGAGTACAGCTCAGCAGAGATCTCAGGTAAAGTGGGGAAGTGCCTAACATCTACACATCTCCACCCTTCCAGTGAGGTGGAAAGCATGGCATCAGGCCAGTCTCTCCAGGCAGGTCCTGGCTTGCTTATTTCAGCTCAGTTCCAGAGACTTTTCTCTTGCTGCCCAGGAGATAGAGCTGTGCTTTAACAGAAAAGATTTAAGCTCTACAGCCCCGACTCCTTTCACATAAATATATGTACATGCTAGAAGCAAGTTTTCTGATGCATTAAATGCAATTATTTGCTTCCACAACAGTGCTGCAAGATCTAAGAGTGCATGCTTTTATTTCAAAGCAGAGTGACACCAAACATGGGCATAAGAATTCTGTTCATGGGGCTAAGGTGTTCCTCCCCAGCCTGCAGCTGGAGTTTACTATTACCCTGATAAAACAGCCACTACAACACTTAGTCTGGATACCTAAGAGGGCATAATTTTAGAAGCGTCCTCAAAAAAAGTAACCCAAGCAAACAAACTCCCCTAAACTCCAGGTTGTTCATTTTTATATTTGGCTTTTTCCCTCCAAATGATAAGAAGTTTCTCTGGGGCCACCCCCACATTGAAACAACTGAGGAGAACAGCAACATGAAGGTAAGAATTCACAGCTGTGGAGTGGAGGGGACAGAAACACCTAAATCAGCCTCTCTGCCAAATGAAACCTACATTGTTACTGGGGTCACCATCTATTTTCAACTCTGTGGCCAAAGTCCATGGTGGTAAAATCCAGAAGTTAGTGTAATTATATGGGTATGCATTAGTCCTGCTGCATTTCTAGAGAAGATGGAAAAACACCAAATCAGAACGGGCGTTAACATGAGTCACCGTATAAAAATAGCCCTTCTGAAAACATAACAATGACCCTGTCAACACCAGGAAAATGTTCTCACTGTTGCTTTACTTTAAAGTAATTGGTAACACTGGAGACCTCAGAAATAAGGGCCTGATTATTGCTTCTGTTTATTTTGCTTCAGTACAGGTCAGGTAAGACTGTAGGGCACGGAATTTATTGAAAATCATGTTTGAACTCTAGAGGCCACAAAAAAAGATGCAGTTTATGGGAAGGCTGTTCATGTTTCTGGACATCTGGGTCTTGGTGGCCCTGCTTGAGCAAGGAGGATGGACCAAAAGGCCTCCAGAGGTGCCTGCCAACTTCAACCAGTCTGTGATTCTGTGACTGCAGCACCACTAACACTGGAGCATTTCACCGACTTGTGCCAGCAACAGTGATTTCTAAAAAGTACTTTCTTAGTTACCTAGTTATATCTGAGAGAGTAGCAACAACTCCCACGTTATGCCCTTTCCTCATTTCCATATAATGACTCTCCCTTTTCCTCTTTCCTTCAGGACTGAATGTTTGTCTTGGGCATGGCCAGCCCTCATTTATAAATGTTCCTCATGTTTCCATGCTATGGGCTTGCATTCCCCTTGAAGAAATTACTGCTATCAACCATAATTGGCTATAACTCAATGTTTTCCAGTTTTCAACCGTTACAACCTGAGAATGCAAATATCAGTAATGCTGGAGAACCCTCCTTTTTTTTAAAACTCAGCCCTGGACTTCAGGTGCATAGCAAATCTCACACTGCACAATTGGGCCCTTCACCTATATCAAGGCACTAAGCAGTTCTGCAATTCAGAATTTTAAATACGTAGAACCAGTAGTTATAGAATTTATGCTCAAATGAATGCCTGCACAAGCTTTCCTTCTCATCATGAGGGACCCATCACTCAGCCAGGTTAATTTGCTTCCTATTTTGCTTTGTGGCAATCTGTATTCTCTATACAAAGGGCAAAGAGAACTTCTCTCCACAATTTGGCAAATGAGGCATTAGAGAAGCAATTAGGTCACATTACAATCCAAAAGCAGCCTCCAAGTCTCATCTCCTACCACCCAACTTACAGCCGCTAAGGGTAGCTTTTAGATTTTTTGTCCATTTGTCAAGAATTCACTTCACACTGTCCAGCTATTCAGGTGCACAAAGACTGGGACTGCCCCTTCAACCAAGTTATAGAACTTTCCAAAACAGAAGCATTACATCATACTCTTCAGCATGATGCCTTCCACAGAGATCCTCCGCAGAATCCTGAAGTCTGAAATAAAACCCATCTATTGTCATAACTTCCTTTGCTCTCTTCTGGACAGCAAGACTGTTTTCCAACAGCTTACTGAGGTGCCACTTCAGCAAAAACTGTTTCTCTGCAATGAGGAAAAACCCACCAATGATTGGAATGCATAATTAAAGGGGAGAAAAAAAAAAAAAACCTACTGAAATGAAAGAAAAGATGGGAAAAAAAGAAGTTCACTGATACTTTACATTTTGTGAAGATGCAGGGGGCACAGAGACATGATTTCCATGGGTGGCCTGAGGCAGGGTTTGATTAAACAATAAACAGTGCGAAATAGATATAACTGGTGCCAAATACCTCAACAAAAATAATTCATAGTGTGATACCAATAAGTTGCATGTGCTTTGAAGTTATTCTGACAGACATCTGATCACAAATGCCTTGAGGCTTCCTCCACTGCTTCAGAACTGAAAGGCTACTTTCCCTTCAACTGCAATAATGTGCAAGATCTCAATTTGGTGACAAATGTTCACTCAGTGTTGCTTGTTTGAATCCTTACTTGTTGCAAGAGTTATAGTATTTGTATGTGGGTAAACTAACACTCAGTTTGGTCAAATTAAAGAAAACAGTGTCTGACAAAACATGTAGCATAAGTAAAAGGCTGTCTCTCCAACACCACCTATATTTACTCTGTAATTATTTTAGCCATATTTAAAACAGAACATGTCACATATCCCATCAAACATGATTTAAATATCAATAATCTCTCATAGGTTGCGTGATATTTTAGTCACTGAAGTTTTTCCCCTCCTTGTAATGTAATCACACTGTTTCTTTGGATCTTGCTTATTTGCAGAGGTTTCAACTGCTACTAACAGCACTCAAACACATTAAAGCATTTAAAGATTTTGACTCAGAGGACACAGGCAAGTAAGGAACAGGGAAGTGACATCTTAGATGACACCAGACCCTTGTGACAAAATCTGATCTCATACTTCCCTGGTAATTATTTTAATATTTAAGTAACTTTTGCTTTTCTGTTCACGTCCTAAATATTTTCTGGAATTGAACTAGAACTCCCTGTTCCAGGAATTAGCCAAATATGGCAGCTTGCCAGGTACATGTGATTCTGTGCAGTGCAAGCATGACCCATTCTCCTTTTATCTCTTCATTAATGTACCCTTCCATCCTGGCAGGTGTGCAGAGTGAAGACAACACCAATACTTGTTCCCCTCCCTGGGTATCCTCCTTACTTCCCAACTTTGCGCTTCTAGTTCCCACCGCTGATGCTCAAAGGAACAGGGAGAAAACACACACCCATCAATAAGTGAATTCCCCCACAGATGTCCATGCGTGGGGAGCAATCATAACAAAACTGTGATGAAAGCGAAGACACAGAAGGGAGGGAGACCTGCTGAAAAACTTCAGTCAGATTCTCCAAGGCTTGGTTGTTCCTTCATTGCTCTGACAGGCTGAGCTGTGGCAACCATTTCTGTTTCTCTTCCAGCACCTGGCCTTCCCATCCTGACCTCAGGCTGTCCTTCCACTGTGTCAGTCCCCGCTGGACTGGGAAACCAATCCAGATGCAAAATCACCATTTTTCTCAGCGGACTCCTTTTGTTTAGGTTAAGTTACTTCAACTGGTCCATGCAGTCACCTAAATTGCTGTGGAAGAAGCGTGAAAAGAACAGGCGAAGGAGCTGTTTATCTCTTCTAGATCAGCTGAATCCCCAGTGTGAAATCAAAGCTTGAAAAGTAATGTGAGGGGAGAAGTAAACCTTGCTATGTTCCTTCTCAGTTTCTTCTAAATCTGTCGTAGTTCTTCCATCCTCATTCTTCATACTTAGTGGAAAGTGACTACTTCTAATTCATTAAGCTCACTCAGAGTATGGAACACACATGAATCACAGCTGCCAACTTATACACCTTCAAAATTTCTCTTACCCGATTCTTAAGCAGCTGCACTACAAAATTGTATTAACTCCCAGTACGCTGCTCCTTTTTTTTTTAATTTAAAAAAGAAAATGAAATGAGCTCATAGCCACAAAACTGTTTTCTTAATTTTAATTGTCTTTTTTCCCCTCTCATGTATTTATTAAAACTTATTGTACTGCTCTAGAAAACTGACTTACTCTAACTTCATCTACTTTTTCCATTATCGTCCATCTTGAAAGCAATATAAAACACCCCCCCACCCTCCTTGCTGTTTGTCATTCTTAGCACCTTTTTCCACCCTATCTTCAAACAGCCCCTCAGCATAATATTAGTCTCTTTAGTCTTGTCTTGCTCCTTCCCTCCTGCTGCACAGGACATTTAGCATATACTACTTCTGTGATGTGGTGTGCAGTATTTCCAGGTCTATCCTGAACTTTTGGGTTGCTCTCCCATGACTGGAAACTGATACAGATCAGGTAGGTATAAGTCCAGCAGAGCTGATGGAGTTGTGTCTGCTTCCACCAACAGCAAACTTTTCTCACCCCCCTCAATAACTTTTGATAAAGCAGCATTTAGCCAATAAATGCATAACCTGCCTCCTAAGGCAGGCAGGGGTATTTTTGTCACCCTTCTGCTACTGAACACCACCACTGCCAACAAATGCTGTGTCTGTACTGCGAAGTAGATAGGTGCATCCTGGTCTACAGGCCCAAATATTCTGCCTTGCAGATCAGTTAGACCCACTGGATTTTGGTAGAAAGCTCCCTTGTTTTTTAAACCAAACTACAGGGAGAAGGAAAGAAAGGGAAGGGAGAACACCCTTCTCATCCCAGCAGGCTGGGATGCCACTGTTGCATATACCTGGGCACTCAGATTTTTACTTCCTTTTTCTCTCCTTCAACTCATTCCTGGACAAAAGTCTAAATATCCCCATAATTTCTTTCTCAAAGATGTTAAAACAGGTACCACTGTGCCTGGGAATCCATTCTTCCACGTACTGAGTTGTTGGGGGTTAGATTTGGGTTTTTTTCCTTATAGAATTTTTCTCCATAAAGTCTCTAGGAGACTAAATACTGAGTGCTTATGGGTGCTTGACAAGAACAGAAGTGGCCAAAGGAGAAAGTAGCACCAGGCTACACCTTTTTGTGGTGTCACAGAGTTTTTCTCTCCAAGGGAAAAAGATACCGCGAGGTTTTGGGCAGGTAAAGGGCTGGCATGGGGACAGTTTCACTCTCTTGCTCTTGGCATCGGAGAGCAGGTCAGGCCGCTCTTGCTGCGGGAGGAATTTTCACTGCCATCACCGGGTCGTTCCTGAGGAAATCTACCATCATCTCCTCGTGTGCCCAGGAACTCTGAGCTCGCCTCCCCCTGCCCTGCTGGAGCTGGGCCAGCCCCGACCCACCGCCGCTGCTTTTCTTCGGCACCGCTTTGGATACGCTGTGTCCCCGCACTGCCCGGCCCTGCCAGGACATCCCTGCCCTTCCAGCTACCACCGTGGAGCTTTGGTACATCCCACCCACCAGCCTGGGATTTTCCACCGTTCCAGCTTGGCGCTCTCGGAGCCCTGCACCGAGACCAGACTGCCCCGGGCTTTGTGAAACAAAAGCCCCTCGAGGTTCCTGGTTTTGTTTCTCATTAATGCTGTAGTTGTTGTTGTTTGTTTGCCTTGTTGTACATACTAGTAAAGAGCTGGTATTCCTATCCCCATATCTTTGCCTGAGAGCCAACTTAATATCAAAGTTTTAATAATTCGGAGGGGTTTGAATTCTTCATCACAAAGGGAGGTCCTGCCCTCCCTAGCAGACACCTGTCTTTTCTAACCAAGATATGAGTCCAAGCAGGTTAAAACATCAGCACAGAGTTTTCCAATAATTCTTTCTCTCTCTCTGCACCAACAAGAAGAGATAAAGAAATTTATACCAGCTGTAAATCTAGCACTTTCTCCATGCTCTGCCAAAATGTCAAAACAAATCAGTATATTGAGAAGAACTGTCACAGCAAATAAAATCAGATTCTTGCCTGGATCTAGAAAGGAATATTCTATACAGGGATGATGACATCTGTATCTAAAGATGATATCAGTATTTTTCATGTCTAGACTACACAACATTCACTAAATTACTTAAAGAAATTTTACACTGCTTTACTCTCCCAGTAACTCCTCTCCTCCCTCTACATGCCTTCATACTTTCCTGATTAATACTGCAAGTGTGTAACTATCTTGTTATTCTTAGAAATAACATCTAAACACTGCCTGCCAAGCATGCCTGCTAAAAGATCAGAATGAAGTTTGGATGACTAATCCATGGATGAAGATCATCTGTGTTATAAGACCATGTCATGTTATGGAACACATAACATATAAAACCAAGTGAGCTATCAGCACTCTGAAAACCAACCAAACTGACCCTTATCACACCCACATTGCTTCATCTGCATTTCAGCTTCTCAATAAACCCAGCCTAGCAGAAAAAACACTGACATTGCTGGATGTTTTGTTGGGATCAGTAATTTTCAAGACAAGATTACTAAAAGCCCCCAAAAACTTGATCTGGTGTCACTGCTGCCCGTGCCATGAGTGGGAGAGTGGAGTAGATTCCTCTTCAGTCCAAAGTTATGCTGTGATTCTCTGTCAGTGTTTTGTGATTCTGACAAGCTGCAGATTTTAATAACATTTTGGATGCAAGTCCCTCAAAAAACAGAATTTTCACATGTCTGCCTATGAATCATATATCCATGCTGCATCCACATGGAAACCAGCTGTCTTTTCCCCACTGAGGGCCATAAACAGTAAACAAAGGTGGCCAGGCTGACCTACATCAACGTTTCTGGAGTGCCTAACAGTTTTCAATGCATTCAGCATGGTCATTTCAATGGTGAGCTGCAAGAAGAGCAGTAATTCTTCAGCAGTAACAACAGCAAGCAAGACGTGCAGGGACAGATGCTCTTCTATGGTACCAAAGGCTGCATTCAAACATCTTCCTTACGCTGAGCCTTTCAAAACAGAGAAACTCCTTGCGCAAGGACACTTTTTTCTTCAGTGAAATACAATGTTTCTGAGAAGATCAAGATCTACACTCCCTTCTGCCCTTTGTTTTACATGCTTGGATGACCAGATTTTTAGAACAAGTCAACCAAATTCCAGAGTAGTTTATCAGTCACTTAACAAGCTGTAATACCTTGACTGCATACCAAGGTCAAATATTTCTGCAGTGCTGCTTTTATAAGGCCTTGTCAACATCTTAAATAAGATAACATTCTTATCTCTGTTTCCAGTATATTTTGCAACTTCATTCCATCTATCACACCTAGCATATATTTTGAATAGATCACATTTAGAAACAGCCTGAATACCTCCCATCAAGATGTTTTCCATTGTCCTTCTTTTTACCACCATATAATCTTTTAATTTTTCTGTTTGGCACCTCTAGCATAAATGAAATTGCAAAACAGGAACCATCCCAGAATTTGTCATAATGTTTAAGGATATTATAATCAGCTTCATGAAAAAGGTAGGCTGCAAGAGTCATTAATCCATGCTACTTGCTTTTACCATGTATAGTCATACAAGTGGCACAGATTGAGTTTTGTTCTGTCTCTTAAAAAAAAAAATCTAAAAATGTTTCAATTGATCTTCCTTCCTCTAGTCTGAGCGAGCTGATATTTATATTTTCCGTAACATAAAAGACAAAAGCTGCACTGCCCTGCACATGAATGGCTCTTGGGCCCTGCCTAATACACTGTTCTTAGCAGCTGATGTAAGTAACTGCACATGTGGCAAAATCCACATTCAGGTTTCAGAGAATGTGCATCTTCTGCTGACTACCTGCAGAGGTTGCTTTAGAAAGCTGATCACTGAAACAGTGAAAGGCACAGAAAAAGGGTGCTCTGGTACAGGTATGTGACACTTCATTTCATTTACTGGTCTGTCCAGGAAATAGGTATCTTTCCATAAAATTCTTGGCTAGACGTTACAATTGGCTGCATAAAGATATGGTTTTACCTGGGAAGCATCACGTGAGCTGCGTTACAGCCTTGCTTCATCTTACCTCAGCTTCTGGAACTGCTTTATTGAATCGGTTAATGCAATTTCCCATCACATCTTTAGGTTTCAGGTCTTGAAATTAGGCCTTGAAATTCTCTTCACACAACCACAGGATAGTCAAGAATGGCAAAGTTGGTAAGGAAGACTCATACATTTCCTTGGCATCTAATGGAGGGGAAATGGGAAGAGGGACAACAACATTTTTGGTCTGACATCACAAGTCTTTCTTGGGGTTGAACCAAGAAGCATCAAGACTGATAAACTAATTTGAAACTAAATTTCAGTTGTCAAGGCTGCAAGACCATTGCTCCTGTGGGACAGTAAACAGCCAAATGCCTACATAGATGCTCATCTGGTGCTTTAAAACATAAAACCTGGGAGATGCAACAGGACAGATTGCACTGCCGTGTTCATCATGGCTTGCCTGCATAGCCTCACAGGGCAAAAAGTGCTGTAGCTGTTTCTTTCTGTTACAACCTAAGTAGTTAATCCCTGTGACCAGGTTCAGCAGGCACTAGTAGAAATTTCAGCCTTCCTATACTACAAGAAATCGTCTTCTGTTAACAGCAATCTGTACATTTCCCTGGTTAATAAAAGCTCACTTTACCAGCATGGACCAGCTGCGGCCCAGCAATACACCGAAGCATGACTGCAGTTACTGTAGTTCTTCAAAAAGCTTGGTGTTGTTTACAACAGTTCTTGGCTTTCCTAAGTCAGGTCTATCTCAACTAGCTTGTTTCTTCTGTCAGTCACTAGGACTGGATGTACCACACAGCATCAGTGAAATGACAGCACAACTCCCTGCCGTTTAAAATACACCTCCACGGTGAATTAATACTCTGTCCATGAAATCCACAGGTACTGCTGCAGGAGTAGACACCTATGCATTACCAAACAGTGAAGTCTTCCGGTGCAGAGTAGCAACAGCCCACATACACGACCTCTGCCACCATGCATTAGAAAGCTGCTACTGAACAGCAGCTGCTGCTTTCATGTCACATACTGATTGCAAAAGGGACATGAAGTGCCATAAATCCCCCTGATATATTATGGCATACTTGTTTCTCAATCAATTGAAGCAAAGTAATGCAAGGAGTAGGACATACTGCACTTAACAAGCAACTTCAAAGCTCTTGGGAGATTTGTGTCTCAGAAGAGGTAGGATCTTATGTCACTGCAGATCTAAATGTCCTGGAGTGGAAGGACATGTTAGGGGGCACAGACACTAGAAGCCCATCTAGCCTTTCTTCAGGTTTTCAGAATGAAGTAAAACCTAGCATCCATAGCAAAAGAAATGCACCAAAAAATCAAAATCACTTGCAATGACAGAAAGCCAGCACTGACCTACAAAACACACTGAAAGTATGATGGTATCCTAAAGAATTTATACGTAAAAAGATTTTAAACCAAATTATTTCACCATTGTCATCTCAATAGAAGAACTGTGTATTCTTTACAGTTTACAAAATCAGTACCAAATACTGTTACAAGTACCCCTGACATATTTGTACACAATCCTACCCTTAAACTGATCTATCAGTGCATCGCCTTTGGCTACTTTCTTGGCCAGCAGCCAGTCAGTAAAAGTAGTGACCTTAGATCACCTTTGTTCCAGAAAGCTACAAAATCACACTCATCATAGTTTTCCCTGTACTCACTGCTATGTGATGAATATTTATATTGAGTTTAAAGCTATGTCACTCAACACAAATACGGAAGTAGTTGTGCCAGCCACTCTCCCCACATTACAGTTATCCACATTCTGAGGTAGTTCAGTTTTTGCAGAACAGAAGCAAACACTGCTACATGCAGATGTGACTACATATACACATAAAAGGTGTAACATTAAACACTGTCTGGGCAAGTGTTCCATATTAGCCTTGAAAATAAAGACTGTCAAAAATCTATCACTTTGCTTTTGCTGTACTTACTACTGTCTTGTGACAGCAAGCTACTACACTGTCTATCCAGTGCTGAGGCTGCTAATGAAGCACACATGTCAAGACTTGCCTTACTGAAGCATAAAACATCTCTGCTGAGTCCCTCCCTTGCCTGTGGTTTGTGTCTCTGTGTACACACACGCACTCACTCTCTCTCCCTCTCTGTCCTGTCTTCTCCCTAGAGCATCATACCATTAACAGGAACATGCTGTGCAGAACTGAGCTTCAGTTTGAACACCAAGAAAATCCACTTCCCACGGCTAAATCAATGCCAGATAGTCTTTGCAAAGCCTATCCAAAACAGTGTTGAGAGGAGGTGTAAAGTGACTGGAGGAGTAAGCCAAGCTTAGTAAAGCATCCGCATGCTGCTCGAAGTGAGAAGCCTGAGGTGAAAGTCAACCTTCCTAGGACTGGAAAAGACAGCTCCATGTGTGGCGTGCAATCTGTAACTCTGTGAATCCACAGTGTTAGAAGTGCAGCAGTACCACATTCCCATATATGTGCTCTCCTGCTGTTGTAGTGACAGGTCCCGAACCTACTGATTCTAAGATGCTGATCAAGCTGAATTGGCCCCCGTGGATTTAAGACACAGTTAGGACATTCTTCTGAGAAACCCCAACTGCGACATATGCTGCAACACTAAGGGGATTTTAAATACAGCTGGGATGGGAAGCTGGAGGGAAGAGCACAGATGGTAAGGCATCCAGACAGAGAAGCTATATCATTATGTTGCACTGGTCTTGCTTCATGGATTTAGACCATGGCTGAAGAGGACCCTGCTACCCTCCAGTGACAGTCCTGCCAGCCGCTGCCAGGCTGGGCTGCTCACCCAGACCACGCTCACCGAGGCATTCCTGACTGAACCGCCCTGACACTGCCCTTCTGCAGGCTGAGCACTCGTGTGTCTTCCAGTCATTCACCTAATGGCCCTGGGTCCTCCTCCTGCTCCCGATGCCCTTCCCAGCTGCGCCGGTAGCTGGCATCCAGCCGCGGACAGCGGGAGGGCGGGAGCGCAGAGCCGGACAAACGCCCAGATCCCCGCGGCGGCTCTGCGTCCTTACCGTCTCTGGGTCATTCTCAAACACCTCCCGGGCCTCCTCCTTGCTGCAGTGCTCCTCCACGCACTCCCTCTCCAGGTGCCCTTGCTTGGTCTCCTCGAAGATCTGGAAGGCTCGCCGCTGCCTCTGCCGCAGGAACTGGGCAGCTTCCGGGGCGCGCAGCAGCACGGCTGGGCAGCCGGGACGGCGCGGGGGAGGCCAGCAGCAGGACGGGCAGGACGAGGAGAGGAGCGGGGGGAAGGTCAGGCAGCAGTGAACAGCCCACCCCGCCTGGTGGCCCCGGACCCCCCGACCCCCACCCCGCAGCCCGGACAGCCCCTCCGGGGCGCACCGAGCGCCCTCC